>JAXFYN010000341.1:0-116609 GCA_036172215.1 Camellia granthamiana | reverse complement strand
GATGTAATATGTATTTTGCTTGTATTGTATTCAAGATGTATGCCAGTTCATTTGACTTATGCACAGCTCTTATGGACCATTTGTATGTTAAATTATTGCTTCCGCTCTTGTTAGCCCCATATGTATACTCTGATTGTGTGTGATCTTTGTAAGTTGGCCTTCGGTAATCTCGGATTACTGGCCATCATGGCACCAAACTACTAGGGGCGGTTTGGGGTCGTGACAGAACCACTATACCTTAACTTCTATTTTTATTCAATTTCCTTTTCCATTCAATTTCCATTGAATTTGAATAGAAAATGAAATTGAATAAAAATAAAAATGGAAGTGGAACAAAAATAGATCTGGAAGCTGTATAAGGATTTGGTAACGGTTGATCATTTGAATGGGTTGAGGGTATTGTCCTACTAACTCCAAAGGAGGAGGAACAAAAGGTTGACTAGAAGGAACCAAAGCCTTGGAAGGAGGCCTTGGGCAAGACATTTATCAAATAGTGCCATCTCATTTAGAATTTCTGGCACAACTGGCACACGGCAGAAGCAAACACAAGAGTGTGAAAATCACTGCTGTTTCATTCAGATCTGTTGGCACAAATAGATTGTTAAGGTATAGTGGTTTCTTGAATGAACTTCCATAAAATTAAAAAAGAAAGGTTAATAGAAAAGGAAATTGAATAAAAAAGGAACTTGCATTCAGGTATGGTTTCTTGAATGAACTTCCATTTTATTTTTTATTCCACTTTTAATTTTATGCAACTTCCATTTTTATTTTTATGCAACTTCTATTTCTATATTTTTAACTAAAACAAATGATGTTTTGAAACATACATTATCTTAGCAAACATGAACTTTAGGTAATTTGTATTTAATATGCATTTTACTACCATTAGCAGAGGTTAATTTCTCATGACATTTGGAAAATTGCGCTCGAGCGGACGGGTTTTTCACGCTCGAGCGGACGTGCTTTATTCTTGTGTCTTGGAGCTTGAGCGGACCTTCTTGCGCTCGAGCGAACCTAGTTTTTTGTTCTTGACGCTCGAGCGTTGTGTTTTCAGCTCGAATACTTTGGGTACGTGGGAAGTGATTAGTATCACAATGGGTTTGTCTCGCTTGTTAGAAACTTTTCATTCAATTTCCTTTTTTATTTAATTTCCAAATAGATCGTTAAGGTATAGTGGTGTCTTGAATAAAAATAAAAAAGGAAGTTGAATAGAATGAACTTCCATTTTTAATTTTATGCAGCTTGCATTTTTATTTTCAATTTCCTTTCCCCGCTCGAGCGGGGAATCACACCATCCAGTACTTTGTCAGGCGGAGCAGAGATGCTGTGAGATTGCAATCCCTGCTCGAGCGTTACTTTCCCCCGAAGTGGCACTCAACTGCGGGCAAAACCTCTTCAAGTGCCCAGGCTAACCACACTGATAGTAAGACAAAGGCTGGCCCCTGCCCTGACTCTGGCCCTGAGTTTAAAAATGAAAGTTCATTCAAGAAACCACTATACCTGAACGATCTATAAAAATAAAAATGGAAGCTGCATAAAATAAAAATGGAAGTTGAATAGAAAATGAGGGTTAGCACCCCTCTGTCTCTTGCCATCACCCTGACCATCCTGGCTCCTCTTGGAGCCTCTCTGTCCCTCCTCCTCCTGCATCATGATCTCCATGTGGGCTGCAGCATCAACCAAGCGCCTTAACGATCTACCACTATACCTTAATGATCTATTTTTATTCAATTTCCTTTACTAATTTTATGCATTCCATTTTTAATTAAATAGATCGTTCCATTTCATAATAGGTAAGCATACTAGCTATATCAACACATCAACAGATAAGCATATGAGCTATATCAACACTTCCATAGACATGCATAAGAGCAATATCACACTTCCAAAAATGGAAGTTCATTCAAGAAAAATGGAAGTTGAATAAAAATGAGTAGAAAAGGAAATTGAATAAAAATAAAAAAGGAACCACTATACCTTAACGATCTATCAAATTTACTAAAAATAACAGCTTGACTAAGTCTTTTAATTAGATCTTTTTTATTAGGAATAGGATACCTGATCCATTCTAAAACAGCATTTATCTATACATTTTTCTTTTTTATTCAATTTTCTTTTCTATTCAACTTCCTTTTTTATTCAATTTCCTTTTCCATTCAACTTCCTTATTTAACTTCCATTTTTAATTTTATTCCGCTTGCATTTTTATTCAATTTCCTTTTCTATTCAACTTCCAAATAGATCGTTCAGGTATAGTTGTTTCTTGAATGAACTTTCACTTTTAATTTTATGCAACGTCTTTGTTACCTTTATTAGGATGTAAGGACGAGGACGTGGTAGGCGTGGTGGGCAGGAGATGCCTATACTAACGATCTATTTTATACCTTAACGATCGTTAAGGTATAACCATCGTTAAGGTATTTAATGGAAGTTTAGAGGGTTTGGGTTGTGTGTTGATGCAAGAGGGGAAAGTGGTAGCTTATGGCTCACGCCAGTTGAAAATTCACGAGAAGAATTACCTTACGCATGACCTAGAGTTAGCGGCTGTGATCTTTGCACGATCTATTTAGAAATTAAATAAAAAAAGAAGTTGAATAGAAAATGAATAAAAAAGAAAATGGAAATTAAGGTTTTTTGAATGAATTTCCATTTTCTTTTTAGCAAAGAGGGCCGGGTACTAGGGCGAACAAAGCCGATAAGCCGACTAGTAACCCTCTCTTCCACAATTGGGTTCGCTGTGCGCGGATTGTGCCTGAGTCGCCTTGGTCTTCCTTAGTTCCCGCTCGGCCGCCGGACCCTCTCAGGTGTAGCAGCCATCTGGTATACAAAACTGGAAGACGATATTAAGAGGAATTGGGATGAGATGGCCGAGGCTACTTAATCATCATGCATTGTCTACAACAATCAAAACTACCCTCCACCGGTAGCCCAAAGCAATTATTTCTAAATAGGAAATAAATGCACAAATGGATAATAACGATCTATTTGGAAATTAAATGGATCGTTAAGGTATAGTGGTTTCTTGAATGAAATTTCATTTTCAAAGGAAGTTGAATAAAAATAAAAGGAGTTTTCTTAGGTGTGCAACCCACAAAAGGTGTAAGTGGGTTGCACACCATGTGCCACTTACACAAAAGGTGTAAGTGTAAGGTGTAAGTGTAAGTGTAAGGTGTAAGTGTAAGGTGTAAATGTAAGGTGTAAGGTGTAAGCGAGTTGCACACCATGTGCCACTTACACAAAAGGTGTAAGGTGTAAGGTATAAAAGGTGTAAGTATAAGGTGTAAGTGTAAAGAATAAGGTGTAAGGTGTAAGTTGCACACCATAACCAAACCCAAAATAAAAATGGAAGTTGCATAAAAAATGTAAGTGGAATAAAAATAAAAAAGGAAGTCCTGCTGGTCTCTGATGTTCTGCTTTTACTTGTTGACAATACAAACACTGGGACACGAATTCGGCTATTTCTCTTTTCATATTTGGCCACCAAAACATCTGTTAGAAAAATTGCATAAAATGCAAGTGGAATAAAAATAAAAATGGAAGCTGAATAAAAAATGAAGTTGAATAGAAAAGAAAAAAATAGAAAACGATCTATTTGGAAAATAAATAAAAAAGGAAGTTGAATAGAAAAGGAAAACCACTATATGGGATTAAAGGGTGTAGTTGGATTATTTATCACTCACCGAATTGAAATATTGATATATTATCCATTTTGTGCATTTATTTTCTGTTTAGAAATAACTGCTTTGAGCTATCGGTGGAGGATGGAATAAAAATAAAAAAGGAAGTTGAATATAAGTTGCATTTTTATTTTTATTCCACTTGCATTTTTATTTAATTTCCAAATAGATCGTTCAAGTAGAAAAGGGTTCCAAATAGATTGAATAAAGGAAGTTGGAAAAAAATGGATCGTTAAGGTATAGTGGTTTTTTTGCCTTATTTTTATTCCGCTTTCTTTTCTATTCAACTTCCTTTTTTTTTTTTATTCCGCTTCTATTTTCCTTTTAATCGAGCGGGGAAAACACCCATCCAGTAATTGCTGTGCAGTGTTGGATGCTCGAGCGGGGGATTGGCCGCTCGAGCGTGCGACAGAATGCTCGCTCCAGCGAAGAACTCGAAAACATACACCTCGCTCGCTCGAGCGAAGAAAAGCTCGCTCGAGCGAAGAAACACAACTCTCAGGAACTTCTATTTTTATTTTATTTAATTTGCAAAACCACTATATCTTAATGATCTATTTGGACATTAAATAACAAAGGAAGTTGAATAGAAAACGAAATTGAATTGCATCTGTGTTGGAGTTGGAGTTGGCACTGTTAGCATCTCCCATTTGTGTAGTATCACCTGTTGGGGGTGAGTTGATTTTGAAACACGGATGTAGAGGTTGTGATCGTTAAGGCATAGTGGTTTCTTGAATGAACTTGCATTTTTATTCGATTTCCTTTTCTATTCAACTTCTTTTTTATTTAATTTCCAAATAGATCGTTAAGGCACAGTGGTTTCTTGAATGAACTTCCATTATAGATCGTTAAGGTATAGTGGTTTCTTGAATGAACTTCCAAATAGATCGTTCAGGTATAGTGGTTTCTTGAATGAACTTCCATTTTTAATTTTATGCAACTTCCATTTAACCTTCAATTCTTGGAACAACTTTTCACAAGTCTCACTCCATACAAATTTGACTCCCTTCCAAGTCAATCTAGTCAATGGCGAAGCTAGTCTGGAGAAATCCCATAAAATTTTTATTCCGTTAAAGGTGACGTTCTGTTTGGAAATAAAATAAAAATGGAAGTTGAATAGAAAAGGAAATTGAATAAAAATGGAAGTTTTTTCTTTTATTCCACTTTCTTTTTTATTCAATTTCATTTTCTATTCAACTTCCTTTTTTATTCAACGTTAAGGTATAATGATTTCTTGAATGAACTTCCATTTTTAATTTTATGCATCTTCCATTTTTATTTTTATTCCGCTTCTATTTTTATTCAATTTCCAAATATATCGTTAAGGTATAGTGGATTTTACTGGGCTGTGGCTCACCCTATATGGGAACATCATTTTCAGGTACAGGTAGCATGCCACCTCCAAGGACATAGCTTGGGAGGCTAGAGGCTGTCATGAAACTGAAGGATGAGATATGTGGATGTATTAGTGTTGGCCATCTATCAACTGCTAATCTTTTAGTCATTGTTCATAGCTGGTTTAGTGTATTTCTACTGGTCTTCATCTCTTTTTGAGCTCAAACTTTGAAGTAGGGATACCCTACTCCTCCTTATGGATTTTGTCTTTCAATTTTAGCATTTTGATATGTTTGAAAAAGAAAATGGGAAATGAAATGTAACATGGACTTAATGTCATGAAACCGAAATGTGATATAAGTGGATATATCTGTATTGACCATCTATCAACTGTCAAAATCTCCTCCGGTATAGGCATCTCCTGCCCACCACACCTACCACGCCTACCACGTCCTCGTCCTCGTCCTGACATCCTGACGTGAGCCATAAGCTACCACTTTCCCCTCTTGCATCAACACACAACCTAAACCCTCTCGTGAGGCATCACAATAAACCGCATAACCCAAAATCTGGGCAACTAGACTTGGTTCCTAAGCTCAACCAACCTGTTTCAAACCTGCCCAACACAACCCAAGACTCAAATACAAAGAGTGAAGGATGTTGCCTAATTGAACCAACCTCTATGTGCCTCTTCCTACCCCGTCTTCACCTCGGAATTGTCTTTACGATGAGCCACTCCAGAATCCTCCGATAATACCTTTTGTAATGAATTATTCTATTGAATAGAAGAATGATGATCCTTTATATATCAATGCATGTCAATAGTGGTTTCCTTTTCATTCAAGAAATCACTATACCTTAACGATCTATTTGGACATTAAATGATCTTGTGTGTATGGTGGAGATTGTGGTCTCTTGTCAGGAGAACTCCTCGAGAGGAGGAAGTTGAATAGAAAAGGAAATTGAAAAAAAATGGAAGTTGCATAAAATTAAGGTATAGTGGAAGCTGCATAAAATTAAAAATAAAAATGGAAGTTACATAAAATTAAAAATGGAAGTTCATTCAAGAAACCACTATACCTTAACGATCCATTCCTTTTTTATTTAATTTCCAAATAGATCGCTAAGGTATAGTGTTTTCTTGAATGAACTTCCATTTTTAATTTTATGCAACTTCCATGCATTTTTATTCAATTCAACTTCCATTTTTATTCAATTTCTTTTTCTATTTTTATTTAATTTCCTTTTTCTATTCAACTTTCTTTTTTGTTTAATTTCCAAATGGATCGCACTTTAAAAAAGGAAGTTGAACAGAAAAAGAAATTGAATAAAAATGAAAGTGGAATAAAAATAAAAATAAAAATGGAAGTTGCATAAAATAGAAAATTTAATAAAAATAAAAATGGAAGCTACATAAAATTATTTAATTTCCAAATAGATCGTTCAGGTATAGTGGTTTCTTGAATGAAGTTCAGGTATAGTGGTTACTTGAATGAACTTCGATTTTTGAACCAAAGAGTCCAAATCCGGCAAATCGTTTTGAGAAAAACAGATTTTTTTAGAAAGAAGTGCCAAACATAGACTGCTTTGCCAGATACAGAGTCGCCACCTAAATGTTTTATTTTGGGGGAAATTTAGGAAACCCTGACTCGGTGCCAAAGGCCACGTGTCTGTCATCACCAAAGTTGCCAATGGAAGTTCATTAATTAAACCACTATACCTTAACGACCACTATACCTTAATGATCTTTTTGGAAATTAAATAAAAAAGGAAGTTGAATAGAAAATTAAAAATGGAAGTTCATTCAAAAAATTAAAAACAAAAGCGGAATAAAAATAAAAATGGAAGTTGTATAAAATTAAAAATGGAAGTTCATTCAAGAAACCACTATACCTATGCAACTTCCAACTTCATTTTCTATTCAACTTCCTCTTTTATTTAATTTCCAAGAAACCACTATACCTGAACGATCTATCCAAAGGAACCACTTAAGGCAGACGAGTGGTTAGAACAAATGAGTAAGACATTCGAGATGCTTGGCATCGAGGACGGAGCACTGAAAGTGACCTTGGCATTACAAGTGTTTAATACATTGTATTTGCATATTGTTTGGGAGGAGATAGGGGATGTACTCCACGGTTTGGGAGGAGATAGGGGATGGACTCCAAAACCGGAATGAACTTCCATTTTTGAATCAACTTCCTTTAAGGTATAAAAGCTCATTCAAGAAAATAAAAATGGAAGTTGAATAAAAATGGAAGTGCCATTTTTAATTTTATTCCAGTTTCCATTTCATTTTCTATTCATTTTTACTCAATTTCCTTTTCTATTCAACTTCCTTTTTTTATTTAATTTCCAAATAGATAGGTCCAGATATTTCTCTCGGACCTCCAACTCACATTCCCAAGTGGCTTCCTCCACCCCGTGATGTTTCCACAAAACTTTTACCAAGGGAATGGTCTTGCCACGCAGGACCTGATCCCTGAAGAGGTTCTGCCCACAGTTGAGTGCCACTTCAGGAGCGTCTAGTTCTAAAGAGATGCAGGGATTTTAGCCAGCTCAGTCTGTGCAGGCCTCATGGAATTGTGATAAAATGTAAATGGAAGTGTAAGAGTTGACCATCTATCAGTTGCCAATCTCTTAGTCAATGTTCATAGTTGGTTTAGTATATTTCAACTGGGGCAGCAAGGTGAAGAACAATATGCTCTTTACATGTTTTAGGTTTTGAAGAACAATCTTACAATATTTTGTTTTTGTTTTGTGTTGTTTGTTTTCTTTTGGATTACAAAAAATTGAACTTCCATTTTTATTCCACTTCTATTTTTATTCAATTTCATTTTCTATTCATTGAATAAAAATGAATAGAATAGAAAAGGAAGTTCATTCAAGATCGTTAAGGTAAATAGAAAAGGAAATTATTTTCCTTTTCTATTCAACTTTTATAGTGGAAGTTCAATAAAGCTTGGAAAGCTGTAAGCCCATAAGGCATTTACTTTTGTTGTTAACATGTAATATTTTCTGTAAAGAATTACTCTGATGAATAGAATGATGTTTGTCTTTATATCAAATAGAAGTGGAATAAAATTGGAAATGGAAGTTCATTCAAGAAACCACTATACCTTAACGATCTATTTGGAAATTAAATAAAAAAGGAAGTTGAATAAAAATAGAAAGGGCTTCTTTTGTATAGAGTTAGCACACTTCTTTTGTGTAACCAAGTGTTGACTTGGAAAGCTGTAAGCCCATAGGGCGGACAAAAGTTGCAGAAAATGCGAGTGAGAGAGGGGATGCGCGTTGGCGGTCCAAACGTATCAGATGATCGACGAAATGTGCACCAAAAAGGACTAAAGTTTCATTCGCGCCTTGCGGTGCATCCGGGAGGTACTAAGATGTATCGGGATTTGGGTCGCCAGTTTTGGTGGCGGGGTATGAAGAGAGATGTGGCAATTTCTATTCAACTTCCTTTTCCATTTCTATTCAACTTCCTTTTTTTATTTAATTTCCTTTTCTATTCAACTTCCCTTTATTTAATTTCCAAGGAAGTTGAATAAAAAAGGAAATTAAATATACCTTAACACTCTATTTGGAAATTAAATAAAAAAGGAAGTTGAATAAAAAAGGAAGCTGAATAGAAAAGGAAATTGAATAAAAATAGAAGGTTTTTTTTATTTAATTTTCCACTTGCATTATTTAAAAATGGAAGTTGAATGAACTTCTATTTGGAAATTGATCATTAAGGTTATAGTAGTTTTCCATTTTTAATTTTATTGAATAGTTAACCTATATGCATGTTAGGCATAGAGAAATGAGATTAATATTGGAGTACTGATGGAAATGGAACCTTAGGATTGTTTTGTGAATTATGGGATGATTTTGCTTTTGTAGAAAGTGCACTAACCTCAAAGTATCCCATATATGTTTACTTACAGCAGTATATTTGTTGTGTTGAGTGCCTTGGCCCGAGAAATAGCAGGAGCTTTGGGTATTCTCAGAGCAGGGAATCAGGATCAAGCCCACGTTGCTGAGGCAGGGCTTCTTTCTTGAACCTTAAGGTATAGTGGTTTAAACTTCCATTTTTAAATAACTTCCTTTTCTATTCAACTTCCCTTTTTATTTAATTTCCAAATAGATTGTTAAGGTATTTGGAGGCATTACCTTTATGGCGAGAGATTCGAGGTGTTCTCGGATCATAAGAGACTAAAATATCTGTTTACACAGAAAGACTTGAACTTGAGGGTGGTTTGGCTAGATCAACTTTTCCGGTATCGAGTGCAGGCTCCGGGAGAGGTAGTCAGGGAGGCTTGACTTGTTTTGCGTGTGGCCAGCTGGGTCACAAGTCTTCGGTTTGCCGGCAACTTCCATTTTTATTTTTATTCAATTTCGTTTTCTATTCAACTTCCTTTTTTATTTAAGTTCCATTTTTATTTTTATTCAATTTCCTTTTCTATTCAACTTCCTTTTTTATTTAATTTCGATTTCCTTTAACACTAGTGGTAGACATACTTCTAGAATGTTGTCTTTGAGGTTTCTGGAAACGAAGATAAACATTACCTCCATCTGAACGTTAAGGTATAGTGGTTATTTGAATGAACTTCCATTTTTATTTTAATAAAAAAGGATCGCTAAAATGGAAGTTCATTCAAGAAATAAAAATAGAAATTAAATTTTTATGCATCTTCCATTTTTATTTTTATTCCTTTTCTATTCAACTTCATTTTTTTATTTAATTTCCAAATAGATCGTTAAGGTATAGTGGTTTGCTAGTATGCTTATCTATTGTGAAATGGGAAAATGTTTAATATGAGTTACTATCTCATATAAGTTGTTGGCCAGGTTTTGAGCCATGGTTACTTCAAGTTCTTTAATTTTATGCAACTTTCATTTTTATTTTCATTCAACTTCCTTTTCTATTCAAGAACCTTTTTTATTTTATTTTAAATGAACTTCCATTTTCAATTTTATTTTTATTCATTTTCTATTCAATGAACTTCCATTTTTGAAAATTAAATGAATAAAAATGGCGGATCCACTAACCAAAGGGTTAGCAAGAGAGTTAGTTGAGAATTCATCGAGGGGAATGGGACTCAAGCCTATTAAATAAGAGTTACCACAACGGCAACCCACTATACCTTAAATAGATCGTTAAGGTATAGTGGTTTATATTCAACTTCCATTTTTATGCAACTTCCACTTGCATTTTTATTCAATTAAGTCCAATCATCAAAGTCTTCCTGCATATCATTTGCATCCTGCCCCTGAACTACGCTGGTTTGATTCCTCACAAAGGGATACGTAGGCAACCTGCAGGCACAACCGTTTATTTATTGGTATTTTGATCCCAACTTTTTCAGATTAAAACGAAGCCCTCAACACCCTCTATCTTTTTAACAAAGGGCCTATGGTAGATTCACACTCCAGCTAGATGATACCTTAGAGCGAAGGCAAGTTTAGAGAGAAAAAAAATTGAATAAAAAGGAAATTGAATAGAAAATGAAGTTGAATAAAAAAGGAAATTGAATAAAAATAGAAATTGAATTTAAATAGAAGTGGAATAAAAATAAAAATGGAAGTTCATTCAACCACTATACCTTAATGTTTTATTCCACTATACCTTAACGATCTATTTGGAAATTAAATTTCCAAATAGTGGTTAAGGAAAGATAAAACTCTATTAATCCAAAGCAGTAGTCATCATGAATCACATATTAATGTTCCTCAAATGATTGAATGGAAAAATGTCCGGTCGAGCGGAGCTTTTGACGCTCGAGCAGGGCCTTTGTTTTTGCTTGTCCGCTCCAGCGGGGGTTTTGGCCCTCGAGCGGGAAAATCACCCATCCAGTATTAAAAATGGTCCAAATAGATCGTTAAGGTATAGTGGTTTCTTAAATGAACTTGCATTTTTAATTTTATGCGACTTCCATTCGTTTAGCCTTGCCGCCGCAGTTGTCCGGGGTTCATGACGTGTTTTCATGTGAGTATGCTTCGGAAGTATGAGCCGGATCCATCACATGTATTGGATTGGACCGACTTAGAGGTAGATGAGGATGCCTCGTAGTCCAAAAAGATCGTTAAGGTATAGTGGTTTCTTGAATGAACTTCCATTTTCAATTTTATTCAACTTTCTTTTCTATTCAACTTCCTTTTTTGTTTAATTTCCAGTAGGCTGGCTAAGAACGTCTCTAATTTTGTGAGCAAATAAGCTAGGTAATCCATTAATAAATTTTTCTTTCCAAAATGATTTAGTGCGAATAGATCGTTAAGGTATAGTGGTGGTTTCTTGAATGAACTTCCATTTTTAATTTTATGCAACTTCCACTTTTATTTTTATTCAATTTCCTTGAAGCTTCGAGTTTTTGCCTCGAGCGAGACTTTTTTTCGCTCGAGCGAGATTTCTTGTGTCTGGTCGCTCGAGCGACCAATCCTTCACTCGAGCGAGCTTGTTTTACCCGAACCGGTCTCTCCTCATATGAGGCATCCTCATCTACCTCCAAATCGGTCCAATCCAGCACATGGGACGGATCCGGCTCGTACTTCCGAAGCATACTAATATGAAATACGTCATGCACCCCGAACAACTACGGGCCATCTATCAACTGCTAATCTTTTAGTCATTGTTCATAGCTGGTTTAGTGTATTTCTACTGGGCTGTGGCTCACCCTATATGGGAACATCATTTTCAGGTACAGGTAGCATGCCACCTCCAAGGGCATAGCTTGGGAGGCTGACTATGTGGGTATGGAATGTAGTTTCTAGGATGTTGATTGGATCCATGGGTTTCTGGGAGTCTTGTTGGAAAAGCAGTTGATCAATGTTGTTTCTAACCGAAACTCAATCAAATGGAATTAAAGGACAACAACAAGGTAGACACAACTACCAACTCCACAGAACCGAGTCCGGAATACAACTGAACAGTAAATGGGATACCGGGATCGCACAACTGATGGAGCAGGTACGAGATCCTGCGTGGTAACAGCATACACGCGCCCTGTAGGCCCCTGATCCACCTGCTCACCCCTCGGAGCATACGACTGAAGTTGCATAAAATTAAAAATGGAAGTTCATTCAAGAAACCACTATACCTGAACGATCTATTTGGACATTAAATAAAAAAGGAAGTTGAATAGAAAAGGAAAATAAATAGAAAAGGATGGAAATTGAATAAAAATCGAAAGGAAATTGAATAAAAGTGGATAAAAATGGAAGTTGAAACTTTCTTAATTCTTTCTTACTTGATGGAGGCCTGGCTTCAATGATGGCTTTAGCTTTATTCTGATCAATCTGTATTCCTTTCTTGTGCACTACATAACCCAAGAAGTTTCCAGAAAGTGGAAGTTGGTTTCTTGAGTAAACTTCCATTTTTAATTTTATGCATCTTCCATTTTTATTTTTATTTCACTTCCATTTTTATTCAATTTCCTTTTCTATCGAACTCATAGCATGAAATCTCAGATTTTGTAATAACAAGTTGTAATTTAAGCATTCATGTTCTTGATGTTCTTCATATTCATGTTCTTCATGTACAAGAAACACTGTCAGTGGTCCATAGAGAACTTTGATCACTTGTGCGGAAACCGCTGCAACAGTTTATCTCAAGGTTGTGTACAGAATGAGATCATGAAGTAAATGAGTATGGGCATTCAGAATGAGCTATGAACAAAGAAGAATATGAGCGACCAGACACAGAAAACCTCGCTCGAGCCAACAACCCAGAACCTCGCTCGAGCGAAAAACTGCTTGCTCGAGCCAACAACTCGAACCTACAGGTCTGCAACCAGACGCACGCTCGAGCGACGGAACGCTCGCTCGAGGTCCCTTGTGCTGGAAGACTCTAAACTTGTGTAGCACTCTCGTGTTAAAAGGCTACGGGCCTTTGTAACATAGGTCCTTTGTGCTAGAAGGACTCAAATAAACCTTGCTATTTTGATTTGCTTGAGACCAAACATGAACAGAGGTTGTGTTTACCTAGACCTAGGAATAGGAAGTTGAACCCTTCAGGCATGGTGCATACCAGCTGTGCCAGTTGGGATGCACAGACCCTGCTCCCCATGCACGGGTATGGTTGTTTTGAGCCTTTGCACCTCTTTTGGTCCAACCTTTTGCACCCTTTGATCAAGCTTCCTCAATGCTGGTTTAGCCCCGAAGACATAGCTCGGTCGGAATTATGGTTTCCCAATACTCATTGCAGACTCAGTTCGGTTTGTTACCTCGGCTAAGGTAAATCAAGAAGTGGTTTGACTTCTAGAAGTTACCGTAGGAGGCTTGTTACAACCCAGAGTCCCCAGAAATCTTATGCCGACCGTAGGAGGAGACCTTTGGTGTTTGAGGTGGTTTATTTTTATTCCTTTTCTATTCAGCTTCCATTTTTATTCATTTGGAAGGAACCACTATAATCATTAATTTAATCAAATTAAAATATTTAATTTCCAAATAGATCCTTTTCTATTCAACTTCCTTCTTTATTTAATTTGTAAATAGAACGCTAAGGTATAGTGGTTTATTGAGTGAACTTCCATCCTGTGCGGTAATAGCATATACGCGCCCGGTAGGCCCCCTGATCCACCACCTCAAATTCGGAGCCCAAGAGAAGAAGATGATGAAAATGAAAATGCTCCAAATCCCAAGATTCTTGGATCAAAAGATAGCCCTCGACGATCAACGACATTTTTACAAAGGCCAAAGGTTAGGAAAACACTCTAGCTAGATCAATCCTAAGAGAGAAGTTAGGTTTTATCCAACAATTCTGGGAGTGTGCATCCGCCGCTCAAGGGGGAGATTGGACGCTCGAGCGGGGATTTGTGAGTGACGCTCAAGCGGGGCTTTTGCCGCTCGAGCGGGGAGTCTGTTATTTAAATCCGAGATTCAGCTTTTTGGCTCACTTTTTCACACCCGTTTCTCTCTCTTACTTTTTCAAAAAGCCATTTGAGAGCTCCACTTTTATTTTTATTCAATAGATCGTTAAGGTATAGTGGTTTCTTGAATGAACTTCCATTTTCAATTTCCTTTTCTATTCAACTTCCTTTTTTATTCAACTTCCATTTTTATTTAATTTCCTTTTCTATTCAACTTCATTTTCTATTCAACTTCCTTTTTTTATTTTTATTCAATTTCCTTTTCTATTCAGCTTCTATTTTGGTTAATTGAAGTTGCATAAAATAAAAAATGAATGAAGTTAAGGTATAGTTGAATGAAATTCTTCTCGTGTAATTTCAACTGACGTGAGCCATAGGCTACCACTTTCCCCTCTTGCATCAACACACAACCCAAACCCTCTCGTGAAGCATCACAATAAACAGCATAACCTAACCCTCTCTCCGGAATAATCAAGACTGGAGCAGTGGTCAATCTAACTTTCAACTCCTGAAACGACTTTTCACAAGTCTCACCCCATACAAATTTGACTCCCTTCCGAGTCAATCTAGTCAACGGTGAAGCTAATGTCATCAAGATCTCAAGTGACAGGCTAGACTTATGTGGAAAACTTCTATCCTGTGAAACTGAAAGGAATGAACTTCTGAAAGTATATTCCACATATGAAGAAAAGCTTGAAAGTCTTGAGTTGTCACAAGCTGCCTTGGAAAAGATAGTCTGTCAGAAAGATGAAGAATTTCGTATCGCTAGAGCAACAATTGCCATGTGGAATAAAGGTTCCAGATCTCTAGAAGACATACTTGGGTCTCAACAAATGGGTTCGGAGTGTAACTATGAAGAACTTTTGGGAGAAATGCTCCAAATATGTGCAGTAGATATTTCGGGGAGTTTGGGAGCTTCAATTGATTAGTTTTAGCTTGCCTAATCATCATGCATTGTCTACAACAATCAAAACTACCCTCGACCGGTAGCCCAAGCAATTATTTCTAAACATGTCATGGACATTACTGTCATGAAACTGTATAGTGTTATACTAGATTTGCATGTGTTAACCATCTATCGAATCCTATTGCTTTAGTCAATTCCTATATTTGGTTTAGTATATTTCTACTGGGCTGTGGCTCACCCTATACGGGAACATCATTTTCAGGTCCAGGTGATATGCTACCTCCAAGGACTTAGCTTGGAAGGATTTGGAGTTGAAGACTCTGTTTAGATTAGTTGTTATTTCCAAAGCATACTCACATGAAACACGTCATGTACTCCGGACAACTGCGGTGGCAAGGCCAAACGATACGCAACCTCTCCAATCCTCTCAAGGATCTCAAAAGGACCAATAAACCGAGGGGACAACTTCCCACTCTTCCCAACCTCATCAATCCCCACCTAGGTGATATCTTTAGAAAGACATGATCACCTACGTCAAACACCAAAGGTCTCCTCCTACGGTCGGCATAAGATTTCTGACGACACTACTAGGTAATCGTTCGTACCGAACACAATCAAACATAGCATCTTCATCTAACAATGACCCATAGGGTCCACCCTTTATTCCACATCCCATTTATCACTCATTCTAAGAGTACAACCAAGACACTAGGTCTATGTGCCCAACCATCCGCCATTACTATTACTGAACAACTGTCTTGCACCAAACCCCGACACCAAAGCACGACGCCGACAAGGCTTTCAAAGACTCGCCATCCTAACTATCCAGCAGAGTAAAAGTCCTCACTCTAATGAATAGAATGATAGTTATCTTTTATATAAATGCATGTCTAGATTGTTGGGTTTAATATTATTATTTTGAGGGCGTTACAACTTGGTATCAGAGCGTACCGGGTTCGAATACTTTGGGTACATGGGGAGTGATTAGTATCACAATGGGTTTGTCTCGCTTGTTAGAGACTTAAGGAAATAAAAATGGAAGTTCATTCAAAAAACCACTATACCTTAAAAATGGAAGTTGCATAAAATTAAAAAAGGAAGTTCATTCAAAAAATCACTATACCTTAACGATCCATTTGGAAATTAAATAAAAAATGAAGTTGAATAAAAAAGGAAGTTGAATAGAAATGCATTTTTATTCAATTTCCTTTTCCATTCAACTTCCTTTTTTATTTAATTTCCATTTTTAATTTTATGCAACTTTCATTTTTATTTTTATTCAACTTCCATTTATATTTTTATTTTTATTGCACTTGCATTTTTAGACTTTCTTGGCTCGAGCGTGGTTTTCTGTATTTGGTCGCTCGAGCGACCAAGTCTTCGCTCGAGCGAGTCTATCTTATATCAGTGCACAGCAGCGGGGAAAAGTTCACTTTTTCATCCCCTTTTCTTTTAAAACCCTAGATCCGAGACTCTCTCTCTCTCTCTCTCTCTCTCTCTAAACCCATCTTTTCTCTAGGGTTTCATCTCCTTTGAGTGTGGATCTACCCTAGGCTCTTAGTAAGAAAGTTAGGGGGTGGCTTTTGAATAGAAAGGAAGTTCATTCAAGAAACCACTATACCTTAACGATCTATTTGGAAATTGAATAAAAATAAAAGTGGAATAAAAATAAAAAAGGAAGTTGAGTAGAAAAGGAAATTGAAGTTGACCACTATGCCTTAACGATTCATTTTTATTCAATTTCCTTTTTTACTCAACTTCCTTTTTTATTTTTATTCCACTTTTATTTTTATTCAATTTCCAAATAGATCATTAAGGTATTTTTATTCAACTAGTTCATTCAGGTATAGTGGTTTCTTGAATGAACTTCCATTTTTAATTTTATTCCACTTGCATAAAATTCAACTTCCTCTTTTATTCCACTTCCATTTTTAACCATTTTTAATTTTATGCAACTTCCATTTTTATTTTTATTCCACTTCTATTTTTATTCAATTTTCTTTTCTATTCAACTACTTTTTTTTATTTAATTTCCAAATTGATCGTTATGGTATAGTGGTTTCTAAAATGAACTTCCGTTTTTAATTTTATGCAACTTCCATTTCCTTTTCTATTCAACATCCTTATTTAATTTCCAAATAGATCGTTAAGGTATAGTGGTTTTAATTTTCTTTTTTGTTTAATTTCCAAATGGATTGTTAAAGTATAGTGGTTTTTTGAATGAACTTCCATTTTTAATTTTATGCAATCTATTTGGAAATTAAATAAAAAAGGAAATTGAATAGAAAATGATGTTGAATAAAAATACAAGTGGAATAAAAATAAAAGTGGAAGTTGCATAAAATTAAAAATAGAAGTTCATTCTTGAACCCACTATACCTTAACGATTTATTTGCAACTTCCATTTTTATTTTTATTCAACTTTCTTTTTTATTTAATTTCCAATTTCCTTTTCTGTTCAACTTCCATTTTTATTTAATTTCCAAATAGATCGTTAAGGTATAGTGGTTTATTGAATAAAATTTCATTTTTAATTTTATGCAACTTCTATTTTTAATTTTATTCAATTTCTTTTTCTATTCAACTTCCTTTTTTATTTAATGTCCAAATAGATCGTTAAGGTATAGTGGTTTTTTTGAATGAACTTCCATTTTTAATTTTATGCAGCTTCCATTTTTATTCAATTTTCTTTTCTATTCAACTCCTTTTTTTTATTTTATTTCCAAATAGATCTATTTGGAAATTAAACAAAAAAGGAAGTTGAATAGAAATGGAAGTTGAATAAAAATAAAAGTGGAAGTTGCATAAAATTAAAAATGGAAGTTCATTCAAGAAACCACTATACCTGAACGATCTATTTGGAGATTAAATAAAAAAGGAAGTTGAATGGAAAATGAAATTGAAAACCACTATCCCTTAACGATCTATTTAGAAATTAAATAAAAAATGAAGTTGAATAGAAAAGGAAATCGAATAAAAATAGAAGTTGAATGAACTTCCATTTTTAATTTTATGCAACTTCTATTTTTATTTTTATTCAACTTCCTTTTCTATTATAGTGGTTTCTTTAATGAACTTCCATTTTTATTTTTATTCAACAAGTTCATTCAGGTATAGTGGTTTGTTGAATGAACTTTCAGTTTTAATTTTATTCCACTTGCATGAAATTCAACTTCCTTTCTATTCAACTTCCTCTTTTATTCCACTTCCATTTTTAACCATTTTTATTTTTATTCCACTTCTATTTTTATTCAATTTTCTTTTCTATTCAACTTCTTTTTTTATTTAATTTCCAAATAGATCGTTATGGTATAGTGGTTTCTAAAATGAACTTTCATTTTTAATTTTATGCAACTTCTATTTCCTTTTCTATTCAACTTCCTTATTTAATTTCTAAATAGATCGTTAAGGTATAGTGGTTTCAATTTTCTTTTTTGTTTAATTTCCAAATGGATCGTTAAAGTATAGTGGTTTTTTGAATGAACTTACATTTTTAATTTTATGCAATCTATTTGGAAATTAAATAAAAAAGGAAGTTGAATAAAAATGCAAGCAGAATAAAAATAAAAGTGGAAGTTGCATAAAATTAAAAATGGAAGTTTATTCTTGAAACCACTATACCTTAACGATCTATTTGCAACTTCCATTTTTATTTTTATTCAACTTCCTTTTTTATTTAATTTCCAATTTCCTTTTCTGTTCAACTTCCATTTTTATTTAATTTCCAAATAGATCGTTAAGGTATAGTGGTTTATTGAATAAACTTCCATTTTTAATTTTATGCAACTTCCATTTTTAATTTTATTCAATTTCTATTTCTATTCAACTTCCTTTTTTATTTAATGTCCAAATATAGGTCGTTAAGGTATAGTGATTTTTTTGAATGAACTTCCATTTTTAATTTTATGCAACTTCCATTTTTATTCAATTTTCTTTTCTATTCAACTTCTTTTTTTATTTAATTTCAAATAGATCGTTTTGGAAATTAAACAAAAAAAAGAAGTTGAATAGAAAAGGAAGTTGAATAAAAATAAAAGTGGAAGTTGCATAAAATTAAAAATGGAAGTTCATTCAAGAAACCACTATACCTGAACGATGTATTTGGAAATTAAATAAAAAAGGAAGTTGAATGGAAAATGAAATTGAAAACCACTATACCTTAACGATCTATTTGGAAATTAAATAAAAAATGAAGTTGAACAGAAAAAGAAATCGAGTAAAAATAGAAGTTGAATGAACTTCTATTTTTCATTTTATGCAACTTCTATTTTTATTTTTATTCAACTTCCTTTTTTATTATAGTGGTTTCTTTAATGAACTTCCATTTTAATTTTATGCAACTTCCATTTTTATTTTTATTCAACTAGTTCATTCAGATATAGTGGTTTCTTGAATGAACTTTAATTTTTAATTTTATTCCACTTGCATAAAATTCAACTTCCTTTCTATTCAACTTCCTTTTTTATTCCACTTCCATTTTTATTTTTATTCCACTTCTATTTTTATTTAATTTTCTTTTCTATTCAACTTCCTTTTTTATTTAATTTCCAAATAGATCGTTATGGTATAGTGGTTTCTAAAATGAACTTCCATTTTTAATTTTATGCAACTTCCATTTCCTTTTCTATTCAACTTCCTTATTTAATTTCCAAATAGATCGTTATGGTATAGTGGTTTCAATTTCCTTTTTTGTTTAATTTCCAAATAGATCGTTAAAGTGTAGTGATTTTTTGAATGAACTTACATTTTTAATTTTATGCAATCTATTTGGAAATTAAATAAAAAAGGAAGTTGAATAGAAAAGGATGTTGAATAAAAATGCAAGCGGAATAAAAATAAAAGTGGAAGTTGCATAAAATTAAAAATGGAAGTTCATTCTGGAAACCACTACACCTTAACGATCTATTTGCAACTTCTATTTTTATTTTTCTTCAACTTCCTTTTTTATTTAATTTCCCATTTCCTTTTCTATTCAACTTCCATTTTTATTTAATTTCCAAATGGATCGTTAAGGTATAGTGGTTTATTGAATAAACTTCCATTTTGAATTTTATGCAACTTCCATTTTGAATTTTATTTAATTTCTTTTTCTATTCAACTTCCTTTTTTATTTAATGTCCAAATAGATCGTTAAGATATAGTGGTTTCTTGAATGAACTTCCATTTTTAATTTTATGCATCTTCCATTTTTATTTTTATTCAATTTTATTTTTATTCAATTTCCTTTTATATTCAACTTCCTTTTTTGTTTAATTTCCAAATAGATCGTTAAAGTATAGTGGTTTCTTGAATAAACTTCCATTTTTGATTTTATGCATCTTCCATTTTTATTTTTGTTTCACTTCCATTTTTATTCAATTTCTTTTTCTATTCAACTTCCTTTTTTATTCAATTCCCAAATATAAGTTGAATAAAAATAAAAAAGGAGTTCATTCAACTTCCATTTTTATTCAACTTCCTTTTTTGTTCATTCAAGAAACCACTATACCCACTATACCTTAACGATCCATTTGGACATTAAATAGATCGTTAAGGTATAGTGGTTTTTTTAATGAACTTCCATTTGTAATTTTATTCCACTTCAATTTTTATTCAATTTCATTTTCTATTCAACTTCCTTTTTTATTCCACTTGCATTTTTATTCAATTTCTTTTTCCATTGAATTTCCTTTTTTATTTTCCATTTTTTAATTTTATGCATCTTCCATTTTTAATTTTATGCAACTTCCTTTTTTATTTTATTTCCAAATAGATCGTTAAGGTTTCTTGAATGAACTTCTATTTTTAATTTTATGCAGCTTCCATTTTTATTTTTATGAAATTGCATTTTTAATTTTATGCAACTTCCATTTTTAATTTTATGCAACTTCCATTTTTATTTTTATTCAACCTTAATTTTTTTTCAATTTCCTTTTTTATTCAACTTCCTTTTTTATTTAATTTCCAAATAGATCGTTACGGTATAGTGGTTTCTTGAATGAACTTCCATTTTTAATTTTATGCAACTTCCATTTTTATTTTTATTCCACTTCTATTTTTAATTTTATGCAACTTGCATTTTTATTTTTATTCCACTTGCATTTTTATTCAATTTCCTTTTCTATTCAACTACCTTTTTTTATTTAATTTCCAAATAGATCGTTAAGGTATAGTGGTTTCTTGAATGAACTTCCATTTTTAATTTTCTATTCAACTTCTTTTTTTATTTAATTTCCAAATAGATCGTTAAGGGATAGTGATTTCTTGAATAAACTTCCATTTTTAATTAAAAAGGAAAGCTGAATGGAAAAGAAAATTGAATAAAAATAAAAGTGAAAGTTCAGTCAAGAAACCATTTTTATTCAATTTCATTTTTTATGCAGCTTCATTTTTTATTTCATTTCCAAATAGATCGTTAAGGTATAGTGGTTTCTTGAATGAACTTTCATATTCAATTTCTTTTTCTATTCAACTTCCTTTTTTATTTAATTTCCAAATAGAGATCGTTCAGGTATAGTGGTTATTTGAATGAACTTCCATTTTCATTCAAGAAACCACTACACCTTAACGATCTATTTGGAAGTTGAATAGAAAAGGAAGTTGAATTAAAAATGAAGTTGCATAAAATTAAAAATGGAAGTTCATTCAATAAACCACTTTACCTTAACCATCTATTTGGAAATTAAATAAAAAATGAAGTTGAGTAGACCACTATACCTTAACGATCTATTTGGAAATTAAACAAAAAAGGAAGTTGAATAAAAATAAAAATGGAAGTTCATTCAAGAAATCACTATACTTTAACGAACTATTTGGAAATTAAATAAAAAAGGAAATTGAATAAAAAAAGAAATAGTTGAATAGAAAAGGAAATTGAATAAAAATGCAAGTGGAATAAAAAAGGAAATTGATATAAAATTAAAAATGGAAGTTCATTCAAGAAACCACTATACCTGAACGATCTATTTGGAAATTAAATAAAAAAGAAAGTTGAATAGAAAATGAAATTGAATAAAATTAAAAATGGAAGTTCATTCAAGAAACCACTATACCTTAACGATCCGTTATACCTTAACGTTCAATTTCCTTTTCTATTCAATTTCCTTTTCTATTCAACTTCCTTTTTTATTTAATTTCCAAATAGATCATTAAGGTATAGTGGTTTCTTTAATGAACTTCCATTTTATTCAACTTCCTTTTTTGTTTAATTTCCAAATGGATCGTTAAGGTATAGTGGCTTCGATTTCTATTTTTATTCAATTTTCTTTTCCATTCAACTTCCATTTTTATTTAATTTCCAAAATAGATCGTAAAAATGGAAGTTGCATAAAATTAAAAATGGAAGTTCATTCAACAAACCACTATACTTTAACGATCTATTCTATTTTCACTTTTATTTGACTAAAAATAAAAGTGGAATAAATATAAAAGTGGAAGTTGCATAAAATAAAAATGGAAGTGGAATAAAAATAAAAATGGAAGTTCATTCAAGAAACCACTATACCTTAACGATCCATTTGGAAATAAAATAAAAAAGGAAGTTGAATAGCAAAGGAAATTGAATAAAAACGCAAGTGGAATAAAAATAAAAATGAAAGTTGAATAGAAAATGAAAAATGAAAGTTCATTCAAGAAAACACTATACCTTAACGATCCATTTGGAAATTAAATAAAAAAAGGAAGCTGAATAGAAATAGAAAAAGAAATTGAATAAAAATGCAAGCGGAATAAAAATGGAAGATGCGTAAAAATAAAAATGGAAGTTGCATCAAATTAAAAATGGAAGTTCATTCAAGAAACCACTATGCCTTAACGATTTGGAAATTAAATAAAAAAGGAAGTTGAATGGAAAAGGAAATTGAATAAAATTAAAAATGAAAGTTCATTCAAGAAGCCACTATACCTTAACGATCCATTTGGAAATTAAATAAAAAAGGAAGTTGAATGGAAATAGAAGTGGAATAAAAATAGAAGTGGAATAAAAAAAGGAAGTTGAATAAAATTCAAAATGGAAGTTCATTCAAGAAACCACTATACCATAACGATCTATTTGGAAATTAAATAAAAAATGAAGTTGAATAGAAAAGGAAATCGAATAAAAATGCAAGTGGAATAAAAATAAAAAATGAAGTTGGAAATGAAATAAAAATGGAAGTTGAATAAAAATAGAAATGGAATAAAAATAAAAATGGAAGATGCATAAAATTAAAAATCGAAGTTCATTCAAGAAACCATTATACCTTAACGATCTATTTGGAAATTAAACAAAAAAGGAAGTTGAATAGAAAAGGAAATTGAATAAAAATAGAAGTGGAATAAAAATAAAAGTGGAAGCTGCATAAAATTAAAAAGGAAGTAACTTCAAGAAACCACTATACCTTAACGATCTGTTTGGAAATTAAATAAAAAAGGAAGTTGAATAGGAAAGGAAATTAAAAATGGAAGCTCATTCAAGAAACCTCAACTTCCTTTTTTATTTAATTTCCAAATAGATCGTTAAGGCATAGTGGTGTCTTGAATAAACATCCATTTTTTATTTTATTCCGCTTGCATTTTTATTCAATTTCCTTTTCTATTCAATTTCCTTTTTTATTTAATTTCCAAATAGATCGTTAAGGTATAGTGGTTTCTTTGATGAACTTTCATTTTTAATTTTTATTCAGCTTTCATTTTTATTCCATCTTCCACTTGCATTTTTATTCAATTTCCTTTTCTATTCGACTTCCTTTTTTATTTAATTTCCAAATAGGTCGTTAAGGTATAGTGGTTTCTTGAATTAACTTCAATTTTTAATTTTATGCAACTTTCATTTTTAGTTTTATTCCACTTCCTTTTCGATTCAACTTCCTTTTTTATTCAATTTACTTTTCTATTCAACTTCCTTTTTTATTTAATTTCCAAATCAAGAAACCACTATACCTTAACGATCCATTTTGAAATTAAATAAAAAAGGAAGTTGAATAGAAAAGGAAATTGAATAAAAATAGAAGTGGAAGTTCATTTCCAATTTTATTTCCAAATAGATCGTTAAGGTATAGTAGTTTCTTGAATGAACTTGAATAAAAATGGAAGATGAATAGAAAAGGAAGTTGAATAAAAATAAAAATGGAAGTTGCATAAAATTAAAAATGGAAGTTCATTCAAGAAACCACAATACCTGAACGATCAATTTGGAAATTAAATAAAAAAAGGAAGTTGAATAGAAAAAGAAGTTGAATAGAAAAGGAAATTGAATAAAAATAAAAATGGAATTATTTTTATTCGATTTCCTTTTCTATTTAGCTTCCTTTTCTATTTAATTTTCAAATTGATCGTTAAGGTATAGTGGTTTCTTGATTTCTTGAATGGAAAACCTTATTTAATTTCCAAATAGATCGTTAAGGTATAGTGGTTTCTTGAATGGAAAACCATTTCCTTTTTTCTTTAATTTCCAAAAAGATCATTCAAGTATAGTGGTTTCTTGAATGAACTTCCATTTTTAATTTTATGCAACTTCCATTTTTATTCAATTTCGTTTTCTATTCAGCTTCCTTTTTTATTTGATTTCCAAATAGATCGTTCAGGTACAGTGGTTTTATTCCTTTTCTATTCAACTTTTTTTTTATTTAATTTCCAAATAGATCGTTAAGGTATAGTGGATCGTTTGTTGAATGGAAGTTGCATAAAATTGAAAATGATCTATTTGGAAATTAAATAAAAAAGAAAATTGAATAAAAGTGCAAATTCATTCAAGAAACCACTATACCTTAATGATCTGTTTTAAATAAAAAAGGAAGTTGAATAGAAAAGGAAATTCAAGTGGTTTCTTGAATGAATAAAAATATAAATAGAATAAAAATAAAAATGGAAGTTGAATGGAAAATGAAATTTAATTAAAATAAAAGTGGAATAAAAATAAAAATGGAAGTTCATTCAAGAAGCCACTATACCTTAACGACCTATTTGGAAATTAAAAAAAAAAAAAAAGAAGTTGAATAGAAAAGGGAGTTGAATAAAAATAAAAATAGAAGTTCATTCAATAAACCACTATACCTTAACGATCTATTTGAAAATTAAATAAAAAAAGGAAATTGAATAAAAATAGAAATAGAAGTTGCATAAAATTAAATAGAAGTGGAAATTCATTTAAGAAACCACTATACCTTAACGATCTATTTGGACATTAAATAAAATAGAAGTTGAATAGAAAAGGAAATTGAATAAAAATGGAAGTTCATTCAAGAAACCACTATACCTTAACGATCTATTTGGAAATTATAAAAAAAAAAAAAAAAAAGGAAGTTGAATAGAAAAGGAAGTTGAATAAAAATAAAAATGGAAGTTCATTCAAGAAACCACTATACTTTAACGATCTATTTGGAAATTAAATAAAAGAAGAAATTGAATAAAAATAAAAATGGAAGTTGCATAAAATTAAAAATGGAAGTTGATTCAAGAAACCACTATACCTTAACGATCTATTTAGAAATTAAATAAAATAAAAATGGAAGCTGCATAAAATTAAAAATGGAAGTTCAATTTCCTTTTCTTTTCAACTTCTTTTTTTATTTAATTTCCAAATAGATCGTTAAGGTTTTCCTTTTTTGTTCAACTTCCTTTTTTTTTTTAATTTCCTTTTCTATAAAAATGGAAGCTGCGTAAAATAAAAAATGAAGTTGAATAGAAAAGGAAATTGAAAATGGAAATTTAATAAAAATGGAAGCTGCATAAAATTAAAAATGGAAGTTAATTCAAGAAACCACTATACCTTAACGATCTATTTGGAAATTAAATAAAAAAAGAAAGTTGAATAGAAAAGGAAATTGAATAAAAATAGAACTGGAATAAAAATAAAAAATGAAGTGGAATAGAAAAGATAATTGAAGGTCATTGAAGAAACCACTATGTCTTAACGATCTATTTGGAAATTAAATAAAAAAAGGAAGTTGAATAGAAAATGAAATTGAATGATCCATTTGGAAATTAAATAGAAAAGGAAGCTGGAATAAAAATAAAAATGGAAGTTGCATAAAATTAAAAATTGAAGTTCATTCAAGAAACCAGTATACCTTAACAATCTATTTGGAAATTAAATAAAAAATGAAGTTGAATAGAAAAAAAAAATTACATAAAAATGCAAGTGGAATAAAAATAAAATTGGAAGTTGCATAAAAAAGGAAGTTGAATAAAAATAGAAGTTGAAGAAAAATAAAAATGGAAGCTGCATAAAATAAAAAATGGAACTTCATTCAAGAAACCACTAAATGAAGTGGAATAAAAATAAAAATGCAAGTGGAATAAAAATGGATGTTGCATAAAATTAAAAATGGAAGTTCATTTCCAATTTTATTTAATTTCCAAATAGATCGTTAAAGTATAGTGGTTTCTTGAATGAACTTCCATTTTTAATTAATTTCCAAATAGATCGTTAAGTTATAGTGGTTTCCTTTTCTATTCAACTTCATTTTTTATTTAATTTCCAAATAGATCGTTATGGTATAGTGGTTTCTTGAATAAACTTCCATTTTTAATTTTATGCAACTTCCATTTCTATTTTTATTCAATTTCCTTTTCTATTCAACTTCCATTTTCTATTCAATTTCCACTTTTATTTTTATTCAATTTCATTTTCCATTCAACTTCATTTTTTATTTAATTTCCAAATAGGTCGTTAAGGTATAGTGGTTTCTTGAATGAACTTCCATTTTTAATCATTCAAGAAACCACTATATCTTAACGATCTATTTGGAAATGAAATAAAAATAAAAGTGGAATAAAAATAAAAATAGAAGTTGCATAAAATAAAAAAAGGAAGTTGAATAGAAAAGGAAATTGAATAAAAATGAAATTGAGTAAAAATACTTAAAATTCATTCAAGAAACCAAATAAAAAGGAAGTTGAATTAAAAATGGAAGTTGCATAAAAATGGAAGCTGCATAAAAATAAAAATGGAAGTTCATTCAAGAAACCACTATACCATAACGATCTATTTGGAAGTTGAATAGAAAAGGAAATTAAATAAAAAAGGAAGTTGAATAGAAAAGGAAATTGAAAATGGAAGTTCATTCAAGAAACCACTATATCTTATCGATCTATTTGGAAATTAAATAAAAAAGGAAGTTGAATGGAAAAGGAAATTGAATAGAAAATGAAATTGAATGAAAATAGAAGTGGAATAAAAATAAAAATGGAAGTTGCATAAAATTAAAAATGGAAGCTGCATAAAAATAAAAATAGAAGTTCATTCAAGAAACCACTATACCTTAACGATCCATTATACCTTAACGTTCAATAAAAATGGAAGTAACCACTATACCTGAACGATCTATTTTTAAATCAAAATAAAAAAGGAAAATGAAATTGAATAAAAATGAAAGTTGAATAAAAATATAAATGGAAGCTGCATAAAATTAAAAATGGATGTTCATTCAAGAAACCACTACACCTTAACGATCTATTTGGAAATTAAAAATGGAAGTTCAGCCAAGAAACCACTATACCTTAACGATCTACTTGGAAATTAAATAAAAAGGAATTTGAATAGAAAAGAAATGGAAGATAAATAAAAGTGGAAGTTGCATAAAATTAAAAATGAAAGTTCATTCAATAAACCACTATACCTTAACGATCTATTTGGAAATTAAATAAAAAAAGGAAGTAGAATAGAAAAGGAAGTGGAATAAAAATAGAAGCGGAATAAAAATAAACATGGAAGTTGCATAAAAAAGGAAGTTGAAGTCGAATGGTTCCACTTCTATTTAATTTCCAAATAGATCATTAAGGTATAGTAGTTTCTTTAATGAACTTCCATTTTTAATTTTATGCAACTTCCATTTTTATTCTTATTCCACTTCTATTTTTATTCTATTTCCTTTTCTATTCAACTTCTTTTTTATTTTATTTCCAAATAGATCGTTCTGGTATAGTGGTGGTTTCTTGAATGAACTTCCATTTTTAATTTTATGCCACTTCCATTTTCCTTTTTATTCAATTTCCTTTTTTATTCCATCCAACTTCCTTTTTTTATTTAATTTCCAAATAGATCATTAAGGTATAGTGGTTTCGTGAATGAACTTCCATTTTTAATATTATGCAACTTCCATTTTTATTAAATTTTATGCAACTTCCATTTTTATTTTTATTTAATTTCCTTTTCTATTCAACTTTATTTTTTGTTTCCAAATGGGTCGTTAAGGTATAGTGGTTTATTTTTATTTAATTTTCTTTTTCTATTCCTTTTCTATTCAACTTCCTTTTTTATTGAATTTGTAAATAGATCGTTAAGGTATAGTAGTTTCTTGAATGAACTTCCAT
Organism: Camellia granthamiana; assembly: GCA_036172215.1. NCBI lineage: Eukaryota > Viridiplantae > Streptophyta > Magnoliopsida > Ericales > Theaceae > Camellia > Camellia granthamiana. The sequence continues at coordinate 88,569 of JAXFYN010000341.1, read as the reverse complement.
TTTTAATTTTATGCATTCAAGAAACCACTATACCTTAACGATATATCTCTATTCAACTTCCTTTTTTATTTAATTTCCAAATAGATCGTTAAGGCATAGTGGTTTTATTTCTATTCAACTTCCCTTTTTAATTAATTTCCAAATAGATCGTTAAGGTATAGTGGTTTCTTGAATGAACTTCCATTTTGAATTTTATGAACTTTCAACTTCCTTTTTTATTTAAATTCCAAATAGATCGTTAAGGTATAGTGGTTTCTTCAATAAACTTCTATTTTTAATTTTATGCAACTTCCATTTTTATTTTTATTCAACTTCCGTTTTTATTTTTATGCAACTTCCTTTTTTAATTTTATGCAACTTCCATTTTTATTTTTATTCCACTTTCTTTTTTATTCAATTTCCAAATAGATCGTTAACGTATAGTGGTTTCTATTCAATTTCCTTTTTTATTTAATTTCCAAATAGATCATTAAGGTATAGTGGTTTCTTGAATGGAAAAGGAAATTGAATAAAAAATGAACTTGAATAGAATGGAAGTTCATTCAAGAAACTACTATACCTTAATAATTTATTTGGAAATTAAATAAAAAAGAAAATTAAATAAAAAAGGAAGTGGCAAAAAATTAAAAATTGAAATTCATTCAAGAAACCAACTTCCATTTCTATTTTTATTCCGTTTCTATTTTTATTCAATTTCCTTTTCTACTTGCATTTTTATTCAATTTCATTTTCTATTCAACTTCCTTTTTATGCAACTTTCATTTTTATTTAATTTGTAAATAGATCGTTAAGGTATAGTGGTTTTTTGAATGAACTTCCATTTTTTATTCGCTTCTATTTTTATTCAATTTCTTTTTTTATTTAATTTCCAAATAGATTGTTCAGGTATAGTGGTTTCTCGAATAAAAATGAAAGTTCATTCAAGAAACCACTATGCCTGAACGATCTATAAAAATAAAAATGGAAGATGCATAAAATTAAAAATGAAAGTTCATTCAAATAACCACTATACCTTAATGATCTATTTTTATTCCGCTTCTATTTTTTATTTAATTTCCAAATAGATCGTTAAGGTGCAGTGGTTATCTGCATAAAATTAAAATTGGAAGTTCATTCAGGAAACCTCTATACCTTAACGATCTATTTGGACATTAAATAAAACAGGAAGTTGAATAGAAAAAAAATTGAATAAAAGTGGAAGTTGAATGAACTTCCATTTTGAATAAAAATGGAAGTTGCATAAAATTGAAAATGGAAGTTGGACATTAAATAAAAAAGGAAGTTGAATAGAAAAGGAAATTGAATAAAAAAAGGAAGCGGAATAAAAATAAAAAAGGAAATTGAATAGAAATTAAATAAAAAAGGAAGCTGAATAGAAAAGGAAATCGAATAAAAATAGAAGTGATGGTTAAGGTATAGTGGTTTCATTCAAGAATGGAATTTCATTCAAGAAACCACTATACCTTAACGATCTATTTGGAAATTAAATAAAAAAAGAAATTGAATAAAATTAAAAATGGAAGTTGCATAATATTAAAAATGGAAGTTCATTCAAGAAACTACTATACCTTGACAATCTATTTGGAAATTAAATAAAAAAAGGAAGTTGAATAGAAAAGGAAATTGAATAAAAATATAAATGGAAGTGGCAAAAAAATAAAAATGGAAGTTCTTTCAAGAAACTACTATACCTTAGCGATCTATTTTGAAATTGAATAGAAAAGGAAATTAAATAAAAATAAAATTGAAGTTGAATAGAAAAGGAAAATGAAAATAAAAAAGGAAGATGCATAAAATTAAAAATAGAAATTCACTCAAGAAACCACTATACCTTAACGATCTATTTGGAAATTAAATAAAAAAGGAAGTTGAATAGAAATAAAAATGGAAGTTGCATAAAATTAAAAATGGAAGTTCATTCAAGAAACCACTATACCTTAACAATCTATTTGGAAATGAAATAAAAAAGAAAAGAAAATTGAATAAAAATAAAAAAGGAACTTCCTTAACGATCTATTTGGAAATTAAATAAAAAAGGAAGTTGAATGGAAAATGAAATTGAATAAAAATGGAAGTTGCATAAAATTAAGGTATTTTTTATGCATCTTCCAAGGTATTTAATTCATTTTCTATTCAACTTCCTTTTTTATTTAATTTCCAAATAGATCGTTAAGGTATAGTGGTTTATTCCTTTTCTATTCAACTTCCTTTTTTATTTAAATGAACTTCCATTTTTAATTTTATGCAACTTCCTTTTATTTTTATTTTTATTCCGCTTCTATACCTTAACGATCTATTTAGAAATTAAATAAAAAAGGAAGCTGAATAGAAAAGAAAATTGCATAAAAATGCAAGTGGAATAAAAATAAAAATGGTAGTTGCATAAAATTAAAAATGGAAGTTCATCTAAATAAAAGAAGTTGAATAGAAAAGAAAATTGAATAAAAGTGGAAGTTCATTCAAGAAACATTCAAGAAACCACTATACCATAACGATCTATTTAGAAATTAAATAAAAAAGGAAGTTGAATAGAAAAGGAAACTGAATAAAAATAAAAATGAAAGTTGCATAAAATTAAAGCATAGAAAACGAAATTGAATGAAAAATGGAAGTTCAATTTCCAAAGGGATCGTTAAGGTATAGTGGTTTCTCGAATGAACTTCCATTTTTAATTTTATGCATCTTCCATTTTTAATTTTATAAACTTCCAATTTCCTTTTATTCAGTTTCCTTTTCTATTCAACTTCCTTCTTTATTTAATTTCCAAATAGATCGTTAAGGTATAGTGGCTATCTGCATGAAATTAAAAATGGAAGTTCATAAAATTAAAAATGGAAGTTCATTCAAGAAACCACTATACCTTAACGATCTATTTGGAAATTAAAATAAGGAGTTGAATGGAAAATGAAGTGGAATAAAAATAAAAATGGAAGTTGTATAAAATTAAAAATGGAAGTTCATTCAAGAAACCACTATACCTTAACGATCTATTTGGAAATTGAATAAAAAAGGAAGTTGAATAGAAAAGGAAGTTGAATAAAAATGGAAGTTCATTCAAAAAACCCCTATGCCTTAACGATCTATTTGGAAATTGAATAAAAATAAAAATAGATCGTTAAGGCATAGTGGTTTCTTAAATGAACTTTCATTTTTAATTTTATGCATCTTCCATTTTTATTTTTAATTTCCTTTTCTATTTAACTTCCTTTTTTATTTAATTTCCAAATAGATCGTTAAGGTATCGTTAAGGTATATTTTCAAATAGATCGTTAAGGTATAGAGGTTTCTTGAATGGACTTCCATTTTTAATTTTATGCAACTTCCATTTTTATTCAATTTCATTTTTCATTCAATTTCCTTTTCTATTCAACTTCCTTTTTATTCAATATCCTTTTCTATTTAACTACCTTTTTTATTCAATTTCCTTTTCTATTCAACTTCCTTTTATATTCAACTTCCTTTTTTTATTTTTATTCAATCTCATTTTTATTCAATTTCCTTTTTTATGCAATTTCCTTTTCTATTCAGCTTCCTTTTTGAATAAAAATAAAAATAGAAGTTGCATAAAATTAAAAATGGAAGTTCATTCAAGAAACCACTATTTCCTTTTTTATTCAACTTCATTTTTTATTTGGAAAGATCATTAAGGCATACTTTTAATTTTTATGAAGTTGAATAGTTCATTTTCTTTAATTTCCTTTTTTTTTTTTTATAATTTTTAAGGTATAGTGGAAGTTGAATAAAATGGAAGTTGGAAAATGAAGTTGAATAAAAATGGAAGTTCATTCAAGAAACCACTATACCTTAACGATTTATTCCACTTCTATTTCTATTCAACTTCCTTTTTTATTCAATTTCCTTTTCTATTCAACTTCCTTTTTTAACTTCTTTTTCTATTTAATTTCCTTAACCATTTTTAATTTTATGCAACTTCCTTTTTTATTTAATTTTATTTTATTCAGCTTCAATTTTAAAAATGGAAGCTGAATAAAATTAAATAAAATTAAATAAAAATGGAAATTAAATAGCAAAGGAAGTTGCATAGAAAAGGAAATTGAATGAAAAATGGAAGTTCATTCAAGAAACCAATATACCTTAACGATCTATTTGGAAATTAAATAAAAGGAAATTGAAATAAAAATAAAAGTGGAATAAAAATAAACATGGAAGTTACATAAAATTAAAAATGGAAGTTCATTCAAAAAACCACTATACCTTAACGATCTATTTGGAAATTAAATAAAGGAAGGAAAAAATAGAAGTGGAATAAAAATAAAAATGGAAGTTCATTCAAGAAACCACTATTCCTTAATGATCTATTTGGAAATTAAATAAAAATGGAAGTTGCATAAAAAAGGAAGTTGAATAGAAATGGAAGTTGAATAAAAGTGGAAATTAAAAATAAAAATAGAAGTTGCATAAAATTAAATATGGAAGTTCATTTAAGAAACCACTATTTTTAACGATCTATTTTTATTCCACTTCCTTTTCTATTCAACATTCTTTTTTATTTAATTTCCAAATAGATCGTTAAGGTATAGTGGTTTCTTGAATGAACTTTCATTTTTAATTTTATGCAACTTCCATTTTTTATTTTTATTCAACTTCCTTTTCTATTCAACATTTTTTGTTTAATTTTCAAATAGATCGTTAAGGTATAGTGGTTTCTTAAATGAACTTCCACTTGCATTTTTATTCAATTTCTTTTTCTATTCAGCTTTCTTTTTTTATCGTTAAGGTATCGTTAAGGTATAGTGGTTTCCTTTTTAATTCAACTTTATTTTTATTCAATTTCCTTTTTTATTCAACTTTCTTTTCTATTCAACTTCCTTTTTTGTTTTATTTCCAAATAAAACGCTAAGGTATAGTGGAAGTTCATTCAAGAAACCACTATACCTTAACGATCTATTCAATTTCCTTTTTTATTCAACTTCTTTTTCTATTTAATTTCCAAATAGATCGTTAAGGTATAGTGGTTTCTTTAATGAACTTCTTCCATTTTCAATTTTATGCATCTTCCATTTTTATTTTTATTCCACTTGCATTTTTATACAATTTCCTTTTCTATTCAACTTCGTTTTTTATTCATTGAAGAAACCACTATACCTTAACAAACTTCCATTTTCAATTTTATGCAGTTTTCATTTTTATTGCACTTGTATTTTTATTCAACTTCCTTTTCTATTCAATTTTATTTTCTATTCAACTTTCCTTTTCTATTTCTATTCAACTTCCTTTTTTATTTACTTTCCATTTAACTTTCACTTTTATTCTTGAAACCACTATACCTTAATGATCTATTTGGAAATTAAAATAAAAATGGAAGTTGCATAAAATGAAATTGAATGAACTTTAATTTTTAATTTTATGCAACTTCCACTTTTATTTTTATTCAATTTCCTTTTCTATTCAACTTCCTTTTTTATTTGGAAGTTGAATAGAAAAGGAGTTGAAGCCACTATACCTGAACGATCGTTGAATGAACTTGCATTTTTTATTTTATGCAACTTCCACTTTTATTAATTTTATGCAACATAAAAAAGGAAGTTGAATAGAAAAGAAATTGAATAGAAAAGGAAATTGAATAAAAATAAAAATGGAAGCTGCATAAAAATAAAAATGGAAGTTGAATAGAAAAGGAAAATGAATGAAATAGAAAAGGAAATCCATTTTTAAAAAAGAAAATCGAATAAAAATAGAAGTGGAATAAAAATATAAGAAACCGCTATACCTGAACGATCATTAAGGTATAGTGGTTTCATTTTTTTATTCAATTTCCTTTTCTATTTAATTTCCTTCTTTCGTCAACTTTAATTTTTATTCAACTTCATTTTCTATTCAACTTCCTTTTTTATTTAATTTGGAAATAAATCGTTAAGGTATAGTGGTTTTTTAAATGAATTTTCTTTTCTATTCAACTTCCATTTTTATTCCACTTGCATTTTTATTCAATTTCTTTTTCTATTCAACTTCCTTTTCCCCTTAACGTTCTGTTTGGAAACCACTATTCCTTTTTTATTCAACTTCCTTTTTTATTTAATTTCTAAACAGATCACTTCCATTTTTATTCAACTTTTATTTTTATTCAATTTCATTTTCTATTCAACCTCCATTTTTATTTTATTTTCAAATAGATCGTTAAGGTATCGTGGTTACCTTAACGATCTATTTGAAAATAAAATAAAAATGGAGGTTGAATAGAAAATGAAATTGAATAAAAATAAAAGTGGAATAAAATTAAAAATGGAAGTTCATTCAAGAAACCACTATACCTTAACGATCTATTTGGAAATTAAATAAAACAGGAAGTTGAATGAAAATAAAAATGGAAGTGGTTTCTTGATGCAACTTCCATTTTTAATTTTATGCCTTAACGATCGTTAAGGTATACTGGAAGTTCCAAATAGATCGTTCAACTTCTTTTTTTATGCAACTTCATTTTTTATTTTTATTCCACTTGCATTTTTATTCAATTTTTATTTCTATTCAACTTCCTTTTTTATTTAATTTCCTGTTCATTCAAGAAAACATTTTTATTTTTTATTCAATTGCATAGTGGTTTCTTGAATGAACTTCCATTTTTCATTCAATTTCCTTTTCTATTCAACTTCCATTTTATTCAATTTCCAAATAGATCGTTAAGGAAGTTGAATAGAAAAGGTTTCTTTTCAATTTCCGTTTCTATTCAACTTCCATTTTTAAATGAACTTTCCAAATAGATCGTTAAGGAATAGTGGAAGTTCATTCAAAAAACCACTATATCTTAACGATCTATTCAACTTCCTTTTTTATTTTTATTTCACTTGCATTTTTATTCGATTTCCTTTTCTATTCAACTTTCTTTTTTATTTAATTTCCAAATGGAAATTAATAGATCGTTAAGGAAGTTCATTTTTATTTAAAATTAATTTTGAAGTTCCTTGAATGAACTTCCTTTTCTATTCATTAAAAATGAAAGATGCATAAAAATGGAATATGCATAAAATTAAAAATGGAAGTTCATTCAAGAAACCATTATACGTTAACGATCTATTAGGAAATTAAATAAAAGAGGAAGCTGAATAGCAAAGGAAGTTGAATAAAAATAAAAGTGAAGGTGGAATAAAAATGGAAGTTCATTTAAGAAACCACTATACCTTAACGATCCATTTAGAAATTAAATAAAAATAGAAGTGGAACAAAAATAGATATGGCAGCTGCATAAAAATAAAAAAGGAATTTGAAAATGGAAATTAAATAAAAAAGGAAGTTGAATAGAAAAGGAAATTGAATAAAATTAAAAATTGAAGTTCATTCAAGAAACTACTATACCTTAACGATCAATTTGGAAATTAAATAAAAAAGGAAGTTGAATAGAAAAGGAAGTTGAATAGAAAATGCAACTTCCTTGAATGAACTTCCACTTTTAATTTTATTCCACTTCCATTTTTAATTTTGTGGTTTCTTGAATGAACTTCCATTTTTATTTCTATTCAACTTCCTTTTTTATTCAATTTCCAAATAGATCGTTAAGGTATAGTGGTTTCTTGAATGAACTTCCTTTTTTATTTAATTTCCAAATAGAACGCTAAGGTATAGTGGTTTATTGAATGAAATTCCATTTTTAATTTTATGCAACTTCTACTTTTATGAAAGTTCATTTTCTATACCTTAACGATCTATTTGGAAATTAAATAAAAAAGGAAGTTGAATAGAACAGGAAATTGAATAAAAATGGAAGTTGCATAAAAATAAAAATGGAAGCTGCATAAAATTAAAAATGGAAGTTCATTCAAGAAACAACTATACCTGAACGATCTATTTGGAGATTATTCCACTTTTATTTTTATTCCACTTCTATTTTTATTAATTTCATTTTCCATTCAACTTCTTTTATAGCACTATACCTGAACGATCTATTTGGAAATTGAAAATAAAAAAGGAAGTTGAATGAAAATAAAAAAGGAAGTTGAATAAAAATAGAAGTGGAAGTTGCATAAAATTAAAATTGGAAGTTCATTCAAGAAACCACTATACCTGAACGATCTATTTGGAAATTAAATAAAAAAGGAAGTTGAATGGAAAATGAAGTTGAATAGAAAAGGAAAGTTGCATAAAATTAAAAATGAAAGTTCATAAAATTGAAACCACTATAAATGAAAGTTGAATAAAAATAAAATTTTATTTCCAAATAGATCATTAAAGTATAGTGGTTTCTTGAATGAACTTCCATTTTTATTTTTATGCAGCTTCCATTTTTATTTTTATTCCACTTCTATTTTTATTCAATTTCCTTTTTTATTTAATTTCCTTTTCCATTTAATTTCTAAATAGATCGTTAAGGTATAGTGGTTTCTTGATCACTATACCTTAAGGTATAGTGGTTTCTTGAATGAACTTTTATTTTTATTTTTATTCAACTTTAATTTTTATTCAATTTCATTTTCTATTCAACTTCCTCTTTTATTTAATTTCCAAATAGATCGTTAAGGTATAGTGGTTTCTTGAATGAACTTCCTTTCTATTTTATTCCACTTGCATTATTTTTATTCAATTTCATTTTCCTTTTTTATTTTTATTCAATTTTATGCAGCTTTCATTTTTATTTTTATTCCACTTCTATTTTTATTCAATTTCCAAATAGATCGTTCAGGAAACCACTATGCCTTAATGAACTTCCATTTTTATTTTTATTTCACTTCCATTTTTATTCAATTTCCAAATAGATCGTTAAGGTATAGTTGTTTCTTGAATGAAACCAACCACTATACCTTAACGATCTATTTGGAAATTAAATAAAAAAGGATTCTTGAATGAACTTCCATTTTTATTCAATTTCCTTTTCTATCCAACTTCCTTTTTTATTTAATTTCCAAATAGATCGTTAAGGTATAGTGATTTTTATTCAATTTCCTTTTTTATTCAACTTCCTTTTTTATTTAATTTCCAAACAGATCATTCAGGTATAGTGGTTTCTTGAATGAATTTCCATTTTTAATTCAACTTCCTTTTTTATTCAATTTTCGTTTCTATTCAACTTCATTTTTCATTTAATTTCCAAATGGATCGTTAAGGTATAGTGGTTTCTTGAATAAACTTCCGTTTATTTTTCCTTTTCTATTCAACTTCCTTTTCTATTCCACTTCCATTTTTATGCAACTTCCATTTTTTTGCAACTTCCATTTTTATTCAAGAAACCGATATGCCATAACGATCTATTTGGAAATTAAATAAAAAAGGAAATTGAATAGAAAAAGGAAAGTGAATAAAAATAGAAGCGGAATAAAAATAAAAGTGGAAGTTCATTCAATAAACCACTATGCCTTAACGATCTATTTGGAACTTGAATAAAAAAAGGAAGTTGAATGGAAAAGAAAATTGAATAAAAATAAAAAAAAATTAAAAATGAAAGTTCATTCAAGAAACCACTATACCTTAATGAAACCACTATACCTTAACTATCTATTTGGAAATTAAATAAAAAAGGAAGTTGAGTAGAAAAGGAAATTGAATAAAAATAAAAATGGAAGATGCATAAAAATAAAGTGATTTCTTGAATGAACTTCCATTAACGATCTATTTGGAAATTGAATAAAAAAGGAAGTTGAATAGAAATGCAACTTCCATTTCTATTCAACTTCCTTTTTTATTCAATTTCCAAATAGATCGTTAATGGAAGTTCATTCAAGAAACCACTATACCTTAACGATCTATTTGGAAATTAAATAAAAATGAAAATTGAATAAAAATAAAAGTGGAATAAAAATAAAAATGGAAGTTGCATAAAAATAAAAATGGAAGTTCATTCAAGAAACCACTATGCCTTAACGATCCATTTGGAAATTAAATAAAAAAGGAAGTTGAATAGTTGCATAAAAATAAAAATGGAAGTTGCATAAAATTAAAAAAGGAAGTTGAATAGAAAAGGAAATTAAATAAAAATAGAAGTGGAAATTAAAGAAAAAAGGAAGTTCATTCAAGAAACCACTATACCTTAACGATCTATTTGGAAATTAATGGTTTCTTGAATGAACTTCTATTTTTAATTTTATGAAACCATTATACCTGAACGATCCATTTGGAAGTTAAATAAAAAAGGAAGTTGAATAGAAAAGGAAGCGGAATAAAAATAAAAATAGAAGTGAAATAAAAATAAAAATGGAAGTTGACCACTATGCCTTAACGATCTATTTGGAAATTAAATAAAAAAGGAAGTTGAATAGAAAAGGATTAAAAATGGAAGTTGAATAAAAAATGGAAGAAGTTCAAGAAACCACTATACCTTAACGATCCATTTGGAAGTTCCATAAAATTAAAAATGGAAGTTCATAAAAATGGAAGTTCATTCAAGAAACCACTATACCTTAACGATCTATTTGGAAATTAAACAAAAGAGGAAGTTGAATAAAAAAAGAAGTTGAATGGAAAATGAAGTGGAATAAAAATGGAAGTGGAATAAAAGTGGTTTATTTAATTTCATTTTAAGGTATAGTGGTTTCTTGAATGAACTTCCATTTTCAATTTCCTTTTCAAATAAAAAAGGAAGTTGAATAGAAAAGGAAATTGAATAAAAATGCAAGTGGAATAAAATTAAAAATGGAAGTTCATTCAAGAAACCACTATACCTTAACGATCTATTTGGAAATTAAAAAAGGGAAGGAAGTTGAATAGAAAAGGAAGTTGAATGGAAAAGGAAATTGAATAAAAAATGGAAGCTGAATAAAATTAAAAATGGAAGTTCATTCAAGAAACCACTTTTATTCAACTTCCATTTTTATTCAATTTCTATTTTTATTCAATTTCCTTTTTTATTCAACTTCCATTTTTATTTAATTTCCAAATAGATTTTTAAGGCATAGATGGAAGTTCATTCAAATAACCACTATACCTGAACGATCTATTTGGAAGTTGAATAGAAAAGGAAGTTTCATTCAAGAAACCACTATGCCTTAACGATCTATTTGAAAATTAAACTTCCATTTATATTCAACTTCCTTTTTTATTTAATTTGTAAATAGATCGTTAAGGTATAATGGTTTATTGAATGAACTTCCTTGTCTATTCAATTTCCAAATAGATCGTTCAGGTATAGTGGTTATTTGAATGAACTTCCATCTATGCCTTAACGATCTATTTGGAAATTAAATAAAAATGGAAGTTGAATAGAAAAGGAAATTGAATAAAAATAAAAAAGGAAGTTGAAACCACTATATCTTAACGATCTATTTGGAAATAAAATAAAAAAAGAAGTTGAATTGAAAAGGAAATTGAATAAAAAATAAAATTGAATAAAAATAAAAAAGGAAGTTGAAGTTCATTGAAGAAACCACAAAAAGGAAGTTAAGGTATAGTGGTTTCTTGAATAAACTTCCATTTTTAATTTTATGTAACTTCTTTTTTTATTTAATTTCCAAATAGATCGTTAAGGTATAGTGGTTTAAACTTCCATTTTTAAATAACTTCCTTTTTTATTTAATTTCTAAATAGATCGTTAAGGTATAGTGGTGAAAAATCTAGAAACCTCCTAGATGTTGATTTGTGATTATGTATCAATTTTAAACAGAATATAACAATCCCAATCAAACAATCAAGAGAAAGAGACACAAAGATTTTACGTGGAAAAACCACAATTGGACACCTTCCAATTGTGATAAAAAAACCACGGGCAACAGCCACAAGAACAATCCACTAAGAAGATATAAAGGAATTACACAGGTATAACTCTCAATTATCTAGCGAATTCACAACGCCTAATTGAACCAACCTCTATGTGCCTCTTCCAACCCCATCTTCAGCACGGAATTGTCTTTCTAATGAGCCACTCCGGATTCCCTCCAAAGCTTCAGGCTCGAATTCTTTAGAATTCACAACTGAAGAACAACTCTCTCTTTTGTGTATAACAAACAAACCTTTGATGTACTCTCTTTAAACCATGAGTTAAATACTCAATAAAACATCAAAGAAAAATAACAAAATATCCCCAGATATAAACCTTTAAGAACCAAAAAGAAGATCTGGAGGACTTCAATCAATTACTTAGTTTTGGGAGAAAACCAAGTATTTATAGAGAACCAAAAGCAATCCAAGATTGGGAAGAAAACAAACTCCTTGAGAAATCCGGATTCTGAGGCTCGCTCGAGCGAAGCTTTCCTGGCTCGAGCGAGGAGAGTAATTTTCATGATTTCTACTAGTGCCTTGGCTCGAGCGACGGATCCTTGGCTCGAGCGACCGATCACTTCTTTCAGGTTTTTGTATGGACGCAATCCTTCGCTCGAGCGAGCATTCCTTGGATCGAGCGAGCAAACCTTCGCTCGAGCGAGCTCTTCTTGGCTCGAGCGACCAATGGCAATCTTGAAAGCATTAACATCACAAACTTCTCTGCATGGCTCGATTCGGGTTTGGATTTGCATCTAATAAACTCATAGCCTCACTGAAATAAATGGCGAAAATAAATACATCTGAAAGGAGTTTTGTCAAACGGGGTTGCCAAGAATAAAAACCTAACAAGTGGTTTCTTGAATGAACTACCATTTTTAATTTCCTGCAACTTCCATTTTTATTTTTATTCCAAATAGATCGTTAAGGTATAGTGGTTTCTTGAATGAACTTTCATTTTCAACTTCCTTTTCTGTTCAACTTCCTTTTTTTTTTTTTTTTTATTGCACTTGCATTTTTATTCAAGTTCATTCAAGAAACCACTTCCATTTATATTTTTATTCAACTTCCATTTTTATTCAATTTCATTTTCTATTCAACTTCCTTAACGATCTATTTTCTTTTCTATTCAAGAACCTTTTTTTATTTAATTTCAAATAGATCGTATTTTTAATAGAAGTTCATCCAGTTTCATAAAATGGAAGTTCACATATTTCCAAAAGTGGAAGTTGAATAAAATTAAATAAAAAAGAATAGAACTTCCATTTTTAAAATAAAAAAGTGGAAGTCATTCAACTTCCTTTTCTATTTCTATTCAACTTCCACATTTTCAATTTCCTTTTCTATTCAACTTCCTTTTTTATTTAATTTCCAAACAAAACGCTTCCTTTTTTTTTATTTTTATGCAACTTCCCTTGCTTTTTCTATTCAACTTCCTATTTTTATTTAATTTCCAAATAGATCGTTAAGGTATAGTGGTTTCTTGAATGAACTTTCATTTTTAATTTTATTCTACTTCTATTTTTATTTTTATTCCACTTTTATTTTTATTCAATTTCCTTTTCTATTCAATTTCTAAATAGATCGTTAAGGTATAGTGGTTTCTTGAATGAAAATGCAAGTGGAATAAAAAAAATGGAAGTTCATTCAAGAATAGATCGTTGAATAGAAAAGGAAATTGAATAAAAATGCAAGTGCAATAAAAATAAAAATGGAAGTTGCATAAAATTAAAAATGGAAGTTGAATAGAAAATGAACGAATTTCATTCCCGGATAATGACAGTCCCGAGGCGTTACTAGAGTTCCGGTTAGAAACAGCATTGATCAAGTGCTTTTCCAAAACATTCACAATGTTTTACAACTTAAGACATATATAATGCTCTTAAAGTTCAATATTATTACAAAATTTCAACACATGATTACATATCAACAAACACGTTCGGATACTTTTCACGAACTTCCAACTCACGTTCCCAAGTAGCTTCCTCTACTCCGTGATGTTTCCACAAAACCTTTACCAATGGAATGGTCTTGCCACGTAGGACTTGATCCCGCCTATCCAAGACCCGAACCGGTCTCTCCTCATACGAGGTATCCTCATCTACCTCCAAATCGGTCCAATCCAGCACGTGGGACGGATCCGGCTCGTACTTCCGAAGCATACTAATATGAAATACGTCATGCACCCCGGATAACTGCGGTGGCAAAGCCAAACGATAAGCAACTTGCCCAATCGTCTCAAGGATCTCAAAGGGGCTAATAAACCGAGGGGATAACTTCCCACTCTGCCCGAACCTCATCAAACCTTGCCTAGGTGATATTTTCAAGAAAACATAATCACCTACCTCAAACGCCAAAGGCCTCCTCCTACGGTCGGCATAACTCTTTTGGCGACTTTGGGCTGTAACAAGCCTCCTACGGATAAGCTCAACTTTCTCCATTGTCTCCCTAACCAACTCCGGACCCAACAAAGGTGCATCACTCACCTCGGCCCAACAAACTGGAGACCTACACGGTCGGCCATACAAGGCCTCAAACGGTGCCATACCGACACTAGACTGAAAGCTGTTGTTGTAGGCAAACTCCACCAAGGGTAAGTGCATCTCCCATGTCCCACTAAAATCAAGGACACAACCTCGAAGCATATCCTCAAGGATCTGAATAGTACGTTCGGACTGCCCGTCAGTCTGAGGATGGTAAGCCGTACTAAAGGTCAACTTAGTACCCAAGGCACTCTGCGAACTCTGCCACAACCTAGCAGTAAAATGAGGATCTTTATCTGAGACGATCGTCACTAGGATCCCGTGCAATCTCACTATGTCCCGAATATATAAGTCGGCGAGATGATCTACCGAATCTCTCACGCGCATAGGGATAAAGTGCGCTGACTTAGTCAACCGGTCTACAACTACCCAAATAGCATCACTACCCCGCTAAGTCCTCGGAAGACCTACAACGAAGTCCATAGTGACATGCTCCCACTTCCACTCGGCAATAGGTAAGGGTTGCAACAAACCCGCTGGCCTCTGATGCTCGGCCTTCACTTGCTGACAAGTAAGGCACTTCGATACGAAAACCGCCAAATCTCTCTTCATACCCCGCCACCAGAACTGACGACCCAAATCTCGACACATCTTAGTACCTCTCGGATGCACCGCAAGACGTGAATGGTGAAACTCTCGGAGTACTTCCTCTCGGCAAGACTCCGGCACAAACAAACGGTCTCGGTATCTCACACTCTGGTCGGGATACACCGTCAAACCCTTCTCAACCTTCCCATTGGAGATCTTCTCTCCAAGGGATTCTACCTCAAGGTCACCTCTCTGTGCCTCTAACACTCGAGTCACAAGTGTAGGCTGCGCAACAACAGAAAACAAGGCCGCAGCCTCAACAGATTCGCCCAGAAGCAAATCAAACTCGCCAAGTGCACCCAACATCTCCCATTCCTGGATGGCTATACAAGCTATATCACTAATGGATTTCCTACTAAGGGCATCGGCCACAACATTGGCCTTTCCCGGGTGATAATGCAACTCGAAGTCGTAATCCTCAATAAACTCCATCCACCTCCTCTGCTTCAAGTTCAAATCTCTCTGTGTAAACAAATACTTCAAACTCTTGTGGTCCGAGAACACCTCGAACCTCTCACCATAAAGGTAGTGCCTCCAGATTTTCAAGGCGAAGATCACGGCTGCTAACTCTAGGTCATGTGTAGGGTAGTTCTTCTGGTGTATTTTCAACTGACATGAGCCATAAGCTACCACTTTTCCCTCTTGCATCAACACACAACCCAAACCCTCTCGCGAGGCATCACAATAAACTGCATAACCCAACCCTCTCTCCGGAATAATGAACACCGGAGTGGTGGTCAACCTATCCTTCAACTCTTAGAATGACTTTTCACAAGTCTCATTCCACACAAACTTGACCCCTTTCCGTGTCAATCTAGTCAACGACGAAGCTAGCCTGGAGAAATCTTTCACAAACTGACGGTAATACCCAGCTAATCCCAGAAAACTGCGGATCTCAAACACACTCTTAGGCTGTGCCCAATCTTGCACTGCCTCAACCTTGGATGTATCAACAGACACCCCTTCCCCGGATACCACATGGCCTAAGAATTTGACTTCCCCTAGCCAGAACTCACACTTCCCGAACTTGGCATACAGTCTATGGGCTCTAAGCAATTCAAGCACCACTCTCAAGTGTTCCTCGTGCTCCTCCTCAGAAGGCGAATAGATAAGAATGTCATCCACGAAAACGACTACAAATCGATCCAAGAATTCCTGGAAGATCTGGTTCATCAAGTCCATAAAGACTGTCGGTGCATTGGTAAGCCCAAATGGCATCACCAAAAACTTATAATGGCCATACCGCGTACGGAATGCCGTCTTCGGAATATCCTCCTCCCTGACTCTCAACTGGTGGTAACCCGATCTCAAGTCTATCTTAGAGAAACAACGGGAACCCTTCAATTGGTCAAACAAATCATCTATACGGGGCATAGGGTACTTATTCTTAACCGTAGCCCGATTCAACTTCTGATAGTCGATACAAAGTCTCAAGGCACCATCTTTCTTTTTAGCAAAGAGGGCCGGTGCTCCCCACGGTGAAACACTAGGGCGAACAAAACCCTTATCCAGCAATTCCTGGAGCTGAATCTTCAACTCACTCAACTCGGCTGGGGCAAAACAATAAGGTGCCATAGAAATCGGTGCCGTGCCGGGCACTAAATCAATAGAGAACTCTATCTCTCGGTGAGGTGGAACACTAACGAGATCCTCGGGAAAAACATTCGAATACTCACAAACCACCCTCGGCAATACAATCTGGGTCTCATCACACTCACCACTCAAAAAGCTAGCAAGTAGACCACTAAGCTCACTCTGCCCTCGCGGATCATACAACGGTGGTAACACACTACCAACCCGATCCCCCAAGAAATGGAAACACTCCCCGCTCAAGGTACAAACTGTGACCCTCTGGCGGTAGCAATCAATAATAGCTCGGTATGACGATAGTCAGTCCATACCCAAAATAACATCAAAGCCCTTCATGGGCATAACAACAAAGGGAAAAGGAAGCCTACGGTCGATGACCTCTATATCACAACCTCTACATCCGTGCTTCAAAATCAATTCACCCCCAACAAGTGATACTACACAAATAGGAGATGCTAATAGTGCCAACTCCAATTCCAACACAGATGCAAATGCATCAGACACAAAAGAATGGGACGCACCCGTATCAATCAACACACTAGCAACCGAGTTGCAAAACAGAAAGGTACCTCTCACAACTGATGGAGCCGGTACTAGGTCCTGCACGGTAACAGCATACACGCGCCCTATAGGCCCCTGGTCCACCTGCTCACCTCTAGGAGCAAAAGACTGCTGCACAGACTGGGATGGCGAAGCTCCCGGATTGGCCCTCGAGGCCTGCACAGACTGAGCTGGCTGATAACTCTGCATCTGCCTAGAACCAGACGCTCCCGAAGTGGCACTCAACTGTGGGCAAAACCTCTTTAGGTGCCCAGGCTGACCACACTGATAGCAAGACAAGGGCTGGCCCCTGCCCTGACTCTGGCCCTGAGGTCTAGCTGAAGAAGAAGCAGCTCGTTGACCCCCTTCCTTCTGTAGGCAAACCGAAGACTTGTGACCCAGCTGGCCACAAGCGAAACAAGTCAAGCCTCCCTGACTACCTCTCCTAGATCCTACACTCGGCACTAGAAAGGTCGATCTAGCCAAACCACCCTGAGACTGCTGAGGGTTAGAACCCCTTTGTCTCCTGCCGTCATCCTGACCATCTTGGCTCCTCTTGGAACCTCTTTGCCCCTCCTCCTTCTCCTCCTGCATCATAATTTCCATATGAGCTGGAGCATCCACCAAACGTCTGTACTCCCGGATAAAAGACCCTCCAATCCTCAACTTGAGCCCACGCCTCAACTTCCGCTCAAACTCGAAGCAACGGCATTCCTCGAACGCCACAAGTTCAGGTGCAAACCTGGACAGACTAGTAAAAGTGGCCTCAAACTCGGCCACTGACAAACCCTGCTGTTTAAGCTGGCAAAACTGTTCCCTCAACTTCTCCCTAGCAGCTGAAGACAAGAACTTCTCCTGGAAAGCATTCACAAAAGCCTCCCATGCACGACCAACACTGCCCTTCTCGGACTTCCACCACTAATCCGCATCTCCCTTCAGTTGGAAAGATGCCAAGGTCACCTTCAAAGCCTCGTCCTCGATGCCAAGCATCTCGAACGTCTTCTCCATCTGTTCCAACCACTCGTCAGCCTTAAGTGGCTCCTTCGGATCCCCAACAAACTTGTCCGGGTTAGACCAGAAAAATTCCCTCTTCAAGAAAGAAGGCCCTGCCTCAGCAACGTGGGCTTGATCCTGATTCCCTGCTCTGAGAATACCCAAAGCTCCTGCTATTTCTCGGGCCAAGGAACTCATAGCCAACTGACCCGCTGGCTCGGCCACATTGGCCTGACCAACTCCCTCCTGCTATGCCGGAATATCATCCGGTAAAGGCATCTCCTGCCTACCACGCCTGCCACACCTACCACGTCCTCGTCCTGACATCCTAATAAAGGTAACTAAGACTATTAGTACATTCACAAATGTGCCGGAGCTATAACACTCGCGTCCTAATGCATGGACAACTGTAATTCACTCCACATAAGCACATAAACACATAAGTAATTACGAATTTCCTTCTCGGATAATGACAGTCCCAAGGAGTTACTAGAGTTCCAGTTAGAAACAGCATTGATCAATTGCTTTTCCAACAAGACTCCCAGAAACCCATGGATCCAATCAACATCCTATAAACTACATTCCATACCCACATAGTCACATAAGCATGTTATCAATTAAACACATAGCATATGACACTACATCTAAGTCTCTATCAAGCGAGACAAACCCATTGTGATACTAATCACTTCCCACGTACCCAAAGTATTCGAACCCAGTACGCTCTGATACCAAGTTGTCACGCCCTCAAAATAATACATAAAACCCATCACTTTAGACGTGCATTGATATAAGAGAAATCAACCATTTCTATTCATCAGAGTAGTTCTTACAATAGTATTACATGTTAACAACAAAAGCAAATGCCTACGGGCTTACAGCTTTCCAAGTCAACACTTGGTTACACAAAAGAAGAGTGCTAACTCTATACAAAAGAAGCCCTTGGCTTGATATACATGTAATACAAACAAAATAAACAAAAAAGAGTCTCCAACTCTCATCATCATCCAAGCTATGTCCTTGGAGGTGGCATGCTACCTGTACCTGAAAATAATGTTCCATATAGGGTGAGCCAACGCCCAGTAGGGATATGCTAAACACAGTATGAACAGTAACTAAGACATTGGCAATTGATAAATGTTTAATTCCCATAAATCAATTCATAGCCCATTTCCATTACATGACCACTATGTCCATGTTTCATTCCATTTTCCATTTCTTATCAAATTTACAATTTACAACAACGGCTTAGAACTTGGCCAACAACTTACATGAGACAGTGACTCATTTTAAACGTTTCCCATTTTACATTAGATATGAATACCAGCTATATCAACATTTCGATAGATGAGCATATAAGCTATATCAATACCTCAACAGATAAGCATACAAGCTGTATCCACACTTCAACAGATAACCATATGAGCTATATCAACACTTCCATAGATAAGCATATGAGTTATATCAACACTTCCATAGATAAGCATATAAGCTATATCAGCGGAGTCCATCCCCTATCTCCTCCCAAACAACATCCGGTTTAGAGGTCTATCCCCTATCTTCCCCTAAACCATGGAGTACATCCCCTATCTCCTCCCACACACATAGCGTATATACACATAGGTCATATACACAATCAATCAATACATAACATTAATGTATTTTATCAACCGTCATACTCTATGACACATCCAATTGATTAGTTTTAGTTGCCTAATCATCATGCATTGTCCACAACAATCAAAACTACCCTCCACCGGTAGCCCAAGCAATTATTTCTAAACAGATAATAAAAGCTCCAACAGATACAATTATCAACATTTCCAAAAGTGGGTGATTAACAAATCCAACTCCACCAATTCACAATACAATGAGTCTATTTCATTATTTCCAACTCAATTCCATATAATCACAACTTTCCCAAATTAATTATGACAATTAATTTATACAACAAATTAGGGTTTCTACCCCATTTCTCAATAGTGACCTAATGGTCCATATATCAACTACCAACAACAATATCATTATTTTGAAACCCAAATTACACATTTTAGAGTCAAAATAACAAAACCCTCTTTTAACATTTTGAAACCCTAAGTCCCAAAATTACCCAACTTCAACACTTTATCAAAACAACCAAAAATCTATGTCAAAGACCATAAGAGTGAGTAGGAATCCCTCCCTCAAATTCGGAGCCCAAGGGAAGAAGATGACAAAAATGAAAATGCTCCAAATCCCAAGATTCTTGGATCAAAAGATAGCCCTCGACGATCAACGACTTTTTTACAAAGGCTAAAGGTTAGGAAAACATTCTAGCTAAATCAATCCTAAGAGAGAAGTTAGGTTTTAGAGTGAGGTGCTCTCCAATGGCTTTTTCGGAAAAGGACGGGAGAGAAAGGAAATCAAAAAGTGATCCAAAAAGGTGAAACCCGGTGTGATATACAAGTCTCCCCGCTCGAGCGTGGAAACCCCCGCTCGAGCGTCACTCACAGACTCCCGCTCGAGCGTCCAAACCGTCGCTCGAGCACCGGATACACACTCCCAGCACTTTTGCAGAACCAGGTCCCCGCTCGAGCGTCCAACTCCCCGCTCGAGCGTCACACACAAACTCCCGCTTGAGCGTCCAAACCGCCGCTCGAGCGTCTAACACTGCACAGAAAATACTGGATGGGTGATTTTCCCACTCGAGCACCAAAACCCCCGCTGGAGCGGACAAGCAAAAACAAAGGCCCCGCTCGAGCGTCAAAAGCTCCGCTCGACCGGACAGGCCAAAATCTGGGCATCTAGTTTTGGTTTCTAAACTCAACCAACCTATTTCAAACCTTCCCAACACAACCCAAGACTCAAATACAAAGAGTAAAAGATGTAAACGAGATATACACAACAACCAATTCCACGGAACCTAAGTCCAGATACAACAATTAAAGCAAAGGGAAATCGGGATCGCTATAGAAGTTGCATAAAATTAAAAATGGAAGTTCATTCAAAAAAACCACTATACCTTAACGATCTATTTGGAAATTAAACAAAAAAGGAAGTTGAATAGATCGTTCATTTTTTATTTTATGCAACTTCCATTTTTATTTTTATTCCACTTGAATTTTTATTCAATTTCCTTTTCTATTCAACTTCCTTTCGGTAAGGTATAGTGGTTTCTTGAATGAACTTCCATTTTCAATTTTATGGAACTTCCATTTTTAATTTTATGCAACTTCCTTTTTCATTTTATTTCCAAATAGATCGTTAAGGTTTCTTGAATGAACTTCCATTTTTAATTTTATGCAGCTTCCATAATTAGTTCATTCAAGAAACCACTATACCTATTCAACTTCCTTTTCTATTCAACTTCATTTTTTATTTAATTTTCAAATAGATCGTTAAGGTATAGTGGTTTCTTGAATGAACTTCCAACTTTTATTTTATGCAACTTCCATTTTTAATTTCCAAATAGATCATTAAGGTATAGTGGTTTCTTGAATAAACTTCCATTTTTATTTTTATTCATCTTCCATTTTTATTCCGCTTCCAGCTTCCATTTTTGTTTTTATTCAATTTTCATTTTTATTTAATTTCCAAATAGATTGTTAAGGTATAGTGGTTTCTTAAATGAACTTCCATTTTTATTTTTCTTCCACTTCCATTTAATTTCATTTTTTAAGGTATAGTGATTTCTTTTATTTTTATTCCATTTTTAATTTTATGCAACTTCCATTTTTAATTCTATTCAATTTTCTTTTTTATTTAATTTTATGCAACTTCAAGAAAAGGAAGTTGAATAGAAAAGGAAGTGGAATAAAAATAAAAAAGGAAGTTGCATAAAATTAAAAATGGAAGTTCATTCAAGAAACCACTATACCTTAACGATCTATTTGAAATAAAAATAAAAATGCAAATAGACCGTTAAGGTATAGTTGAATAGAAAAGGTATAGTGGTTTCTTAAATGAACTTCTATTTTAATTTTATGCAACTTGCATTTTTATTTTTATTTAATTTCCAAATAGATCGTTAAGGTATAGTGGTTTCTTCAAAATGAACTTCCATTTTTATTTTTATTCCACTTCTATTTTTATTCAACTTCCTTTTTTATTTAATTTTCAAATAGATCGTTAAGGAATAGTGATTTCTTGAATTAACTTCCATTTTTACATAAAAATAGAAGCGGAATAAAAAGGAAATTGAAATAAAAATAAAAATGGAAGCTACATAGAAAAGGAAATTGAATAGAAAACTATACCTTAAAATTGAATAAAAATTGAATAGTGATTTTTTGAATGAACTTCCATTTCCTTTTCTATGCAGCTTCCATTTTTATTTAATTTCCAAATAGATCGTTAAGATATAGTGGTTTCTTGAATGAACTTCCTTTTTCAATTTTATGCAACTTCCATTTCTATTTTTATGCATCTTCCATTTTTATTCAATTTCCTTTTCTATTCAACTTCATTTTTTATTTAATTTCCAAATAGATCGTTAAGGCATAGTGGTTTCTTGAATGAACTTCCATTTTTAATTTTATGCATCTTCTATTTTTATTCAACTTCCTTTTTTTATTCCTTTTCTATTCAACTTCCTTTTTATTTAATTTCATTAAGGTATAGTGGTTTCTTGAATGATCTATTTGGAAATTCAATTTCCTTTTATTTTTATTCAATTTCCATTTTTATTTAATTTTCAAATAAATCGTTAAGGCATAGTGGTTTCTTGATCGTAAAACGATCTATTTGGAAATTAAATAAAAATGAAAGTTGAATGGAAAAGGAAATTGAATAAAAATGGAAGTGGAATAAAAAAGGAAGTTGAATAGAAAATGAAATCGAATAAAATAGAAGTGGAATAAAAATAAAAATGGAAGTTGCATAAAATTAAAAATGAAAGTTCATTCAAGACACCACTTGTCACGACCCAAACCGGCCCCAATGAGTTTAGCACCGTAACCGGCCAGTAATACAGTAAAATAGAGTATAGGGGCTTGGCGGAAGCCAATACAGTAAATAAATAATGTCCAATGAGTTGTGACAGTCTGTATGCAAAAAGACTTTTCATTCAAATAACAGAACGGTACAAAATAGTATGCACATAATAGACAATCAGTCGGAACAGGGACTTAATCCCTATTAAACAGTACAGTACAGTATTACAGTTTATACAGTAAACAAAACAGTACAGAAGGGGGAAAACTAAAACACCCCTAAGCCATAGCTTGGCAGGCTCGAAACCTCGCAGTGAGGCACAGTAGTTGGCTTGACAAAAAGGGGAGTCTAACCTACGCTCCTAGCTCCGATCTGGTGGTTGAGCACCTACATATATATATAAACAGTGAGCTAAAGCCCAGTGAATAACATAATGCGTAAAGAGGTTAAGAATGAAATGTCCTTACAGTAATGAAAACAGTTCATTGATTCAGTATATTAGTCTTTCAGTCATATGTGGTACATCCATTAGCATAACAGTACAGTAAACAGTAGGTCTTAAAAGACCGAACAGTAATGATGGCCATCAATCAGTAAACAGTAGTGGTTCCAACAAGGGAACCGAGAGAGATCTCTGTAACAGTAATAGTAAACAGTAGGTGCTAAGGATGCCACAATACAGTTCAGAATATAAGACATACATTCATTCCATTAACAGTAACCAATTCAGAAACAATACAGTTCAGTTGTTCAGAAAATAGTCATTTTGAACGTATCTTTACACAATTGTTACTCACAGAGTTCTGGGCTATAAGCAGCTAGAGCGCGTCCCCGAGAGCCAACCCTAAACAGTTAACAGATTGAACACACACTAAGTTTCACAGTTGGGAAAGATGACAACTTAATCCCTAAATTGCCTCGGTGTGGTTCTACATCTATATCATCATTAAGATGTCTTAAACTAGGCCTAAGAATGCCTAGAATGGGATGAGGATGCAAAGATGCACTCAGAAAACATTTTGCAAAACCTGCTGAAAACAGGGGTCTCGCTCGAGCGAGGCTTCCTTTGCTTGACCGAGCTTGCCAAAACAAAGGGTTCGCTCGAGTGGTTTGTAAAAATGCAAAAGTGCTTGATGCTGAGTTTTTACGCTCGATGCTCGCTCGAACGTGAGACACAGCTCCTCGCTCGAGTGTAGGTCTCTTCGCTCGAGCGTGTGTCTGCGTGCACTAAAAATCTGAGAGCTGGCAATTTACGCTCGAGCCACCATTCCTTCGCTCGAGCGTAGCTCAGAGTAAATGATGGTCGCTCGAGCGTAGAATCCTTCGCTCGAGCGAAGAAGCCAAATTCTGGAATTTCCAGATTTGCCTCCCAAGCTCAAACCAAGCATTCTATAGCTCTAAACTCGACCTCTTGGGCCCAAATTCTGGAAAACACATCTAAACTCAATGTACAACAAGTTTCAAAGCCCAATTTGTGAAATCAAGGCCCAAGGGTAGCTCAATTAAATCCAAAACCAAACCAATTTTCATGAACATGAAGAACATGCAAACATGCGTGAATTCAAACCATTTCAAAGCTTCAATTTGATGCTCTAGTGAGCCAATTTTCCAAAAATAAGATAAAAACATGGACTTAAACTCCAATATAAACATGCATGTGACAATTTGCCATGAAATCAACTTAAAATTCATCAATACAACCATGCATGCATGAATTAAGTTATAATTCAACATGTCAAGCTATTTCATGACTTAATCCAGTAAATTTGACATGAGTCATGTAAGAACGAGTTCAATTCACAAACAAGAGGGTAATTAAACTACCTTAGGTCTTGTATTCAAGGTCTAGGAGCTCAATTTGGCAACTTATACTTCAATTCCTTCAAGCTCCAAGCTAAATCAACAAGTTAAGTTCTATTCTCTCTTCCTCTCTCTATAGTCGGTTATGAACAAGAAGAAAGGCTGATGCAATGTTTTGTTGAATGAGTATAAGGCTCAAATATGTTATAATAAAGGGTCCACTAACAATGGCATTAAGGTAATTAAGGCAACTTAAGTGTTTAGCTTATTTTAATCTAATTTAATCACACCTAATCAATTTTCAG
Organism: Camellia granthamiana; assembly: GCA_036172215.1. NCBI lineage: Eukaryota > Viridiplantae > Streptophyta > Magnoliopsida > Ericales > Theaceae > Camellia > Camellia granthamiana. The sequence goes on along the minus strand of JAXFYN010000341.1, from coordinate 63,665 downwards.
ATAAATATGCTATAAAATCACATAAATTCTATTGATCCTAAAACAGTAATCGATTTTCAGTTCGGCCGCCGATAAGGCCTTCAATTCGCAATTTAAACATAAAAACGTGAACAGATAATTAAACGACAAATAGATAGATATACAATTAAGCGAACATACTCTGTCAATTTAGTTTCAGATTTTAGTCAGTCAGTTTAGTATTTCAGTTGATTCATTACTTATCATAATCAGTCTTAGTTTAACAATAATCGGTGGTTAATCGGTAATCAGTGGTGAGGGTTATTACAGTCTCCCCTCCTTAAAAAGAGTTTAGTCCTCTATACTCGAGTTACCTTCATTCTGGAAGAAAACAGGATTCAGAGGGAACAGTTCAGGATATCTCTTGGCCATGTCATCTTCCCTTTCCCAAGTGGCATACACGCCACCATGGTTCTGCCAGTCAACTTTCACTAACGGGATCTCTTTGTTTCTCAGTTTCTTGATCCGTCTGTTTACAATCTGTATAGGCCGTTCCTCGTAAGTGTAGTTATCACTCAGCACTACACGAGTAGGCTCTATTACATGGAAAGGATCCTAGAGGTAGTCCCTCAACATAGAGATGTGGAAGACGTTGTGCATATGCTCCATTTCAGGAGGAAGCGTAACTTGATACGCCACCGGGTTGATTTTCTCAATAATCTCATACGGTCCGACATATCTTGGCACTAACTTGCCCTTGACTCCAAAACGAGTCTGGCCTTTCATCAGTGTCACTTTCACAAAAACGTGATCATCCACTTCATATTCTCTGTCCCGTCTTCTAACATCTGCATAACTTTTCTGTCTGCTCTGAGCGGTTTTCAGTCTTTGTTGTATCAGTTTCACTTTCTCGATCGTTTCATACACAATGTTGGGCCCAAGCAAAGGCCCGTCTCCAACTTCTGCCCAGCAAATCGGAGATCTACATTTTCTGCCATACAATGCTTCGAAAGGCACCATACCAATACTTGAATGGAAGCTATTGTTGTAGGCAAATTCAGCTAAGGGCAAATGGCTTTCCCAGTTTCCCTGAAAATCAAGGACACACATTCTCAATAAATCCTCCAGAGTTTGGATGGTCCTTTCTAACTGGCCATCTGTCTAAGGATGGTAGGCACTACTCAGCCTCAATTCGGTACCCAATGCAGTCTGTAAGCTTTGCCAAAATCTCGATGTAAACTTCGAATCTCTGTCAGAAACAATGGACACAGGCACTCCATGCAGTCTAACAATTTTATCAATATAAATCACAGCCAATTTGTCCGCATTATAGATTGTTTTGACAGGTAAGAAGTGAGCAGATTTAGTCAGTCTATCAACAATAACCCAAATCGAGTCCATACCTTTACTGGAGCGAGGCAACCCAACTATAAAATCCATAGTGATATGTTCCCATTTCCACTCCGGTATTAGTAAGGGCTGCAATAAGCCTGCGGGTCGTTGATGTTCGGCTTTAACTTGTTGGCAATGAAGACATTTTGATACAAAATCAGCGATTTCTTTCTTCATTCCCAGCCACAAGAAATTCAGCTTCAAATCTTGGTACATTTTCGTATTCCCCGAATGGATAGAAAATTTTGAGTTGTGGCCCTCTTGCAGAACTCTTCTTTTCAATTCAGTATCATTCGGTACACACAGTCTTTCTTGAAATTTCAGTACATTATTCTCAAATTTGAAACCCGGTCTTGGTTTTGATTCCTTTTCTTCGATGGTCTTCTTCAAGAAGTCATCCAGTTGATGTTTCTCTTTAATTTCTTCAATCAGTGCTAGTTGAGCATAAATAGCAGCTAAGGTTCCACCTTGTTCTCGTAACACAATTTCAATTTCAGATCTTTCAAGGTCACAAAGTAACTCTTTCTGTCCAGTAAGTAAACAAGCTAAATTCCCAATCAATTTCCGGCTCAATGCATCGGCTACGGTGTTGGCTTTTCCCGGATGGTACAAAATCTGTAGGTCATAATCTTTTATCAATTCTAGCCATCTCCGCTGTCTCATGTTCAGTTCCTTCTGTGTGAAGAAGTACTTCAGGCTCTTGTGGTCGGTATATACCTCACATGTCGCCCCATATAGGTAATGACACCAGATTTTCAATGCAAATACCACTGCAGCAAGTTCTAGATCATGGGTTGGGTAGTTCTTTTCATGTAGTCTCAGTTGTCGGGAAGCATAGGCAATTACTCTCCCATTCTGCATTAAAACACACCCCAAACCCTTGTGAGAAGCATCACTAAATACAGTGTAACCATCATACCTGAAGGTAAGGTAAGAACCGGTGCAATCACCAATCGAGTTTTCAACTCTTGGAATGTTGATTCCCTTTGGTCAGTCCAGTCAAATGATATCCCCTTCTGTGTCAATTGAGTCAATGGTAAGGCGATTTTGGAGAAATCTTTGACAAATCTTCTGTAATATCCAGCCAAACCCAAAAAGCTTCGGACTTCTGTCACATTTGTTGGTCTAGGCCAGTTTACTACAGCTTCAATTTTCTGCGGATCAACAGAAATTCCGTCTTTGCTAACAACATGCCCCCAAAACATAACATGATCAAGCCAAAATTCACATTTAGACAGTTTAGCATAAAGTTTCTGTTCTCTTAGGGTTTGTAGGGCAAGTCTCAGATGATGTTCATGCTCTTCTCTACTTTTAGAATAAATCAGGATGTCATCAATGAATACAACAATGAAATCATCAAGGTATGGTTTAAAGATTCTGTTCATGAGGTCCATAAATGCAGCAGGTGCATTGGTGACTCCGAAAGGCATAACTAAAAATTCATAGTGTCCATACCTCGTTCGAAAAGTAATTTTATCAATATCTTCAGGTTTAACTTTCAACTGATGATATCCGAATCTAAGATCAATCTTGGAAAACACTTGAGCACCCTGTAACTGATCAAACAGGTCATCAATAGACAGTAATGGGTATTTATTCTTCACAGTTACCTTATTCAGTTCGCGGTAGTCAATGTACAGTCTCAGTGAGCCATCTTTCTTCTTTACAAACAAAACAGGTGCGCCCAACGGTGAAGTACTGGGCCTGATGAACTTTTTATCTAACAGTTCTTGCAGTTGTACTTTTAGCTCTTTCAGTTCAGTTGGAGCCATTCGGTAAGGAGCTTTAGATACCGGCTATGTTCCGGGAACCGCATCAACGGTGAATTCAATCTCCCTGTCAATCAAATCCCCTGGCAGATTATCTGGAAAAATATTTGGGAATTCTCTGACTACAGGAATACAGTTCACATTAGCATTATCATCAGCAGACACAATCAGTACAGAACACAGATACCCTTTACACCCCTTTCTAATCAATTTAACAGCTTTCACAGACGAAATCAAATATGGAGGAGGCACTACTCCAACCCCATTAAACACAAATTTGGGCAAACCCGGTGGACGGAAAACTACTTGTTTCGTTACAGTCTATGGTGGCATGATATTTCGTTAACCAGTCCATCCCCAATATAACATCAAAGTGATCAATGTTCAGTGGCAGTAAATCAATAAACAGATGTGCATCTCCAACAATAATTTCACAAGCAGGGTACATGTATGCACAGATCATAGATCCCCCAACGGGTGAAGATACAGCTAACAAATAATTCATAGGTTCTAAGGGTCTGTTCAATTTACGCGAAAAAGCATGCGACATATAATAATGCGTAGACCCCGAATCAATCAGTACATATGCATTTTGAGTACAAATAGAGAGAATACCTGACACAACGGTCTCAGTATTTTGTACGTCTCCCGATACTAGGGCGAACACTCGGCCCTGCCTCATAGGCTCTTTCCCGGTAGCTTTAGGGTTCGGTTTCGGTGCAACAGTTGATGCCGTCACGCTTGGTGTAGCCTATAGCGACCCCGGTCTTTTCCCATTTAATTATTGTATTCGGACTTATGTTCCGTAGATTCCCTTGTTGTTGTCATCCTGTAGGTCTATTTGATTGAGTTTTAGGATGTGTTGAGCGTGTTTGGAACAGGTTGGTTAAGCTTAGGAACCAAGCCCAGTTGCCCAAAATTTTGCTTGTCCGCTCGAGCGGGGGTTTGGCCGCTCGAGCGGGGAATACAACCTTTCAGTATTTCCTGTGTTGTGTTGGACGCTCGAGCGGGGAGTTGGACGCTCGAGCGGGGAGCTTGTATGCGAAAATGCTGAGAGTGTGCATCCGACGCTCGAGCGGGAGTTTGGCCGCTCGAGCGGGGGTCTGTGAGTGCCGCTCGAGCGGGGGTTTGGCTGCTCGAGCGGGGCGACTGTTATAAAATGGTGAGATCCGACTTTTTGGACCATTTTTTCATCTCCCTCTTGATTCTAAAACCCTAAAACCGTTTTCTCTCTCTCCCTACACACCTTCTCTCTTAGGTTTGATCTACTTAGAGTGAGTTTCTAACCTAGATCCTTTATTAAAAAGATAGAGTGAGTCGAGGGCTTCGTTTTAATCTGAACAATTCTTGGTTTGGAGCACTTTGGATTTTGGATCATCATCTCTATCTTCTCCATTCGAGTTCTTTGCTTCGAGGTAGGGATTTCCTACTCCATTTATACGTTTTAATCCTAAGTGGTGGTATTTTGGTATGTGGGGGGAGTAGTTTGGTAATTTTGGGGAGAAACCTTAGGGTTTTGTCATAGATTAATTTATATAATTAATTTAAAGGAAGATGGTGGTATTGGGTTTAATTCATGAAATTGTGGGATTATGAGATAAATTGATGTAGTTGAATATTTAATCACTCATCTGTGAAATTGAAATTATTTGTGTTGTATATTTATTTCTTGCTTCGAAATAATTGTTTTGGGCTATCGGTGGAGGATAGTCGTTGATTGTTGTAGACCTTGCATGCGGCATAGGTATAAGTGAAATTGAGTCATTTACTTGACTGTTAAATTAATACAGAACATTCGTGTATTGATTATGTGTTGTATATGGCAAGTGTTTGTTACATTGCATATGTATTTGATTTTGGAGGAGATAGGGGATGAACTCCGCGGTTTAGGGGAAGATAGGGGATGGACCTCTAAACCGGATTTGTTGGGAGGAGATAGGGGATGGACTCCAGTAGCATCAATTATGTGTGTGCTTATTGATAATAGAAATATTTCTATTTGTTGTTGATATGATACATCACCACCATGTGTATCAGTGGGAAGTATGGAAGTGAATTTGATTGAGATTGATATAACACCAGCATGTGTGTTTATTTTGTTATAAGAAAGGTTTAACCTGATTTGTTATCCTTGTGGAGTTGTTTGGCCAAGTTCTGAGCCATGTTGGTATAAATGGAAAGTGTATTGTGTCATAGACCATGTGTCGTAGACAATGTAGACATTCGTGTCATGTAAATTGTAATTGGATTATCTTGTGTTGACCATGTATCGGGTACTACTGCTTTAGTTAATTCTTATGCTTGGTTTAGTATTTCTCTACTGGGCTGTGGTTCACCCTATATGGGAACTTCATTTTCAGGTTCAGGTGGTTCACTACCTCCAAAGACTTAGCTTGGGAGGATTTGGACTCGAAGACTTGCTTTATCTGTTTTATTTGTTTTATTTGAACTATGTAAACATTCAAGCCTAGGGCTTTATTTGTTTTGAGTTAGAACTCATGGAATTGTGTCCAAGTGTTGGCTTGGCAAGATGTAAGCCCGTAGGGCATTTATTTTGTTGTTTTATTTCGTAATACTCTGATGATTGAAATAATATAATGTTTTCTGTTAATAATGCATGTCATGTTTTATATTTAATGGGCTTAATTTTGAGGGCGTTACAACTTGGTATCAGAGCCTACCGGGTTCGAATACTTTGGGTACGTGTGAAGTGATTAGTATCACAATGGGTTTGTCTCGTTTGATAGAGACTTAGTGTAATGTTATATGCTTATGTGATAACATGTTTATGTGACTATGTGGGTATGGAATGTAGTTTCTAGGATGTTGATTGGACCCTTGAGTCTCTGAAAGTCTTGTTGGAAAGGCACTTGATCAATGTTGTTTCCAATCGGAACTTTAGTGGCGACTCGGGACTATCATTATCCAGGAATGAAATTCGTAGGTGCTTATGTGATTATGTGCTTACGTGGTGTGATTTATTGTTGTCCAATGTATTACGACGCGAGTGTTATAGTTTTGGCACATTATTTAGAGTGCTAACGTCTTTGTTTCCTTTATTAGGATGTCAGGACGAGGACGAGGACGGGGTAGGCGTGGTAGGCAGGCAAGGCAGGAAGTGCCTATACCGGAGGAAGTTCCGGCAGTACAGGAGGGAGTTGGCCAGGCCAATGTAGCCGAGCCAGTAGGCCAACAGGCTATGGGCGCTTTAGCCCGAGAGATAGCAGGGGCATTCAGGGAGTCAGTAGGCATTCTCAGAGCTGAGAATCAGGCTCAGGTTGTTGTTGGGGATGTAGGGCCTTCTTTTCTGAAGAGGGAGTTCTTCCGGTCTAACCCGGACGAATTTTTGGGTGATCCCAAGGAGCCGCTTAAGGCAGACGAATGGCTCGAACAGACAATGAAAACGTTTGAGATGCTAGGCATCGAAGACGAGGCACTGAAGGTGACCTTGGCATCTTTCCAGCTGAAGGGGGATGCGGGTCAGTGGTGGAAGTTCACCAAGAGTCGTATAGGAGGGACTTGGAAGGCTTTTGTTGATGCTTTTCAGGAGAAGTTTCTGTCTCCAGCTGTTCAGGAAAAGTTGAGAGATCAGTTCCGCCAACTTAAGCAGAACAGTTCATCAGTAGCCGAGTTTGAGGCTGCATTCACTAGTTTGTCCAGGTTTGCACCTGAGTTGGTGGCGTCTGAGGAACGCCGTTGCATTGAGTTCGAGAAGAGATTGAGGCGTGGCCTCATGCTGAGAGTTGTAGGGTCTATGATTCGGGATTTTGGGCGATTGGTTGATGCTGCAGCTCATACTGAGATTATGATGCAGGAAGAGGAGGAAGGGCAGAAAGGCTCCAAGAGGAGTCAGGATGGTCAGAGTGATGGCAGGAGGCAGAGAGGTTTCACTCCTCAGCAGTCTCAGAGTAGTTTTACTAGATCGACTTTTCCAGTACCGAGTGCTAGTTCTGGGAAAGGCAGCCAGGGAGACGTTACTTGTTACAAGTGTGGTCAGCTGGGCCACAAGTCTCCAGTTTGTCCTCAGAGGGGAGGAGTGCAGAGAGCAGCCTCATCTTCGGCTCGATCTCAGAGCCAGAGTCAGGGTAGAGGCCAGCCGCTTTCGTGTTATCAGTGTGGTCAGCCAGGGCACATGAAGAGGTTTTGCCCGCAGTTGGGTGGCACATCTGGTGCACCTGGTTCGAGGCAGACTCAGAGTCAGCTGCCTGCTCAGTCGGTTCAGGCCTCGAGGGCCAATCAGGGGGCTTCTTCGTCCCAGTCTGTGCAGCAATCTTATGCTCCGAGGGGTGAGCAGGTTGATCAGAGGTCGTCTGGGCGCGTGTATGTTGTTACCGCGCAGGATCTTGTACCGGCTCCGTCGGTTGTAAGAGGTACCTTCTTGTTTTGCAATTCAGTTGCTAGTGTTTTGATTGATACGGGTGCATCTCATTCCTTTGTGTCTGCTGCATTTGCATCTATTTTGGAGTTGGAGTTAGCATAGTTAGCATCTCCTATTTGTGTAGTGTCACCTCTTGGGGGTGAATTGATCTTGAAACAAGGTGTTAGGGGTTGTGACATAGAGGTCGATGATCATAGAATCCCTTTTTCTTTTGTGGTTATGCCCATGAAGGGCTTCGATGTTATTTTGGGTATGGACTGGTTATCGTCATACCGGGCAGTTATTGATTGTTACCGTCAGAGGGTCACTTGTTGTACCGTGAACGGGGAGTGTTTTCGTTTTCTGGCGGACCGGGTTGGTAGTGTTTTGCCACCGGAGTATGATCCGCGAGGGCGGAGTGAACTTAGTGGTCTACTTGCTAGCTTTGAGAGTAGTGAGTGTGATGAGACCCAGATTGTGTTGCCGAGGGTGGTTTGTGAGTATTCGGACGTTTTTCGCGAGGATCTTGTTAGTTTGCCACCTCACAGAGAGGTTGAGTTCTCTATTGACTTGGTGCCCGGCACGGCGCCAATTTCTATGGCACCTTACCGTTTTGCCCTAGCCGAGTTAGTTGAGTTGAAGGTTCAACTCCAGGAGTTGCTAGATAAGGGCTATATCCGTCCTAGTGTTTCACCTTGGGGAGCACCGGCCCTCTTTGCTAAGAAGAAAGGTGGTGCATTGAGACTGTGTATCGATTACCGGAAATTGAATCGGGCTACGGTTAAGAATAAGTATCCTATGCCCCGTATAGATGATTTGTTTGACCAGTTGAAGGGTTCCCGTTGTTTCTCTAAGATAGACTTGAGATCGGGTTATCATCAGTTGAGAGTCAGGGAGGAGGATATTCCGAAGACGGCATTCCGTACGCGGTATGGCCACTATGAGTTCTTGGTGATGCCGTTTGGGCTCACCAATGCACCGGCAGTGTTTATGGACTTGATGAACCAGATCTTCCGGGAATTCTTAGATCGCTTTGTGGTCGTCTTCGTGGACGACATTCTGATTTATTCACCTTCGAGGGAGGAGCACGAGGAACACTTGAGAGTGGTACTTGAGATACTTAGAGCCCATAAGCTGTATGCTAAGTTTGGGAAGTGTGAGTTCTGGCTAGAAGAGGTGAAGTTCTTAGGCCATGTAGTTTCTGGAGAAGGGGTGTCTGTTGATACATCCAAGACTGAGGCAGTGCAAGATTGGGCACAGCCTAAGAGTGTGTTTGAGATCCGCAGTTTTCTGGGATTAGCCAGGTATTACCGTCGGTTTGTGAAGGATTTCTCCAAGTTAGCTTTGCCGTTGACTAGATTGACTCGGAAGGGAGTTAAATTTGTTTGGAGTGAGACTTGTGAAAAGTCGTTTCAGGAGTTGAAGGTTAGATTGACCACCGCTCCGGTCTTGATTATTCCGGAGAGAGGGTTGGGTTATGCAGTCTATTGTGACGCCTCACGAGAGGGTATGGGTTGTGTGTTGATGCAAGAGGGGAAAGTGGTTGCCTATGGCTCACGTCAGTTAAAAATTCATGAGAAGAATTACCCTACTCATGACCTAGAGTTAGCAGCTGTGATTTTTGCCTTGAAGATTTGGAGGCATTATCTTTATGGTGAGAGGTTCGAGGTGTTCTCGGATCATAAGAGTCTGAAATATCTATTTACACAGAAAGACTTGAATTTGAGGCAGAGGAGGTGGATGGAATTTATTGAGGATTATGATTTCGAGTTGCACTATCATCCGGGGAAGGCCAATGTTGTGGCCGATGCCCTTAGCAGGAAATCTGTTGGTGACATAGCTAGTATAGCCATCCGGGAGTGGGAGATGTTGGGTGCACTTGGGGAATTTGATTTGCTTCTGGGTGAATCCGTTGAGGCTGCGGCCTTGTTTTCTGTCGTTGCGCAGCCTACGCTCGTGACTCGAGTGTTAGAGGCTCAGAGGGGTGATCTTGAGGTAGAATCTCTCCGAGAGAAGATTTCCAGTGGGAAGGTTGAGAAGGGTTTGACGGTGTATCCCGACTTGAGTGTGAAATACCGAGACCGTTTGTTTGTACCGGAGTCTTGCCGTGAGGAGGTACTCCGAGAGTTTCATCATTCACGCCTTGCAGTGCATCCGGGAGGCACTAAAATGTATCGGGATTTGGGTCGCCAATTTTGGTGGCGAGGTATAAAGAGAGATGTGGCAGCCTTCGTGTCTAAGTGCCTTACTTGTCAGCAAGTGAAGGCCGAGCATCAGAGGCCAGCGGGTTTGTTGCAACCCTTGCCTATTGCCGAGTGGAAGTGGGAACATGTCACTATGGACTTCGTTGTGGGTCTTCCGAGAACTCAGCGGGGTAGTGATGCTATTTGGGTGGTTGTAGACCGATTGACTAAGTCGGCGCACTTCATTCCTATGCGTGTTAGAGATTCAGTAGATCATCTGGCCGACTTATATATTCGGGATATAGTGAGGTTGCACGGGGTCCCAGTGACGATCGTCTCAGATAGAGATCCTCGTTTCACTGCCAGGTTATGGCAGAGTTTGCAGAGTGCTTTAGGCACTAAGTTGACATTTAGCACGGCTTATCATCCTCAGACTGACGGGCAGTCCGAGCGTACTATTCAGATCCTTGAGGATATGCTTCGGGGTTGTGTTCTCGACTTTAGTGGGTCGTGGGAGAGGCACTTGCCTTTAGTGGAGTTTGCCTACAATAACAGTTTCCAGTCTAGTATCGGTATGGCACCGTTTGAGGCCTTGTATGGCCGACCGTGCAGGTCTCCAGTTTGTTGGGCCGAGGTGGGTGATGCACCTTTGTTGGGTCCGGAGTTAGTGAGGGAAACGACGGAGAAGGTTGAGCTTATCCGTAGGAAGCTTGTTACAGCCCAGAGTCGTCAAAAATCTTATGCCGACCGTAGGAGGAGACCTTTGATGTTTGAGGTAGGTGATCATGTCTTTCTGAAGATATCACCTAGGCGAGGTTTGATGAGGTTTGGGAAGAGTGGGAAGTTGTCCCCTCGGTTTATTGGCCCTTTTGAGATCCTTGAGAGGATTGGCGATGCTGCATATCGTTTAGCTTTGCCACCGCAGTTATCCGGAGTTCATGACGTGTTTCATGTGAGTATGCTTCAGAAGTATGAGCCGGATCCATCGCATGTATTGGATTGGACCGACTTAGTTGTTGATGAGGATGTTTCGTATGAGGAGAGACCGATTCGGGTCTTGGATAGGCGGGATCAAGTCCTGCGTGGCAAGACCATCCCTTTAGTGAAGGTTTTGTGGAAGCATCACGGAGTGGAGGAGGCCACTTGGGAACGTAAGTTGGAAGTTCGCGAGAAATATCCGGACTTGGTTGTGGATTTGTAATCTTGTATTTAGATTTTATAGCATTGTTGAACTTGAGAGCTTTAGATATGTTTTAAGTTGGAAAACACTGAGAATGTTTTGGTTTAATGTTAACATTTTGAAACTTGCCTTTTATGGAAGTGGAATATAACATTTATATATTGAATGTGTTGTTTATATCATGAGATTGAATATGATATGGAAATTGTTAACATTGAAAGGAATAATGCATAATATTGATGCAGGTTGAAATATATATATTGATTTATACATATTGTGAGATGCCTCTTGATAAGAGATGAAGTGACCGGGATTGGGTCAAGTTGTTGTTTATTGTTTTCTAATATCATTGGGAATTGAGAAAATTTGTTTTTGAAAACTTATGCTTAATTTCGGGGACGAAATTCTTTTAAGGGGGGGAGGTTATAGCGACCCCGGTCTTTTCCCATTTAATTATTGTATTCGGACTTATGTTCCGTAGATTCCCTTGTTGTTGTCATCCTGTAGGTCTATCTGATTGAGTTTTAGGATGTGTTGAGCGTGTTTGGAGCAGGTTGGTTGAGCTTAGGAACCAAGCCCAGTTGCCCAAAATTTTGCTTGTCCGCTCGAGCGGGGGTTTGGCCGCTCGAGCGGGGAATACAACCTTTCAGTATTTCCTGTGTTGTGTTGGACGCTCGAGCGGAGGATTGGCCGCTCGAGCGGGAGTTTGTGGGTGCCGCTCGAGCGGGGAGTTGGACGCTCGAGCGGGGAGCCTGTATGTGAAAATGCTGAGAGTGTGCATTCGACGCTCAAGCGGGGGTTTGGCCGCTCGAGCGGGGGTCTGTGAGTGCCGCTCGAGCGGGGGTTTGGCCGCTCGAGCGGGGCGACTGTTATAAAATGGTGAGATCCGACTTTTGGACCATTTTTTCATCTCCCTCTTGATTCTAAAACCCTAAAACCGTTTTCTCTCTCTCCCTACACACCTTCTCTCTTAGGTTTGATCTACTTAGAGTGAGTTTCTAACCTAGATCCTTTATTAAAAAGATAGAGTGAGTCGAGGGCTTCGTTTTAATCTGAACAATTCTTGGTTTGGAGCACTTTGGATTTTGGATCATCATCTCTATCTTCTCCATTCGAGTTCTTTGCTTCGAGGTAGGGATTTCCTACTCCATTTATACGTTTTAATCCTAAGTGGTGGTATTTTGGTATGTGGGGGGAGTAGTTTGGTGATTTTGGGAGAAACCTTAGGGTTTTGTCATAGATTAATTTATATAATTAATTTAAAGGAAGATTGTGATATTGGGTTTAATTCATGAAATTGTGGGATTATGAGATAAATTGATGTAGTTGAATATTTAATCACTCATCTGTGAAATTGAAATTATTTGTGTTGTATATTTATTTCTTGCTTAGAAATAATTGTTTTGGGCTATCGGTGGAGGATAGCCGTTGATTGGTGTAGACCTTGCATGCGGCATAGGTATAACTGAAATTGAGTCATTTATTTTGACTGTTGAATTAATACAGAACATTCATGTATTGATTATGTGTTGTATATGGCAAGTATTGATTATGTTGCATATGCATTTGGTTTTCGAGGAGATAGGGGATGAACTCCACGGTTTAGGGGAAGATAGGGGATGGACCTCTAAACCGGATTTGTTGGGAGGAGATAGGGGATGGACTCCAGTAGCATCACTTATGTGTGTGCTTATTGATAATAGAAATATTTCTATTTGTTGTTGATATGATGCATCACCACCATGTGTATCAGTGGGAAGTATGGAAGTGAATTTGATTGAGATTGATATAACACCAGCATGTGTGTTTATTTTGTTATAAGAAAGGTTTAACCTGATTTGTTATCCTTGTGGAGTTGTTTGGCCAGGTTCTGAGCCATGTTGGTATAAATGGAAAGTGTATTGTGTCATAGACCATGTGTCATAGACAACGTAGACATTCGTGTCATGAAAATTGTAAATGGATTATCTTGTGTTGACCATGTATTGGATGCTACTGCTTTAGTTAATTCTTATGCTTGGTTTAGTATTTCTCTACTGGGCTGTGGCTCACCCTATATGGGAACTTCATTTTCAGGTTCAGGTGGTTCACTACCTCCAAAGACTTAGCTTGGGAGGATTTGGACTCGAAGACTTGCTTTATCTGTTTTATTTGTTTTATTTGAACTATGTAAACATTCAAGCCAAGGGCTTTATTTGTTTTGAGTTAGAACTCATGGAATTGTGTCCAAGTGTTAGCTTGGCAAGATGTAAGCCCGTAGGGCATTTATTTTGTTGTTTTATTTCGTAATACTCTGATGATTGAAATAATATAATGTTTTATATTTAATGGGCTTAATTTTGAGGGCGTTACATAAATTTTCTATTCAACTTCCATTTTTAAACGATCAATTTGGACATTAAATAAAAAGGAAATTAAATAAAAATAAAATGGAAGTTGCATAAAATTAATTAAACTTCCATTTTATTCAATTAGAAAAGGAAATTAATTTTATGCAACTTCTACTTCTATTTCTATTCAACTTCCTTTTTTATTTAATTTCCAAATAGATCATTAAGGTAGAGTGGTTTTGTTTAATTTCCAAATAGATCGTTAAGGTATAGTGGTTTCTTGAATGAACTTCCATTTTTATTTTTATTCAACTTCCTTTTTTGTTTAATTTCCAAATAGATCGTTCAGGTATAGTAGTTTCTTGAATGAACTTTCATTTTTAATTTTATGCAACTTCTACTTTTATTTTTATTCAACTTCCTTTTCTATTCAACTTCCTTTTTACCTGAACGATCCCTTTATCTATTAAATAAAAAAGGAAGTTGAATAGAAATGGAAATTGAATAAAAATAGAAGTGGAATAAAAATAAAAATGGAAGATGCATAAAATTAAAAATAAAAAAGGTATAGTGGATCGTTAAGATATAGTGGTTTCTTGAATGAACTTTCATTTTTAATTTCCTTTTTTATTTAATTTTCTTTTTTATTCAACTTCCTTTTCTATTCAACTTTCTTTTTTATTTGGTTTCCAAATAGATCGTTAAGGCATTTTTAAATTCTATTCCACTTTTATTTTTATTCAATTTCTTTTTCCATTCAACTTCCTTTTTTGTTTAATTTCCAAATAGATCATTATGATATAGTGGTTCCTTTTCTTTTAGAAAGGAAAACACTATACCATAACGATCTATTTGGAAATTAAATAAAAATGAAAATTGAATAAAAAAAGGAAATTAAATAGAAAAGGAAGCACTTCTATTTTTATTCAATTTCTTTTATTTTTATTTAATTTCATTTATTTGAATAGAAAAGGAAGTTGAATAGAAAAGGAAATTAAAATTAAAACTGGAAGATGCATAAAATTAAAAATGGAAGTTCATTCAAGAAGCCACTATACCTGAACGACCTATTTGGAAATTGAATAAAAAAGGAAGTTGAATGGAAAATAAAATTGAATAAAAAAGGAAGTTGCACAGAAAAAAAAAATTGATTAAAAATACAAGTTGCATAAAAATAAAAATGGAAGTTCATTCAAGAAACCACTATACCTTAACGGATCCATTTGGAAATTGAATAAAAATGCAAGTGGAATAAAATTAAAAATGGAAGTTTATTCAAGACACCACTATGCCTTAACGATCTATTTGAAAATTAAATAAAAAAGGAAATTGAATAAAAATAAAAATGAAAGTTGCATAAAATTAAAAGTGGAATAAAAATGGAAAGGAAGTTGAATAGAATTAAAAAAGGAAATTAAAAATGCAAGTTCATTCAAGAAACCACTATACCTGAACGATCAATTTGGAAAAAAGGAAGTTGAATAGAAAAGGAAATTGAATAAAAATGGAAGTTGAATAAAGTTTCTTGAACTTCCAAATAGATCATTAAGGTTTTTATTTAATTTCCAAACAGATCGTTAAGGTTTTTATTTAATTTACAAACAGATCGTTAATGTATAGTGGTTTCTTGAATGAACCAAAAAGATCGTTAAGGTATAATGGTTTCTTGAATGAACTTCATTTTTTATTTTTATGCATCTTCCATTTTTATTTTTATTCCATTTTTAATTTTATGCAACTTCCATTTTTATTTGGAAATTAGATCACTATTATTTTTGTTTAATTTCCAAATGGAAGTTCATTCAAGAAACCACTATAAAAATTAAATTGAAAATAAAATAGGAAGTGGAAGTTGAATGGAATAAATTGCATAAAATTTAGTGGTTTCTTTAATGAGCTTTCATTTTTAATTTTATGCATCTTCCATTTTTATTTTTATTTTTATTCAAGTGGACATGAACTATAAAATTGACATTAAATAAAAAAGGAAATTAAATAAAAATGAAATTGAATAAAAATAAAAATGGAAGCTGCATAAAATTAAAAAAGGAAGTTGAATGGAAAATAAAATTGAATAAAAATAAAAGTGGAACAAAAATAAAAAAGGAAGTTGAATAAAAATAAAAATGGAAGTTCATTCAAGAAACCACTATACCTTAACGATCTATTTGGAAATTAAACAAAAAAAGAAGTTGAATGGAAAAGGAAATTGAATAAAAAAGGAAGTTGAATAAAAATAAAAATGGAAGTTGCATAAAATTAAAAATGGAAGTTCATTCAAGAAACCACTATACCTTAACGATCTATTTACAAATTAAATAAAAAAGGAATGGAAGTTCATTCAAGAAACCACTATACCTTAACGATCTATTTGGAAATTAAATAAAAATGGAAGTTGAATAGAAAAGGAAGTTCATTCAAGAAACCACTGTACCTTAGCGTTCTGTTTGGAAATTAATAAAAAAAGGAAGTTGAATAAAAATAAAAATGGAAGTTGCATAAAAATAAAAATAAAAAAGGAAGTTGAATAGAAAAGGAAGTTGAATAGAAAAGGAAATTGAATAAAAATAAAAATGGAATAAAAATTGAAATTGAATAAAAACTTTTCTATTCAACTTCCTTATTTAATTTCCAAATAGATTGTTAAGGCATAGTGGTTTCTTGAACGAACTTTCATTTTTAATTTTATGCATCTTCTATTTTTATTCAATTTGCATACAATTTCTATTCAACTTCCTTTTTTATTTAATTTCCAAATAGATCGTTAAGGTATAGTGGTTTCTTGAATGAACTTCCTTTTTTAATTTTATGAACTTCCATTTTTAATTTCGATTTCCTTTTCTATTCAACTTCCTTTTTTATTCAACTTCCTTAACGTATAGTGGTTTCTTGAATGAACTTCCATTTTTAATTTCCAAATAGATCGTTAAGGAATAGTGGTTTCTTGAATGAACTTCCTTTTCTATTCAAGTTCCTTTTTTATTTAATTTCCAAATGTGTTAGGACCTTTTGTTGTCAAATTCCATGGATCAAAACCAAGGTTGTAACAAGAGTTCTTTAAGAAGTTGGTTTCCTTCAAAAACAGGGTTACTTGGGAGTTCTACAAGAAGTTGGTTTTCTACAAGAAGTTGGTGAAGTTGGTTTTCTACAAGAAGTTGGTTTTCTTTCCCAACTAGGATTGCTTTGATTTTCTATATATAGTTGGGTTTCTCCCAAATCTAAGCTATTCATTGATTCATTCATTGAATCCTCCAGATCTTTCTTTTTGGTTCTTAAAGGTTTATATCTGGGGATATTTTATTTTTCTTTGATGTCTTATTGAGTATTAAACTCATGATCTGAAAAGGCTACATCAAAGGCTTTTGTTTGTTACAAAAGAGAGAGTTGTTCTTCAGTTGTGGATTCTGAAGAATTCGAGCCTGAAGCTTTGGTGGAATCCGGAGTGGCTCATCAGAAAGACAATTCCGTGCTGAAGATGGGGTTGGAAGAGGCACATAGAGGTTGGTTCAATTAGGCGTTATGGCTAGATAATTGAGAGTGATACCTGTGTAATTCCTTTAAATCTTCTTAGTGGATTGTTCTTGTGGCAGTTGGCCCGTGGTTTTTTGATCACAATTGGAAGGTGTCCAATTGTGGTTTTTCCACGTAAAATCTTTGTGTCTCTTTCTCTTGATTGGTTGATTGGGATTGTTATATTTTGCGTAAAATTGGTACATAATCACAAATCAACATCTAGGGTTTTTAGATTTTTCAATTGGTATCAGAGCGGGTCGTTCTATTTTTTTTATAAAAAAAATTTCTTTTAGAAAGCTCTATTTTTTTTAAAAAAAAATCTTTTAGAACGAGATCTTGTTTGATTTGTGTGCATGTTTTTTTTTCTTACTTTATTGTTGAAAAAAAAAATCAAAAAGATTTTCTTAGTATGCTTTTGCAAGTTTGAATTTTTTGAGATGTCCTTGATGCATATTGGAATTGATGAGAATAAACGTTACATGTTAATATGTGTGTGCTTTCTATGGTCATTACTCATTTTGGAGTGTGTGTTCTTTGATTAGTATGTCTCATTCTGTACACACTCTTGGATTAGCAAATATTGGAGTCTTTTGCCTTAGTGGTTATTTTTTCTATGGACGTCTGGCATGATATCTTTTGCTTTTCTAGAGGAATTGACCTATACTAGCATATCATGGGTGATGTTGAGTCTCTTAACCATCTTCCATCTTTTTGCATCTCCATGGCTTTCCTCTCTATTTTTTGTATTCTAGACATGAGGAAAAGGCTACCTCAGAGTCACCAACCAGGCCATCCTTAATATATCCATGATTCTCTGGTTCGGTTTCCATACTCTTGAGCGTGTCAGCCGCCAATGAATGTGCAAAAGAAAGAAAGAATGTGCAAAAGAAAGAAAAAATGTGCAAAAGAAAGAAAAGAAAAAGATGTGAAAAAAAAAAAGGAAAAATAAAGGATTCATTGATTGAGGGGGAGCCTCCGCCTTTACTCACCAAATACCCCTTGATTCCTAGTGGTTTGACTTTCCTTAGTTATGCTTAGATTCTCGTTGGAGGTCCAGCTTTCATATCACTACTAGGATTTGAATCTTGTGTTTGTCGAACTCCAAGAGTCACACACACACTTTTATCATGAGATCTATGCTTTTCACATAATGCATCACTTTTTTTCATGAGGAATCTTCTATAAACTGTGCACATTGTATTTTCAAGTAATTGTGCTTCTTGGATAATCTTGTGTGTTTTAAGGTACAAATCTGAAATTCCTTACTTGCTCAACCATATTATATTTTGTTTTACTTGTTTAGTGAGGGGGAGTGTGGTTTATCATTCAAGAGTTTGTTAACATGAACACTTTGTTTTGTTTGGTAAGGGAGATTGGCTTTAGTTGGTTTGCTTGATGCCTTGTATTGCTTATTTATTATTTTGTGTCAGGTGCATGTGTCTTAGTTTTCATCTATTCATACTACATGTTCTTAAAATCTCCAAGTTGCATCTATTTATGTTTTCCATCTCATACTTCAAGATAATCGTGTCATATGTTTATTGCTTTTTCATATATTCTTGTGGGACTAATAGTTGTTTTGGAGATGGTGGCACTAATAGTTGTTTTGCAGATCATGACCTTGAAAAATAAGTTTGGAAAGAGATTTGGTTTTAAGTGCTGGTTCCTAGTTGGTGATGTTGTTCTTGTTTTGATTGGAAATTTGTTTTAGTGTTTTTGTTAGGAAATTTGTTTTAGATTGGTTTTATCCAGGATTTGACAAAGGGGGAGATTGTTAGGACCTTTTGTTGTCAAATTCCATGGATCAAAACCAAGGTTGTAACAAGAGTTCTTTAAGAAGTTGGTTTCCTTCAAAAACAGGGTTACTTGGGAGTTCTACAAGAAGTTGGTTTTCTACAAGAAGTTGGTGAAGTTGGTTTTCTACAAGAAGTTGGTTTTCTTTCCCAACTAGGATTGCTTTGATTTTCTATATATAGTTGGGTTTCTCCCAAATCTAAGCTATTCATTGATTCATTCATTGAATCCTCCAGATCTTTCTTTTTGGTTCTTAAAGGTTTATATCTGGGGATATTTTATTTTTCTTTGATGTCTTATTGAGTATTAAACTCATGATCTGAAAAGGCTACATCAAAGGCTTTTGTTTGTTACAAAAGAGAGAGTTGTTCTTCAGTTGTGGATTCTGAAGAATTCGAGCCTGAAGCTTTGGTGGAATCCGGAGTGGCTCATCAGAAAGACAATTCCGTGCTGAAGATGGGGTTGGAAGAGGCACATAGAGGTTGGTTCAATTAGGCGTTATGGCTAGATAATTGAGAGTGATACCTGTGTAATTCCTTTAAATCTTCTTAGTGGATTGTTCTTGTGGCAGTTGGCCCGTGGTTTTTTGATCACAATTGGAAGGTGTCCAATTGTGGTTTTTCCACGTAAAATCTTTGTGTCTCTTTCTCTTGATTGGTTGATTGGGATTGTTATATTTTGCGTAAAATTGGTACATAATCACAAATCAACATCTAGGGTTTTTAGATTTTTCAAAATGGATCGTTAAGGTATAGTGATTTCTTTAATAAACTTCCATTTTTAATTTTATACAGCTTCCATTTTTATTTTTATTCAACTTCCTTCCATTTTTATTCAATTTCATTTTCTATTTCTATTCAACTTGCATTTTTATTTAATTTCCAAATAGATCGTTAAGGTATAGTGGTTTCTTGAATGAACTTTTATTTTTAATTTTATGCAACTTCCTTTTATTTTTATTCCACTTGCATTTTTATTCAATTTTCTTTTCTATTCAACTTCCTTTTTTATTAAAGTTCTATTTGGAAGTTGCATAAAATTAAAAATGGAAGTGGAATTAAATAAAAAAGGAAGTTGCAAGAAACCACTATACCTTAACGATCTATTTGGAAATTAAATAGAAATAGAAGTGGAATAGAAAAGGAAGTGGTTTAAGGTATAGTGGTTTCTTGAATAAAAATAAAAATGGAAGTTGCATAAAATTAAAAATGGAAATTCATTCAAAATGGAAATTCATTCAAAAATCCGCTATACCTTAACGATCTATTTGGAAATTAAATAAAAATGGAAGTTGCATAAAATTAAAAATGGAAGATGCATAAAATTATAGAAAAGGAAATTGAATAAAAATAGAAGTGGAAATTAAATAAAAAAGAAAGTTGCAAAAAATTAAAAATGGAAGTTCATTCAAGAAACCACTATACCTGAACGATCCCTTTATCTATTTGGAAATTAAATAAAAAGGAAGTTGAATAGAAAAGGAAATTGAATAGGGTATAGTGGTTTCTTGAATGAACTTCCATTTTTATTTTTATGTAAAAATGGAAGTTGCATAAAATTAAAAAGGAAGTTGAATGGAAAATGAAATTGAATAAAAATAAAAGTGGAATTGCATAAAATTAAAAATGGAAGTTTATTCAAGACACCACTATGCCTTAACGATCTATTTGGAAATTAAATAAAAATGAAAGTTGAATACAAAAGGAAATTGAATAAAAATTAAAGCGGAATAAAAATAAAAATGAAATTGAAATAAAAATAAAAATGGATAAAGGGATGTTGAATAGAAAAGGAAATTGAATAAAAGTGGAAACCACTATACCTTAACAATCAATTTGGAAATTAAACAAAAAAAGAAGTTGAATAGAAAATGAAATTGAATAAAAATGGATCGTTATGGTATAGTGGTTCATTCAATAAACCACTATTTAAAATGGAAATTAATTAAAAAAGGAAGTTGAAAAGAAAAGGAAATTAAATATAAAGAAAGTGGAATAGAAATGGAAATTGAATAAAAATGAATGTGGAATAAAAATAAAAATGGAAGTTAAGGTATAATGGTTTCTTTTATGAACTTCCATTTTTAATTTCATTCAACTTCCTTTTCCGCTTGCATTAAGGTATAGTGGTTAAGGTATAGTGGTTTCTCGAATGAACTTCCACTTTTAATTTTATGCAACTTCCTTTTTTATTTAATTCCACTTCTATTTTTATTCAATTTTCTTTTCTATTCAACTTCCATTTTTATTTAATTTCCAAGTGGATCGTTAAGGTATAGTGGTTTCTCAAATGAACTTCCATTTTATTTAATTTCCAAATAGATCATGCAGGTATAGTGGTTTCTTGAATAAAAATAGCATTGGAAGAGAAATTCCATTTTTAATTTTATGCAACTTCCATTTTTATTTTTATTCAATTTCCTTTTCTATTTAATTTCCAAATAGATCGTTAAGATATAGTGGTTTCTTGAATGAACTTCCATTTTTATTTTTATTCCACTTTAATTTTTATTCAATTTCTTTTTTTATTCAACTTCCTTTTCTATTTAATAGATAAAGGGATCGTTAAGGTATAGTGGTTTCTTGAATAGAAAAGGAAATTGAATAAAAATAAAAATAAAAATGGAAGTTCATTCAAGAAACCACTATACCTTACCTTAACGATCTATTTGGAAATTAAATAGAAAAGGAAGTTGAATAGAAAAGAAAGTTGAATAAAAAAGGAAATTGAATAAAAATAGAAGCGGAATAAAAATAAAAATGGAAGTTGCAGAAAATTAAAAATGGAAGTTCATTCAAGAAACCACTTCCATTTTTACGATCTATTTGGAAATTAAATAAAAAAGGAAATTGAGTTGAATACAAAAAAGGAAATTAAATAAAAAACGAAGTTGAATAGAAAAGGAAATTGAATAAAAATCGAAGTTGAATAAAATTTCTAAATAGATCGTTAAGGTATAGTGGTGGCTTGAATGAACTTCCAAATAGATCGTTAAGGCATAGTGGTTTCTTGAATGAACTTCCATTTTTAATTTCCTTTTCTATTCAACTTCCATTTTTATTTTTTTTTATTTAATTTCCATTTTTATTCCATTTTTATTTTTATTCAACTTCCTTAACGATCTGTTTGGAAATGAAACAGAAAAGAAGTTGAATAGAAAATGAAATTAAATAAAAATAAAAATGAAAGTTGCATAAAATTAAAAATGGAAGTTCATTCAAGAAACCACTATACCATAACGATCCATTTGGCAATTAAACAAAAAAGAAAATTAAATAAAAAAGGAAATTTTTATTCCACTTCTATTTTTATTCAATTTCTTTTATTCAATTTCCTTTTCTATTCAACTTCCTTTTTTATTTAATTTCCACTTTTATTTTTATTCAATTTCATTTTCCATTCAACTTCATTTTTTATTTAATTTCCAAATAGGTCGTTAAGGTATAGTGGTTTCTTGAATGAACTTCCATTTTTAATTTTATGCAACTTTCTTTTTTCTTTTTATTCCGCTTTCATTTTTATTCAATTTTCTTTTTTATTTAATTTCCAAATAGATCGTTAAGGTTTAATTTTTAATAGATCGTTCAGGTATAGTGGAAGTTCATTCAAGAAATCGATTTCATTTTCTATTCAACTTCCTTTTTATTCAATTTCCAAATGGATCATTAAGGTATAGTGGTTTCTTGAATGAACTTTCATTTTTAATTTTATTTTCTTTTCTATTCAACTTCCTTTTTTATTTAAATAGAAAAGGAAGTTGAATAGAAAAGGAAATTGAATAAAAATGCAAGTGGAATAAAAAAACCACTATGTCTTTTCTATTCAAGTTCCTTTTTTATTAACTTCATTTTCCATTCAACTTCCTTTTTTGTTTAATTTCCAAATAGATCATTAAGGTATAGTGGTTTCTTGAATGAACTTCAATTTTTAATTTTATGGAAGTTCATTCAAGAAATCACTATACCTTAACGATCTATTTGGAAATTAAATAAAAAAGGAAATTGAATAGAAAAGGAAATTGAATAAAAATTAAAGTTGAAAAAAAATAAAAATAAAAGTTGAATAAAAATAAAAATGGAAGTTGAATAGAAAAGGAAATTGAATAAAAAAAGAAGTTGAATAAAAAAGAATATGAAATTGAATAAAAATGCAAGTGGAATAAAAAAAATGGAAGTTCATTCAAGAAACTACTTTTAATTTTATGCAACTTCTATTTTTAATTTTATGCAACTTCCATTTTTATTTTTAATTTCTTTTTCTGTTCAACTTTCTTTTTTATTTAATTTCCAAATAGATCTATCGTTAAGGTAAAAATGGTTTCCACTTCCAATTTCAATTTCCTTTTCTATTCAACTTCCTCTTTTATTTAATTTTCAAATAGATCGTTAAGGTATAGTGGTGTCTTGAATAAAAATAAAAATGGAAGTTCATTTAAGAAACCGGAACGATCTATTTGGAAATTAAATAAAAAAGGAAGCTGAATAGAAAAGGAAATCGAATAAAAATAAAAGTGGAAGTTGCATAAAATTAAAATGGAAGTTCATTAATTAAACCACTATACCTTAACGACCACTATACCTTAACGATCTATTTGGAAATTAAATAAAAAAGGAAGTGGAATAGAAAATTAAAAATGGAAGTTCATTCAAGAAACCACTATGCCTTAACCATCTATTTGGACATTGAATAAAAAAGGAAGTTGAATAGAAAAGGAAACCACTATACCTTAACAACTTCCTTTTTTATTATTGAATAGATCGTTAAGGTAATTTCCAAATGGATAGTTTGGAAATGAAAATAAAAAAGGAAGTTGAATAGAAAAGGAAATTGAATAAAAATAGAAGTGAAATAAAAATAAAAATGGAAGATGCATAAATTAAAAAATGGAAGTTCATTGTAGAAACGACTATACCTTAACGATCTATTTGGAAATTAAACAAAAAAGGAAGTTGAATAGAAATAGAAGTTGAATAAAAATATAAATGGAAGTTCATTCAAGAAACCACTATGCCTTAACGATCTATTTGGAAATTAAATAAAAAAGGAAGTTGAATAGAAAAGGAAATTGAAAATGGAAGTTGAATAAAAATAAAAATTTTCCATTTAAGAAACCACTATACCTTAACGATTTATTTGGAAATTTAATAAAAAATGTATTTGGAAATGGAAGTTTATTCAAGAAACCACTATACCTGAACGATTCAATAAAAAAGGAAGTTGCATAAAATTAAAAATGGAAGTTCATTCAAGAAACAACTATACCTTAACGATCTATTTGGACATTAAATTAAATAAAAAAGGAAGTTGAATAGAATAGGAAGTTGAATAGAAAAGAAAATTGAATAAAAATAGAAGTGGAATAAAAATAAAAATGGAAGTTGCATAAAGTAAAAATGGAAGTTCATTCAAGAAACCACTACCATTTTTATTTTTTATTCAATTTCCTTTTCTATTCAATTTCCTTTTTTATTTTATTTCCAAATAGATTGTTAAGGTATAGTGGTTTCTTGAATGAACTTCCACATTTAATTTTATGCAACTTTCATTTTCATTTTTATTCAATTTCCTTTTGTATTCAACTTCCTTTTTTATTTAATTTCCAAATAGATCGTTAAGGTATATTGGTTTCTTGAATGAACTTCCATTTTTAATTTTATGCAACTTTCACTTTTATTTTTATTGCACTTCTATTTTTATTCCACTTTTATTTTTATTCAATTTCATTTTCTATTCAACTTCCTTTTTTATTTAATTTCCATATTTAATTTTGTGCAACTTCCATTTTTATTTCCACTTCCGCTTCTATTTTTATTCCACTTCTATTTTTATTCAATTTCATTTTCTATTTAACTTCCTTTTTTATGGAAATTAAATAAAAAAGAAAGTTGAATAAAAATAAAAATGGAAGCTGTATAAAATAAAAATAGAAGTGAAATAACGGTTTATTTGGAAATTAAATAAAAAAGGAAGTTGAATAGAAAAGGAAGTTGAATAAAAATAGAAGTGGAAGCTGCATAAAATTAAAAATGGAAGTTCATTCAAGAAACCATTTTTATTTTTATGAAATTTCCTTTTCTATTCAATTTCCTTTTTTATTTTACTTCCTTTTTTATTTAATTTCCAAATAGATCGTAAAGGTATAGTGGTTTCTTGAATGAACTTCCATTTTTAATTTATGCAACTTCCACTTCTATTTTTATTTAATTTCCTTTTCCATTCAACTTCCTTTTTTATTTAATTTCCAAATAGATCGTTAAGGTATAGTGGTTTCTTGAATGAACTTCCATTTTTAATTTTATGCAACATCTATTTTTATTTAATTTCCAAATAGATCGTTAAGGTATAGTGATTTCTTGAATGAACTTGCTTTTTTGTTTAATTTTCAAATGGATCGTTAATTTCCTTTTTTATTCCATTTTTAATTTTATGCAACTTCCATTTTTATTTTTATTCAATTTCCTTTTCTATTCAACTTCATTTTTTATTTAATTTCCAAATAGATCGTTAAGGTATAATGGTTTCTTGAATGAACTTCCGTTTCTAATTTTATTCCACTTCTATTTTTATTCAATTTCCTTTTTTATTTAATTTTCAAATAGATCGTTAAGGTATAGTGGTTTCTTGAATTTCCTTTTCTATTCAATTTTCATTTTTAATTTTATGCAACTTCCACTTTTAATAAAAATGCAAGTGGAATAAAAATAAAAATGGAAGTTGAATAAAAATAAAAGTGAAATAAAAATAAAAATAGAAGTTCATTCAATAGAAGCTGAATACCTTAACGATCTATTTGAAAATTAAAATGGAAGTTCATTAAAGAAACCACTATACAATATCGTTAATTTTATTTGTATGCAACTTCCATTTTTATTTTTATTCCACTTCTATTTTTATTCAATTTCCTTTTTTATTTAATTTCCAAATAGATCATTAAGGTATAGTGGTTTCTTGAATGAACTTCCATTTTTCATTCCTTTTTTTTATTTTTATGCAATTTTCTTTTCTATTCAACTTCGATTTTTAATTTTATGCAGTTTCCACTTTTATTTTTATTCAACTTCCTTTTCTATTCAACTTCCTTTTTAATTTTATGCAACTTCCATTTTTATTTTTATGCAACTTCCATTTTTAATTTTATGCAACTTCCATTTTTATTTTTTATTCCTTTTCTATTCAACTTCCATTTTTATTTAATTTCCAAATAGATCGTTAAGGTATACTGGTTTCTTGAATGAACATCAATTTTTAATTTTATGCAAGGAAGTTGAATAGAAAATGCCTTTTCTATTCAACTTCCTTTTTTATTTAATTTCCAAATTGATCATTAAGTTATAGTGGTTTTTTGATTTTATGCAACTTCCATTTTTAATTTTATGCAACTTCCATTTTTATTCAATTTCCAAATAGATCGTTCAGGTATAGTGGTTTCTTGAATGAACTTCCATTTTTAATTTTTTGCCACTTCCATTTTTATTTTATGCAACTTCTATTTTTATTTCTATTCAACTTCTATTTTTATTCAATTTCCTTTTCAATGAACTTCCACTTCTATTTTTATTCAATTTCCAAAATGGATGTTGCATAGAATTAAATAAAAATGGAAGTTCATTCAAAAAACCACTATACCTTAACGATCTATTTGGAAATTAAATAAAGAATGAAGTTGAATAAAAAAGGAAGTTGAATAGAAAGTGAAATTGAATAAAAAAGGAAGTTTATTCAAGAAATCACTATACCTTAACGATCTATTTGGAAATTAAATAAAAATAAACCAGTATACCATTTTTAATTTTATGCAGCTTCCATTTTTATTTTTATTCAACTTCCTTTTCTATTCAACTTTCTTTTTATTCAACTTCCTTCCTTTTTTATTCAATTTCCAAATGGATCGTTATGGTATAGTGGTTTCATTTTTAAATAACTTCTATTTAAAAATGAAACCACTATACCATAACGATCCATTTGGAAATAGAAGTTATTTAAAAATAAAACCACTATACCATAATGATCCATTTGGAAATTGAATAAAAAAGTAAGTTGAACTTGCATTTTTAATTTTATGCAACTTCCATTTTTATTTTTATTCCATTTCTAATTTTATTCAATTTCCTTTTCTATTCAACTTCCTTTTTTATTTAATTTCCAAATAGACCGTTAAGGCATAGTGGTTTCTTGAATGAACTTCCATTTTTAATTTCCAAATAGAAAAGGAAGTTCAATAAAAATAAAAATGGAAGATGCATAAAATTAAAAATGGAAGTTCATTCAAGAAACCACTATACCTTAACAATCTATTTGGAAATTAAATAAAAGAGGAAGTTGAATAGAAAAGGAACCAATTTCCTTTTCTAATCAACTTCCTTTTTTATTTTTATGCAGCTTCCATTTTTATTTTCAATTTCCTTTTCTATTCAACTTCTTTTTTTATTTAATTTGTAAATAGATCGTTAAGGTATAGTGGTTCCTTTTTTATTTTTATTCAATTTCCTTTTCTATTCAACTTCCTTTTTTATTTAATTTCCAAATAGATCGTTAAATGAACTTCCACTTTTAATTTTATTCCACTTCCATTTTTATTTTTATTCCACTTCCATTTTTATTCAATTTCCTTTTTTATTCAACTTCCATTTTTAATTTTTATTCAACTTCCTTAATTTCCTTTTCCATTCAACTTTCTTGAATAGAAGTTCACTCAATTTCCTTTTCTATTCAACTTCCTTTTTTATTTAATGTCCAAATAGATCGTTTCTTGAATGAGCTTCCTTTTTTATTTAATGTCCAAATAGATCGTTAAGGTACAGTAGTTTCTTGAATGAATTTTCATTTTTAATTTTATGAACTTCAAAAAACCACTATACCTTAAGGATCTAATTGGAAATTAAATAGAAATAAAAATGGAAGTTGCATAAAATTAAAAATGGAAGTCAAATAGAAAAGGAAGTTGAATAAAAAAGGAAGTTGAATAGAAATAAAAATGCAAGTTCATTCAAGAATCTTTTTCTATTCAACTTTCTGCTTCTATTTTTATTCCACTTCTATTTTTATTTTTATTTCATTTCCAAATAGATCGTTCAGGTATAGTTACTTCATTTTTTTATTTAATTTCCAAATAGATCGTTCAGGTATAGTGGTTTATTGAATGAACTTCCATTTTTAATTCAATTTCCTTTTCTATTCAACTTCCTTTTTTATTTAATTTCCAAATAGATCGTTAAGGTATAGTGGTTTCTTGAATGAACTTCCATTTTTATTTTTATTCCACTTCTATTTTTATTTAATTTCCAAATAGATCGTTCAGGTTACTGGTTTCTTGAATGAACTTCCATTTTTATTCAAGAAACCACTATACCTTATACCTTAGCGTAGAAATTAAAATTTGGAAGGTGCATAAAATCAAAAATGAAACTTCATTCAAGAAACCACTATACCTTAACGATCTATTTAGAAATTAAATAAAAAATGAAGTTGAATAAAAAATGAAATTGAATAAAAGAGGAAGTTGAATAGAAAAGGAAATTGAATAAAAATAAAAATGGAAGATGCATAAAATTAAAAAGGAAGTTCATTCAAGAAACCACTATGCCTTAACGATCTATTTGGAAATTAAACAAAATGGAAAGGTGTAGTGGTTTATTGAATGAACTTCCATTTTTAATTTTATGCAGCTTCTCTATTTCCTTTTTTATTTTTATTGCACTTCTATTTTTATTTAATTTCCTTTTTTATTCAATTTCCTTTTTTATTCAACTTTCTTTTTTATTTAATTTCCAAATAGATCGTTCAGATATTGAATAAAAATGAAAATGGAAGTTGCATAAAAATGGAAGCGGAATAAAAATAAAAATGGAAGTTGCATAAATGGATCGTTAAGGTATAGTCGTTTCTTGGATGAACTTCCTTTTCTATTAAACTTCCTTTTTTATTCAATTTCCAAAAAAGGAAGTTGAATTAAATAATTTTATGCAACTTCCATTTTTTATTTTTATTGAAGTTCATTCAAGAAACCACTGTATAGATTGTTAAGGTATAGTGGTTTCTTGAATGAACTTCCACTTTTATTTTTTATGCAGCTTCCACTTCCATTTTTATTCAATTTCTTTTTTTATTCAATTTCCTTTTCTATTCAACTTCCTTTTTATTTCATTTTCAAATAGATCTGTAACGCCCTGAAAATTTAACCCATAACATATACTATTAACATGCAACGTTATAAGAAAGCAAAACATTATTTCATTCATCAGAGTAATCTTATTAAAAGACATTACATGTAATAATGAAAGTAAATGCCCTACGGGCTTACATCTTTCCAAGCTAACACTTGGACACAAAAATATGAATACTAACTCATTTACACATTAAGCCCTAGGCTTGAGTTTACATGTAACATCAAAATAAAACAAAATAGAGAACTAATCTAAACAGAGTCTTCAACTCCAAATCCATCCAAGCTAAGTCCTTGGAGGTAGCACATCACCTGAACCTGAAAATGATGTTCCCGTTTAGGGTGAGCCACAGCCCAGTAGAAATACACTAAACCAAATATAAGCATTGAATAAAGCAATAGCATTCAATAGATGGAGTACCCAAAATAATCAGTTACATCATCATTCAGATCCATGACACTAATGCATATGACACGTTTCACTTTCCGTTTATACAAATATGGCTCAGAACTTGGCCAAATAACTCAACAGAGATTACATCTCTTATTAACAATATTTCTAATTTAGCTGGGATAACAAATCAAGTTAAACCTTTCTTATATCATAATGGATACACATGTCGGTGTTGTATCAACCTCAACCAAAATTCACTTCCATACTTCCCAATTGATACACATTTTAGTGATGTATCAATAACATGTAAAAACACTTCCATAAATCAATAAGCACACATATTAGTGGTGCTAATGGAGTCCATCCCCTATCTCCTCCCAAACAATATCCGGTTTAGGAGTCCATCCACTATCTCCTCCCAAACCGTGGAGTACATCCCCTATCTCCTCCCAAACAATATGCAAATACAATGTATTAAACACTTGTAATATACAATACTCAATCAATATATGTATTTTCTCTATTAATTCAATTGTCAAAATTAATGACTTAACCAATGTGATTAGTTTCAGTTTTCCCTAATCTACATGCAATGTCTACAACAATCATGACTATCCTCCACCGATAGCCCAAAACAGTTATTTCTAAACAGGAAATAAATGTAACAACAAATATAAATTCAATAATTCAACAGGCGAGTGATTAAATTATCCAACTACACCATTTAAGCTTACAATTCCCCAATTCTATGAATTCAACTAAATTTCCCAATTTCCTTAAATTAATTATACAAATTAATTAAAACAACTAGGGTTTTTCCCAAAATTACCAAATAACCCCCAACCTATCAAAATACCAAGACTTAGAACAAAACCTATAATAAGGAGTAGGAAATCCCTACCTCGAAGTAAATAATCCGAATGGAGAAGATGGAGATGATGACCCAAAATTCAAAGTGCTCCAAACCGCCAAACGCTCAGATTAAAACGAAGCTCTCGACTCACTCTATCTTTTTAACAAAGAGCCTAGGGTAGAAACACCCTAAAACTAGGTGATACCTAAGAGAGAAGGTGTGTAGAGGGAGAGAGAAGTCGGACCTAGGGTTTTGGAATAAAAAAGAGGATGAAAAACTGTTTTAAAACCCGCTGCTGCCTATTTAAATAAAACAGGCTCGCTTAAGCGAAGACTTGGTCGCTCGAGCGACCAGACACAAGGAAGCCTCGCTCGAGCGAAGAAAAGCTCGCTCGAGCCAAGAATGCAATGCTTCAGGTCTGCAACCCAGAAGCACGCTCGAGCGACAGAATGCTCGCTCGAGCGAAGAACTAGAAAACATACACCTCGCTCGCTCGAGCGAAGAAACACAACACTCAGGTCTAAACCAGACGCAATCGCTCGCTCGAGCTAAGAAACCCTGGCTCGAGCCACTAGACACAAAACCCCACTCTCGCTCGAGTGACCAAACCCTGGCTCGAGCGAAGGACCAAAAACAAAAGCTCGCTCAAGTGACGAAAACCTCGCTCGAGCGAAGGTCCAAAATTCTGGACAGCAACACTTGGTTTCTAAACCCAACCAACCTGAAACAAACTTGCCTAACACATCTTATAACTCCAAACGAGAAATTAAAGGACGACAACAACAATTACATAGTGATAGAATCCATGGAACCTAAGTTCGGATACAACAACCAAATGGGAAAAGACCGGGGGTCGCTATAACCTCCCCCCCCTTAAAGAATTTCGTCCTCGAAATTAAGCATAAGTTTTCAAAAACAGGTTTTTTCTCAATTTCTTATTGGAAAGCTCGTATGAGAGCATTTTTAAAATCCATCGATGAGAAAGTTTGGCACTGCGTAGTCTTTGGGTGGAGTGAACCTATTGTCACTATTGATGGCATTGATATTCCTAAACCTCTTGATAAATAGGACACAACTGATTACCAGAACTCGAGTTGGAACAGCAAGGCTCTCAACTCCCTCTTCTGCTCTATCACACCTGAAGAATTCCGTCGAATTTGCACGTGTGAAATAGTAAAAGAGGCGTGGGATATTCTTGAAACGATTCACGAAGGTATTATCTCTGTCAAAAGGTCAAAACTCCAACGTCTCACATCTGCCTTTGAAACCCTTTTTATGCGCGACGATGAGACGTTTGATGATTTCTATGCAAAACTTAGTGATATCGTGAATTCCTGTTTCACTCTCGGTGAAAAAATCCTGGAAGCAAAAGTTGTGGGAAAAATTTTGAGGTCCCTTCCCGAGAGGTTCCAATCAAAGGTGACAGCCATTGAGGAGGCTCAGAATGTTGATACCCTCAAGCTCGATCAATTGGTTGGAAATTTGCAGACTTATGAAGCACACCAAATTTCCAAGAAAAAGCAAAAAGAAAGTATGGCTTTCACAAGTACTCATGAGACTGCAAAACCTCCGGAGACTGAATTTGATTTAGAGTCTGAGATGACGGCTATGCTTACAAAACAGTTTAAAATTTTTTTGAAAAGAAGCCTAATTTCAGAGCCCCTATTTCAAAAGATAAGAGTAATGACAAACCCAAAACTTTTCCACCAAAATTTGCTCAAACTATTGAAAAGAAGATTGTTAGGGGGCCAGGGTCAAGTGCTATGAATGTCAAGGGTTTGGCCATATGTCCCTTGAATGCCCTATGAAAAAGAATCGGAAGAAAGTCTACACCGTAACTTGGGATGATGAAAGCGGGTCGGAACAAGAACCCGAAGAACCCGAATCTGGTGAAGATGGGGATAGTGCTTTCATGGCATTCTGGGCCACGGTTTCTCAACCTCTTCCAAAGCCTTTGGAATCAGCTCATGGTCAGAACTTGCATTATGCTCCCACCTTTGATGGGACGAACTACCTGTATTGGAAAATCAGAATGAGGGCTTTTTTGAGAGCTTTTGAACCAGAAGGCTGGCAAATCATTGAAGAAGATACAGAAAGTGTAGATAATCCTGGCAATCAGAGAACCCTGATCATTATTCGTGGAGCAATTTCTAATGAAGAACAGCAACGGGTTGTTCACTGCACAAAGGCTAAAGATGCATGGGAAATTCTGAGCCAATTCCATGAAAGAGGAGATCCACCCCCACCTCCATCAAGCAACTTATCTACCTTGGTTGCAAGATTGAATGAGGTCAAGGAGAATGAAGAGCAAAAAGAGGATGATGAAACATCCGAAGACATTGATGAGATCAATGGCGATGAACTACAACAGGCTTACGAAAAGCTGTACGAGGAATCTCTGAATTTGTCCAAAACCAACGACAAACTCTCTCTCAAGCTCAAAACATGTGAGAGTGAGAATGTCCGGCTCAAAGGAGAACTCTTGACAGCAAAACAGAATGTCATCAAGATCTCAAGTGACAGGCAAGACTTATGTGGAAAACTTCTATCCTGTGAAACTGAAAGGAATGAACTTCTAAAGGTGTATTCCACATATGAAGAAAAGCTTGAAAGTCTTGAGTTGTCACAAGCTACATTGGAAGAGAAAGTCAGTCAGAAAGATGAAGAACTCCGTATTGCTAGAGCAACAATTGCCATGTGGAGCAAAGGTTCCAGATCTCTAGAAGACATACTCAGGTCTCAACAAATGGGTTCTGACAAAAGAGGGCTAGGCTATGGTGCGACAGCTCACAAAGGACAGCCCTCTACCACACATAACTTGAAGACTCAAGTAAAGGGCAAATTGAAGGTAGACCAGGATGAATCTTCTCTTCATCAAGCAAAAGCAGGAAAGATCAACAAAAGGGAGGTAAAACCTGTTTTTATTTGTCATCACTGTGGTAGGTATGGCCACATTCGCCCTTACTGTTTTGAACTGTTTGGTAAGGTGTCTCAAAAGGGTAGAAATTCGAACACTTTTTGGGTTAGGAGACAACCTTACATGACTAGGCGGAACACCAAGACTAAAAAGATTTGGGTTAGAAAAGATGATTTGACTTGTTTAGTTGCTCACACTGCTCTAAAAGCACGTAACTCACACATGTGGTATCTTGATAGTGGGTGCTCTCGACATATGTCCGGTAACAAATCCTACTTCACCTCTCTTGAAAAATATGAAGGAGGAATTATTACCTTTGGAGATGGCGGCACTTCTAGAGTCATTGGTAAGGGCTCTATAAGTGTTGCTGGTCTTCCCAAGCTAGATAATGCCTTACTTGTTGATGGTCTTAAAGCAAATCTTTTAAGCATTAGTCAAATGTGTGATTCCCATCATGAAGTATTGTTTTCAAAAGATAAATGTGAAATTTTAGATAAAAAGGGAAATACTGTTCTACATGGGATTCGCACATCTGATAACTGTTATGGGATTCTTACTACCAATGATCTCACTTGTCACTCTGCCATCATAAGTAACATTGACTTATGGCATCAAAGATTAGGTCACATGAATTTCAACGACCTAACTAAGATTGCCAACAAAGAGCTCGTGAGAGGAGTACCTAAACTAGGTAAGAATTTGAGCCATGTGTGTGGACCATGTCAGCTTGGCAAGCAAACCCGTGCTCCGCATAAAAAGGTGAATAGCTTTATAACCAAACGTCCTCTTGAATTGGTTCACATGGATTTAATGGGTCCTACTCGCACTGAAAGCATTGGAGGTAAAAGATACATTTTTTTAACTGTTGATGATTTTACTCGATTCTCATGGGTAAATTTTTTAAGGGAAAAATCTAATACGTTTGATGCTTTCTAGGCTTTAGTCCTTAAAATCCAAAATGAACAAGGTGTTTCCATTGGGCGTATCAGAAGAATCC
Source organism: Camellia granthamiana (assembly GCA_036172215.1). Classification (NCBI taxonomy): domain Eukaryota; kingdom Viridiplantae; phylum Streptophyta; class Magnoliopsida; order Ericales; family Theaceae; genus Camellia; species Camellia granthamiana. Next base: position 29,866 of record JAXFYN010000341.1, on the reverse strand, counting down.
GAACTGATCATGGTCGTAAATTTGAAAATAGTTCATTTTCGGATTTTTGTGATATGCATGGAATTAAGCATGAGTTTTCTGCACCTATTACTCCACAACAAAATGGAGTGGTTGAGAGGAAGAACAGAGTGGTTCAAGAAATGGCTAGGGTCATGCTCCTTAGTAAGAGTCTTCCTCCAAAGTTTTGGGCCGAAGCCTTAAATACTGCTTTTTATGTCATAAATCGTGTGTATTTAAGGCCCGGCACTTTACAAACTCCTTATGAATTGTGGAAGGGTTTGAAACCTAATGTAAAATACTTCAAAACATTTGGGAGTAAGTGTTACATCTTCAAAGATAGAGAGCCCTTGGGCAAATTTGACTCCCGAAGTGATGAAGGTATTTTTCTAGGGTATTCAACCAATAGTAGGGCTTTTCGAGTCTATAACCATGTGAACTTCATCATTAATGGAATCTATCAATGTGGTTATAGATGACACAGGTTCACCTACTCAAGCAACAAATGAGGATGATAATGGTGAGTCTCCAATCTTGGATACTGAACCACAAAATCAAGGAGAAGCTGCGGTTCAATTACAAGAAATTGTTATAGCACCATCCTCACAGGTAAGTTCAAGTCCGAAGAGTGCTCAAAGGGACATCACTCATGTTGCTCCTGTCACCTCAAGTCCTGAACTTAAACCATCAGCAAGGGTGAAACTAAATCATCCAGCTCAACAGGTAATTGGAAGTGTTTCGGATCGAATGAAAACCCGAAGACAGATTCGGGATGAGGTATCACATATGTGTTATGTTTCATTGATTGAACCTAAGAATTTTAAAGAGGCCTTTCTAGATGATAGTTGGGTCAATGCTATGCATGAAGAATTAGGTCAATTTGAACGTAACAAAGTTTGGACTCTTGTTCCCAGACCTAGAGACATGAATGTGATAGGCACCAAGTGGATCTTTAAAAATAAATCTGATGAGAATGGTACTGTTGTGAGAAATAAAGCTAGGTTGGTTGCTCAAGGCTACACACAAGTAGAGGGTATTGACTATGATGAGACGTTTGCCCCAGTTGCACGTCTCGAATCCATTCGTATTTTGCTTGGTGTTGCATGTTTCCTTGGCTTTAAATTGTTTCAAATGGATGTGAAAAGTGCTTTCTGAATGGGTACTTAAAAGAAGAGGCATATGTTGAGCAACCAAAAGGGTTTGAGGACCCTAAATGTCCTAATCATGTCTATAAGTTAGACAAGGCTTTGTATGGATTGAAACAAGCTCCTCGAGCTTGGTATGATAGGCTTACTACCTTTCTTCTTGATAATGATTTTCAAAGGGGTAGTGTGGATAAGACCTTATTTGTGAAACATACTAAGTCTCATATTCTTGTTGCTCAGATATATGTTGATGATATTGTGTTTGGTTCCACTGCTGATCATCTTGTGAAATATTTTTCGGATTGCATGACACATGAGTTTGAGATGAGCATAATGGGAGAGTTGTCTTATTTTTTGGGTCTCCAAATTAAACAGTCGCCTTCGGGTATATTTGTTTCTCAGTCTAAGTATGCTAAAAATCTTGTGTCAAAGTTTGGTCTTGAGTCTGCCAAACATGCACGCACTCCCATGAGCACCAGTCTCCACCTTTCCAAAGATTCCTCTGGTATTAATGTTGATCCTACCTTTTATAGGAGTATGATAGGGAGTCTTTTGTATCTCACAGCCAGTCGTCCTGATATTTCTTTCAGTGTCGGTGTTTGTGCCCGTTACCAAGCCAATCCTAAAGAGTCTCACCTTCTTGCGGTAAAACGCATCATCAAGTATGTCAATCGGACCTTGGGATATGGGGTTTGGTTTTCCACTGATACTACAGCTGAAATTACTGGTTTTTCTGATGTCGACTGGGCAGGGTGTGCTGATGATAGAAAAAGTACATCCGGGGGGGTGTTTTTACCTTGGGAATAATTTGGTTTCTTGGCATAGTAAAAAGCAGAATGCCATCTCTCTTTCCACTGCTGAGGCTGAGTACATTGCTGAAGGGAGTTGTTGTACCCAAATGTTGTGGATGAAGCAAATGCTTCATGATTATGGAATTGAACAGAACACTCTCACTCTTTTTTGTGATAACACAAGTGCCATAAATATTTCAAAAAATCCTGTCCAACACTCTCGCACCAAACACATTGACATCCGTCATCATTTTATTCGTGAGTTAGTGGACGAAGGCCTTGTTGTTTTGGAACATGTTTCTACTGAGCATCAAAAAGCTGATATTTTTACAAAACCCCTTGATCTTCTTCGATTTGAGTTTCTTAGAAAGACCTTGGGTGTAATGACTCAGTAAATAGGTTGTATCCTGTTTTTCATGTGAGGTGAGTGTATGTGATTGACTTACTGTTCTTGGATGTGATAATCTCATTGTGATTGAGTTCTGATATCTTTGCATCAAATTTTATATGAACACTGCTCATGTTGCTTACAAAATCTTATTCATCTTTGTTCATAGCTCATTCTGAATGCCCACACTCATTTACTTCATGATCTCATTCTGTACACATCCTTGAGATAAATTGTTGCAGGGGTTTCCGCACAAGTGATCAAAGTTCTCTATGGACCACTGACAGTGTTTCTTGTACTCTTTCAGAGGAATTGACCTATACTGGTATATCATGGGTGATGTTAAGTCTCTTAACCATCTACCATCTTATTTCACTTCCATGGTTTCTCCCTTAGTACATGATTTCCGGGCATTAGGAAAAGGCTACCTCAGAGGCACCAACCAGGCCATCATTTTGATTTCATTCTTCTCTGGTTTGGTCTCCATACTCTTGAGCGTGTATGCCACCAGTGAGTGCCCACAAGAAAGAAAAGTTTAAAAAAAAAAAAAAAAAGGAATCATTGTCTGAGGGGGGAGCTTCCGCATTTACTCAACAAATACCCCGTGATTCCTAGTGGTTTGACTTTTCTCTGTGATAGTCAGTTACTCTTGTTGGAGGTCCAGCCATCAGATCACTACGAGGATTAACTCTAGCTTTGTGGCTCCCAAGGATTGCACACACACACATCATTTATATGAGCTCTCGTGTGTTTTTGAGTTATGCATTCTCATGATGCTTGTGACTTTGATTTAATTCTATCTGTTTTAATTCATGAGTTGGTGTTTCATCTCTTTTCTCAAATTTTCAGGACTCATGTTTGATGGATTCCTTTGTCCTTGTGGTATAGTCTGTCACTTGGTCACCTTACCTGTTACAGGACATCCTAGGTGTTTTTATTTATAAAAAAAATGGTTTTTGGCTCGAGCGACGAGTTCCTTGCTCGAGCGTGGTTCTGGTTCTGCTTTCAACCTGAGAGCTTGCTTTCTTGGCTCGAGCGACCGTTTCCTGGCTCAAGCAAACTGGCGCGGTTCATTTTAAAAGGGGTGTCTCTTCAGTTCTGTTTTTTTATCTCTTCGTGTTCTTCTCTCTCTTTCTCTTCTAGGGTTTGTGAGTTAACCATTGCTGGACACGTTTGAGGGTTTTCTCTCTGATTTGGGGTTTTCTCTGTTCCTTCTTCCTCAATCAAGGTCAGTTATTTTTAGTTTTTTTTTCCTTTTTCTCCCCTTGGTGTTTTTCCTCTGCTTGCCGTCACTATGAGTTGTTTTCTGTCTAGGAAGCTTGATTGTTGTTTTTGGTTTTGTGCTACTGGTTTTTGTTTGTCTCATTCATGCTCTAGGATACTCAGTTTGCATCGTATGCTTTGCATTTCCTTCTAGGGTTTCGATTTGGGTTGATCTGTATTGGGAGTTTATTGTTGATAGTATTGGGGATTTTGTTCTATCTACTGCATTGGGGATTTTTTTAATGCTAATTTATAATACTATCTTACTTCAAATTTTGACCAATTTCTTACTGGATTCTATACTGCTGCACAAATGGTGTTTGTTGGAGTCATACACCCATGTTTGTTTTAGCTATGTGTTTATCTGGTTTTTTCCATAATGCTGCACTAATGATTTTTGTTGGACTAATGGATTTTTTTTTTGTGCTTCTTGGTTTGGCATTGGGGTTGTGGGGTTTGTCTATTTTGGCTGGTTTTTGGGTGGTCTATTTCTGGGTTGTGCCTTGCTCAGTTTTTTTTCCTCAGTCTGTGTTATACCTCTGTGGCTTGTTTAGTAATGGCAGAGCCTTCCAAACGTCGCAAGTTGACTGCTTCTCGACCTTCCTTCAATACTGCCAAATTTGAGTCGAAAGTAAAGGCAAAATTGTTTAGAGAGTCCTTTGCCTCTCGCAAAGTTCACTTAGAGCGCAATGTGTTACCTAATGCTTTTGAGGTTATTCCCATTCGGTCTTTGTTTGATCTGTTAGGTGGTGATCAAGTGTTACATTTTTCCGGTCCACAAAATCTAAGTCTCATCCGAGAGTTTTATTGCAACATCCATTCTATTAATAGAGAAGCCTGTACCATTCAGACTTGGGTTAGGAAGAAGCCCCTTGCTATTACTAGGGATTTGTTTCGGGTGTTTCTTGGTCTTCCTGTTATTAATGCTTGTCATTTCCCTTTTCTTACCCGGTCTGGTGTCAATTTTGATATGGTTGCTTCTGAGTTGTGTGGTGTTTCTAGGACATGGATCGCCGAGGCTCTCATTCAGCAGAATGAGTTGATTCCTCGGTTCCGTCTTCTCAATATCATTGTGTGCGCCAATATTTATCTCACCACCCATTCCTCACATATTGCTCAGGACCAAGGTTATGTTTTGTATTGCATTCATCATCGACTTCCCATTGATCTTCCTGAGATGATTGTTTCTAAAATGATTGGGGTTTTTGAGGGTCGCAAATCTTTGGGGCTTCCTTATGGGTGTTTTCTTCATCGTTTTCTCACTTCTCTTGATGTCCCTGTTTTTGAGGACGATGAGTTTGCACATCCCACCAAACCCATCACCAAACTCACTGTATCCCAGAGTCAGGCTCACGTGAGGGGGAGTGGGTCAGGGGTTGGGGGTTCCCATGCAGGTGGTCCAGGCGATGCGGGTGATGATGATCCTCTTGCCAAGGAGGAGGAGGTTGAGGCTGCCCATACAGGACCAGCAGCAGGTACTCATGGCTTGGATCTGGCTCTTGCTCGTCGTCTTGATCTTATCGATGCTCGCCTTGACGAGCAGAGTGCTATGCTGACACAGATTCTCTCTCTTCTTCAGCTACAGCATCCCCCACCATCTTCATAGTGTTTGGTTTTTGGTTTGTTTTTTAGACAGTTGGTCTTTTCCTGGACAGTTGTTTTTCTCTTTGGCTGGTTCTTACTTATCCTGTATATCTTGCTTTTGTCTCTCTCCCGGACAAAAAGGGGGAGATGGTTTACATGTTTGATTTGGATATATATGTCTGGATGTATATGATGGTTTTATTCTGCAGACAGGATTTGGTTTTATTCTACAGACAGGATTGATAGTGTTTTTAAGAATGCATGCTTATGATGGTTTCTTTACATATATGCATGCTTATGTTGGTTTATTTACAGCTCAATGGATGCATGTTTATGTTGGTTTATTCAGCTCAATGGATGCATGTTTATGTTGGTTTATTTACAGCTCAATGGATTGTTTTTTTTTCATTTATGATCTCTACAACTATCTTGATACTTCTTTTGTGCATAATCAATTTTTTCAATGTTCTGGTGTGCAGATTGGGTGGGTATCAAGATTGGTTTCATTGTTGTCTTTCATCAAGTTGTAATTTATTAGATCATTCCTTGAGTTGTATTTTATTTAGTACATTCTTTGAGTTGTAATGTGGTTAGGAAATTGTTTAGAAAGTTTTGTCTGGGTATTGACAAAGGGGGAGATTGTTAGGTCCTATCTTGTCAAAATCTCGCGAACAAAACTCAGTGATTGAGTTGTAAATTTTCTGTGTTTTTTTCTTCCTCGCTCGAGCGAAGATGTCCTCGCTCGAGCGAAGGACTGCGTCTGGTATAAAACCTGAAGGAGATGAATGTGCACTCGAGCATAGAATTGGTGGATCGAGCAAAGATCAATGCTCGCTCGAGCGAAGATGAAGGTGGCTCGAGCAAAGAACTGCTTCCATACAAAAACCTGAAAGTATTGTTTCCTCGCTCGAGCGAAGAGTTCGTGGCTCGAGAGAAGGCACTAGTAGAAATCACGTAAGATAAGCTTCTCGCTCGAGCGAGAGAAGCCTCGCTCGAGCGAGCTTCAGAATCCAGAATTTTTCAAGTGATTGGTTTCTTTCAGAACTGGGATTCTTTTTGATTTTCTATAAGTAGATGGTTTTCTCCTAAAACTAATCTAACTTTTTCCTAGACCTTATTCAAGAGTTCTGGAGTTTTGTTTGAAGTTTTCTTCTGAGGTTTTGATGAGTTTTCTTTGATGTTCTTGAGAGAGTTCTAAACTTATGAGTTGAGATTCATACATCAAAGAGTTTGATACTACATATTCAAGAGAGTTCTCTTCGGTGGTATCCGAAGGTCAACACGTAAAGTTTCAAAAGGCGTTTGACTCGTTACGTAGTCGTTAATTCGACAAGTGAAGTTGTGGTGTGGAATCAACTTCAGAATCAGTTCCGTGACGAAGGCGTGGTGAAAGAGTTACAGAAGATTCAGAGACAAATTGACTGGGTTGGGTAATTTGTATGGTTTCTTTGTAATCTTGTAGTCCTTCAGTAGTGGATTGATTGTGGCGGTTCGCCCGTGGTTTTTGATTACAATTGAAGGTTCTTCAATTGTGTTTTTTTCCATGTAAAAAATCGTTTGTGTCGATTTATTGTTTATTCCTAAAAACAAACAAACTAAAATCACTCTCGTAAGTGCTTGATGATTTTAGATTGAGTGTTTTGGAATTTTTGAGATTTGGAATATTTTAATCTTGATCTAATCACGAATCACATAGGATTTTCATAAAGGACGACAACAACAATTACATAGTGATAGAATCCATGGAACCTAAGTCCGGATACAACAACCAAATGGGAAAAGACCGGGGTCACTATAAGATCGTTAAGGTATAGTGGTTTCTTGAACTTCCATTTTTTTTTTTTATTCCACTTCTATTCAACTTCCTTTTTTATTTAATTTCCAAATAGATCGTTAAGGTATAGTGGTTTCTTGAATGAACTTCCATTTTTAATTTTATGCAGCTTCCATTTTTATTTTTATTTTACTTCTATTTTTATTTAATTTCCAAATAGATTGTTAAGGTATAGTGGTTTCTTAATGGAAGTTAAGGTATAGTGGTTTTTTGAATGAACTTCCATTTTTAATTCCTTTTTTATTCAATTTCCTTTTCTATTCAACTTCCTTTTTTATTCATTTTCCTTTTCTATTTAATTTCCAAATAGATCGTTAAGGTATAGTGGTTTCCTTTTGTATTCAACTTCTATTTTATTCAACTTTTATTTTTATTCCACTTCATTTTCTATTCAAATGGATCGTTAAGGTATAGTGGTTTCTTGAATGAACTTCCATTTTTAATTCAACTTGCATTTTTATTCTTATTCATTTTCTATTCAACTTCCTTTTTGTTTAATTTCCAAATGGATCGTCCAGGTATAGTGGTATAGTGGTTTTATGCAACTTCCATTTTTCTTTTCTATTCAACTTCCTTTTTTATTTAATTTTCAAATGGATCGTTAAGGTATAGATCTATTTTATTTAATAGGATCGTTAAGGCATAGTGGTTTCTTGAATGAACTTCCATTTTTATTTTTATTCAATTTCAATTTCATTTTCCATTCAACTTCCATTTTTATTTAATTTCCAAATAGATCGGTCTATTTGAATAAACTTAAATAAAAAAGAAAGTTGAATAGAAACGAAAATTGGAAATGAAACAAAAAAGGAAGTTGAATAAAAATAAAAATGGAAGTTGCATAAAATTAAAAGTGGAAGTTCATTCAAAAAACCACTATACCTCAACGATATATTTGGAAATTAAATAAAAAAAGAAAATTAAATAAAAATGGAAGTTGAATAGAAAGGGAAATTGAATAAAAATAAAAATGGAAGATGCATAAAATTAAAAATGCAAGTTCATTCAATAAACCACTATAAAAATGGAAGTTGAATAGAAAAGGAAGTTGCATAAAAATGCAAGTGGAATAAAAATAAAAATGGAAGCTGCATAAAAATAAAAATGGAAGTTCATTCAAGAAACGACTATACCTTAACGATCTATTTGGAAATTAAATAAAAAAAGAAGTCGAATAAAAAAGGAAAAAGGAAGTTGAATAAAAATAAAAATGGAAGATGCATAAAATTAAAAATGGAAGTTCATTCAATAAACCACTATACCTTAACGATCTATTTTGGAAATTAAATAAAAATGGAAGTTGAATAAAAAAGGAAATTCATTCAAGAAACCACTATACCTTAACGATCTATTTGGAAATTATTCAATTTCCTTCTTTCTTGAATGAAACCACTATACTTTAACGATCTATTTGGAAATTAAATAAAAATGGAAGTTGAATAGAAAATGAACTTGAATGAAAAAGAAAATTGAATAAAAATAGAAGTTCATTCAAGAAACCACTATACCTTAACGATCTGTTTGGAAATTGAACTTCTATTTTTAATTTTATTTAATTTCCAAATAGATCGTTAAGGTATAGTGGTTTCTTGAATGAACTTCCATTTTTAATTTTATTCTGCTTCCATTTTTTATTTTTATTCAACTTCCTTCCATTTTTATTCCATTTTTAATTTAATGTTTATTCAATTTTCTTTTTTATTCAAGTTCCTTTTCTATTCAACTTCCATTTTCTATTCAATTTCATTTTTTATTTAATTTCCAAATAGGTCATTCATGTATAGTGGTTTCTTGAATGAACTTCCAGTACACCTTAACAATCTATTTAATTTCCAAATAGATCGTTAAGGTATAGTGGTTTCTTGAATAAACTTCCATTTTTAATTTTTATTTCTATTCAACTTCCTTTTTTATTTAATGTCCAAATTGATCGCGAAGGTATAGTGGTTTTCAACTTCCTTTTCTATTCAACTTCCTTTTTTATTTAATTTCCAAATAGATCGTAAAGGACTAGTGGTTTCTTCAATAAACTTCCATTTTCAATTTCCTTTTCTATTCAACTTCCATTTTCCTTTTCTATTCAACTTCCTTTTTTGTTTAATTTCCATTTTTAATTTTTATTCAACTTTCTATTTTTATTCAGGTATAGTGGTTTCTTGAATGAACTTCCATTTTTATTCAGCTTCCTTTTCTATTCAACTTCCTTTTTTATTTAATTTCCAAATAGATCATTCATGCATAGTGGTTTCTTGAATGAACTTTCACTTTTATTTTTATTCAATTTCCTTTTCTATTCAACTTCCTTTTTTATTTAATTTCATTTTCTATTCAACTTTCTTTTTTAATTTTTAATTTTCTTTTCTATTCAAGTTCCTTTTTTATTCCACTTGCATTTTCCTGAAACCACTATACCTGAACGAAAATAAAAATGAAAGTTCATTCAAGAAACCATAATGTTCTGTTTGGAAATTAATACCTTAACGAAAGTTCATTCAAAATACCACTATACCTGAACGATCTATTTGGAAAGTAAATAAAAAAGGAAGTTGAAGTTCATTCAAGAAACCACTATACCTTAACGATCGATTTGGAAATTAAATAAAAAAGGAAGTTGAATAGAAAAAAAAATTAAATAGAAAAGGAAGTTGAATAAAATAAAAATGGAAGTTCATTCAAGAAACCACTATGCCTTAAATTGAATAACGATCTATTTGGAAATTAAATAACGATCTATTTGGAAATTAAATAAAAAAGAAAGTTGAATAGAAAAGGAAATTGAATAAAAATAAAAATGGAAGCTGCATAAAATTATTTAATTTCCAAATAGATCGTTCAGGTATAATGGTTTCTTGAATGAAGTTCAGGTATAGTGGTTTCTTGAATAAACCTAAAAAAGGAAGTTGAATAGAAAAGAAAATTGAATAAAAATAAAAATGGAAGTTCATTCAAAAAATGGAAGTTCATTCAAGAAACCACTACACCATAACGATCTATTTGGAAATTAAATAAAAAAGGAAGTTGAATAGAAAAGGAAATTGAATAAAAATAGAAGTTCATTCAAGAAAGCACTATGGAAGTTGAATGGAAAAGGAAATTGAATAAAAATGGAAGTTGAATAAAAAACTTGAATAAAAATAAAAATGGAAGTTCATTCAAGAAACCACTATACATTGACGATCTATTTGGAAATTAAATAAAAAAGGAAGTTGAATAGAAAAGGAAATTGAATAAAAATGCAAGTGGAATAAAAATAAAAAAGGAAGTTCATTTAAGAAACCACTATACCATAACGATCTATTTTGAAATTAAATAAAAAAGGAAGCTGAATAGAAAATGAAGTTGAATAAAAATGGAAGTTGCATAAAAATAAAAGTGGAAGTTGCATAAAATTAAAAATGGAAGTTCATTCAAAAAACCACTATACCTTAACGATCTATTTGGAAATTAAATAAAAATGAAAGTTGAATAGAAAAAGGAAGTTGAATAGAAAAGGAAATTGAATAAAAATGCAAGTGCAATAAAAATAAAAATGGAAGCTGCATAAAATTAAAAATAGAAGTTCATTCAAAAATCCACTATACCTTAACGATCTATTTGAAATTAAATAAAAAAGGAAGTTCCATTGTTAATTTTATGCAGCTTCCATTTTTGAAAATAGATCGTTAAGGTATAGTGGTTTCTTGGATGAACTTCCATTTTTAATTTTATGCAGCTTCCATTTTTATTTTTTTTTTGCACTTGCATTTTTATTCAATTTCCTTTTCTATTCAACTTCTTTTTCTATTCAACTTCCATTTTTATTTAATTTCCAAATAGATCGTTAAGGTATAGTGGTTTCTTGAATGAACTTCTATTTTTAATTTTATGCAACTTCTACTTTTATTTTTATGCAACTTCCATTTTTATTCAATTTCATTTTCTATTCAGCTTCCTTTTTTATTTAATTTCCATATAGATCGTTAATGTATAGTGGTTACTTGAATAAACTTCCATTTTTATTTTTATTCCACTTGCATTTTTATTCAATTTCCTTTTCTATTCAACTTCTTTTTTTATTTAATTTCCAAATGGATCGTAAAGGTATAGTGGTGGTTTCTCGAATGAACTTCCATTTTTTTTTTATTCAACTTTTCTATTCAACTTCCATTTTTATTCAATTTCCTTTTCCATTCAACTTCCATAGTGGTTTCTTGAATGAACTTCCATTTTATTCAATTTCCTTTTCTATTCAACTTCCTTTTTTATTTAATTTCCAAATAGATCGTTATGGTATAGTGGTTACTTCAATGAACTTCCATTTTTTGAATGAACTTCCACTCTTATTTTTATTCAATTTCATTTTCTATTCAACTTCCACTTTCATTTAATTTCCTGCATCTTCCATTTTTATTTTTATTCCACTTTTATTTTTATTCAATTTTCATTTTTAATTGGAAATTAAATAAAAAAGGAAGTTGAATAGAAAAGGAAATTGAAACCACTATACCTTAACGATCCATTTGGAAATTAAACAAAAAAGTAAGTTGAATAGAAAAGGAAATTGAATAAAAATAGAAGTGAAATATCCTTTTTAAGGTTTCTTGAATGAACTTCCATTTTCAATTTCCTTTTCTATTCAAGAAACCACTATACCTTAACGATCTATTTGGAAATTAATTGAATGAACTTCCATTTTTAATTTCCTTTTTTATTTCATTTCCAAATAGATCGTTAAGGTATAGTGGTTTCTTGAGTTGAATAGAAAATGAAGTGAAATAAAAATAAAAATGGAAGTTGCATAAAATTAAAAATAGAAGTTCATTTAAAAAACCACTATGCCTTAACAATTTATTTGGAAATTACATAAAAGGAAATTGAATAGAAAAGGAAGTTGAATAAAAATATAAATGGAAGCTGCATAAAATTAAAAATGGAAGTTCATTCAAGAAACCACTATACCTTACCGATCTATTTGGAAATTAAATAAAAAAGGAAGTTGAATAGAAAAGGAAATTGAATAAAAATGGAAGTTCATTTAAGAAACCACTATACCTTAACGATCTGGAAATTAAATAAAAAGGAAAATAGAAGTGGATCCATTTGAAAATTAAATAAAAAAGGAAGTTGAATGGAAAAGGAAACTGAATAAAAATAAAAATGGAAGTTGCATAGTTTTATTCAATTTCCAAAATGGAAGTTCAACTTTCATTTTTATTCAATTTCCTTTTCTATTCAACTTCCTTTTTTATTTAATTTCCAAATGGACCGTTAAGGTATAGTGGTTTCTTGAATGAACTTTCATTTTTAATTTTATGCAATATTCACTTTTATTTTTATTCAATTTCTTTTTCTATTCAACCTCCTTTTCTATTCAACTTGCATTTTTAATTTCCAAATAGATCGTTAAGGTATAGTGGTTTCTTTAATGAACTTCCATTTTTAAATAAATTCAATTTCCTTTTTTATTTGATTTCCAAATAGATAGTTCAGATATAGCGGTATCTTGAATGAACTTCCATTTTTAATTTTATGCAACTTCCATTTTCAATTTTATGCAATTTCCTTTTCAACTTCCTTTTTGTTTAATTTCCAAATAGATCGTTAAGGTATAGTGGTTTCTTGAATGAACTTCCATTTTGAATTTTATGCAACTTCCATTTTTATTTTTATTCATTGAACTTCCTTTTTTGTTTAATTTCCAAATAGATCGTTAAGGTATAGTGATTTCTTGAATGAACTTCCATTTTTAATTTTATGCAGCTTCCAACTTTATTTTTATTTAATTTCCTTTTCTATTCAAATTTTTTTTATATTTAATTTTTAAATAGATCGTTAAGGTATATTCAATTTCCTTTTCTATGCAACTTCCACTTGCATTTTTATTTAATTTCCTTTTCTATTCAACTTCTTTTTTTATTTAATTTCCAAATAGAACGTTAAGGTATAGTGGTTTCTTAAATGAACTTCCATTTTTAATTTTATGCAACTTCCATTTTCATTTTTATTCAATTTACTTAACGATCTATTTTGAAATTAGACAAAAAAGGAAGTTGAATAGAAAAGGAAATTAAATAAAAATGCAAGTGGAAGTTGCATAGAAAAGGAAATTGAATATACCTTAACGATCTATTTAGAAATTAAATAAAAAAAAATTGAATAGAAAAAGAAATTGAATAAAAATAAAAATGGAAGCTGCATAAAATTAAAAATGGAAGATGCATAAAATTAAAAATGAAAGTTCATTCAAGAAACCTGTCAAGACCCCATTCCGCCCCTAGTAGAATGGTGCCGTGATGGCCAGTAATCCGAGATTACCGAAGGCCATCTTTCAAAATTTACACACCAACAGAGTACACATATGGGGCTTACAAATGCGGAAGCAATAAATTAAAAGCTAAGTAGTCCATAAGAGCAGTGCATAAGTCAAATGGAATGGCATACATCTTTACATAGCTTTAATACATCAAAACGAAGTACAAAAAAGTACATCTTGACCAAAAGGCTTCTCAGCCATCAAATACAAAATACAGTGAAATACAACTAAGAAGCATGATCTTCAAGATGCTGCAAAAGTGCAAAATCCAAAACAAGTGGCAAGTACATCTAGGCGTCACCGCCGTCCTGCTCGTCACGTACATATATATAGAGAGGGGTGAGCTTGGATACTCAGTGAATGGTATGAATAATAAAGGGATTTGCATGACTGATATTCAAGATCTTTATCAAATGATACATAACATAATTAGTGCAAAAAGGGATGAACCAAGTCCATCTAGCAAATCTTTCAAGTTTCAAGGAATGCTTACTAGCATCAATATAGTACAAGTGATGACATTCCGAACAAACAAACCCACGCAGTAAACCGTCAGTGGCAAGACAAGGCAAGACAAGGGAGATATCTCAAATCAATAGTGCAGTTGCATTATAGTCCCCTGGCACTAAGGACTTGTGCTACAAATGTTTAGAGTCCCCTAGCACATACGGACTTCCAAATTTGTGCTGCAAATGCTTAGAGTCCTCCAGCACGTAAGGACTTTCCAAGAATGTCATCAAAACAAGATATAATACTTGATATACAAAATTGGAATAATCATTCATGCTTACAAATACTTTCCAAAACAAAGCAAAACAAGGCTTTTATTAAAACATTGTAACATAGCTTTATTAAAAATACCACTCACATAGTTCTTTAAACGTCGGGATCAAGGCAAGTCCAAGTCCTACAAACACATGGCAAAGTCTGTTGAATGCACTTTCAAACAAGTTTCACATGCATACGGATGATCTCGGCATTCTTCAAAAACTAAGTCAAATCAAAATGAAACACCGTTTCTCATCTCGGGAAAACATGCTGGGCACCAACCAGGTCTAGGCCGAGGTTCCACACCTCCTCGCCGAGGTGTGGTCCCGAGGGCCACATTCAAGGATATGAAGTCGGGAAAATCTGGGTTTCCCTCTGTTGAAGAACATGAAGAACATGAACATGAAGAACATGAAAAACATAAATGCTCAATCACAACTTGTTATTTCAAAATATGGGATTTTTATGCTATGAGTTCGAAAACATGGACCTGGGTACCCATACTTGAAGATCTTATAAAAACAAACACAAAAACATGGAACTTGTTACAAACTTTTGGATCAAACAAGGCTTTTCTTTTAAGAACCCAAGAACACTAACTTTCTCTTTCTAAAACCAACTTTAAATCAATGCAGGGCATGCAGAATAGATTCGATCATGTAATGCAGCCAGATGATCAATAAGAACAACGAGAGTAGGTCAAGATTTTAACCTCAAAACACGAATCTAACGATTTGAACTCCAACGATGTCACGACCCCAAACCGCCCCTAGTAGTTTGGTGCCGAGATGGCCAGTAAATCCGAGATTCACCAAAGGCCTCTTACAAAAGTTCACACACAACAGAGTATAACATATGGGGCTTACAAGTGCGGAAGCAATAAATCAAATATAAATGGTCCATAAGAGCAGTGCATAGATCAAATGTGATGACATACAGAACATGACTGCACTTCGGCAGCTAACAAAATAAAAGTCAAGTTACATCCTGATCAAAAGGCTTCTCAGCCGACATATGCAAAATACAACGATTACAAGCAAAGAAGCATAATTTTCAAGATCTGCCGACGTAAATACACAATGCCGAGGTAATCACAAAACAAGGCCGACATATGCAAAAATACCAAAAAAAGCTTTACAAGTACTTCTAGGCGTCGTCGCCGCCCTGCTCATCACCTACATATATATAGAGAGGGGTGAGCTTGGGAACTCAGTGAATGGTACTAGAAATAAAGGTTTGCATGAATAATAGCCGAAGTCTTTCAAAACAAGCATACCAAACCATTCAAGTGTTAGCCGAGGTTCCATCCGAAGCAAAACATAACAAGTTATATCAAATCAAGAGATGAACCGTACTCATCTATCAAGTCTTACAAGTCAAAGCATTTCCGAGATCATACAAGTAGTAGCCGAGGTCCTCCTCCAGGCAATTCATAACAAGCTGTATCAAGTCAAGGGGGTGAACCATATTCATCAAGCACATTCTTACCAAACCTGTTGCTTTTGTGACTTAGGCCCGTAGCCCTTTTTCACTGTCTCATATCACTTAGGCCCGTAGCCCTTTTTGACCAAGCGGTGCTGCGAAAGTTTAAAGTCCTCTAGCACAAGGGACTGGTGTTACTTAGGCCCGTAGCCCGCTTTAACACTTATCTTTTCAAGAAAGGACCGTATCCTTTTTAACAAGATGGTACTGCGAAAGTTTAGAGTCCTCCAGTACAAGGGACTTTCCGAGGATATCAAACAAGGCACAACTCATTACAAGGACATCATCAAGACAAGCTCATACTTACCCTTTTTAACTCTTAGTGCTGCGAAAGTTTAACGTCCTCCAGCACAAGGGACTTTCAAGAATACCATCAAACAAGCTCATATTCATCACATCAAAATAGGCTAGTCATTCATGCGTAGCAAATACTTTTATCAAGCGAAACAAACAAGATTTATCAAAAGCTTTATAACATAGCTTTATTAAAAGCACCACTCACCTCGGTCTTCAGGTGTAGGCTCAAGCAAAGATCAAAGTCCTACAATCACATGGCAAATCATATTCTCAAAACGAGCTTCACATACATGCAATGATCTCGGCACTCTCACCGGATCCAAGTCAAAAGTAAGCAAAACATGCTAAGAGTCAAACATTATTTCCCACCTCTGGGAAACACACTGGGTACCATCCAGGTATAGCCGAGGTCCTACACCTCCCCGCCGAGGTGCGGACTCGATGGCCACGATCAAAGCAAAGTTAGGAAAAGCCTGAGTTTCCTTTCAAGGAACATGAAGAACAAGATCATCAAGGTCATGCATGCTGAAATCTTAGCTTATTCATACGAAATCTGGGGTTTTCATGCTAAGAGTTTAAAAACGTGGACTTGGGTACCCAACCAAGAAGAACATGCAACAACAAACACAAAAACATAGCTTTTGCTCCAAACTTTCGGATCAAAACAAGACTTTATTCAAGAACACATGAATATCATCTTTTTCATTCAAAACCAACTTCAAATCGTTGCATGGCATGCAAAACAAACTCAATCATGCAATGCAGCTTGATAACCAACAAGAGTAACCAAAGTAGAGCAAGAATCTAACCTCCGAACTCAAATCTAACGGCTGGATCTTCCAAGATCGAGCTCGAACTCCACTTCTCTCTCTAGAGTTCTTCCTTCAAACTTGAGAGCTTCTCTCTCTAAAACAAAACAAAGATTGAGACAAAATGATTTGTCTCTAAGGCTGTCGGCTGCTAAAAGCTTCAGCTCGGACACGTGTCGTCACCGGGTTGGCTCAGCCCAAAAGGTGACTGATTGACAAGACAAGTCTCTGACAAAGCGTACACAACACGCTGAGGCGAAGCGTGTCGGCAACCAAGGACATCGGCCAAGGTCAAGTCCTCGGCAAACTGGATAACAAAGACGTCGGCTAGGGAGGACGACACTTGACTAAGCTGTACCACACCTTGGCCTGGGTGTGCCACATCTCGGCCTAGGTCATGCCTGCCCCAGGGACAGGGGGTTACTAATGCAAAACATCTCGGCCTCTGCTCTAAGCTCGTCGGCCCAAAGAGTGACATCTCGGCGAACATGCCGAGGTCAAGGTGGTGGTCAACCAAGGTTCCAAAACGATTCTAAGTACAAAAGCTCAAAAGTGAACTAATGCTCAAGGTGATCTCAGCCACAACCGAGCAAGGATCAAAATCAAGCAAGCAATACTTAAACATGGCAAGTCGAAACAAGATCAATGAGATTCATAACACATCAAGACAAGATCATACATAGGTGTATGCAAGTGTAGCTAAGTCGAGAATGAGGGTTGTTACAAACGATCAAGCTTGGAAGTCTACTTTCTCACTCAAAACTTCTCCTTCCTCTCCTAGAGCTTCTCTCTCCTCAAGAACAAGATATGATACAAGATGACATATTTCTAGGCTTGCCGGCTGACTTAACACTCAGCTTGGACACGTGGCAATGGTTGGTTGGTTCAACTCAAGAAGGTGACTGATTGAAAAGACAAGACTATGACAAAGTGTGTTCAACAAGCTAGGCGGCAAGGGCACTCCGGCAAGTAGTGACATCGGCTAATAACAAGGCTTCGGCAAGCAAAGGACAATGACATCGGCTAGAAAGGACAACACTCGGCCTAGCTGTGCGACACCTCGGCCTAGATGTGCCACACCTCGGTCTAGGTCGTACCAGTCCAGGAGCAAGATCACTTGGGTTCAAGGGTAACATCTTGGCCTAGATAATACACATCTCGGCCTTGGTGGTGAACACCTCGGCCTAGATAGTGACATCTCGGCCAACATGTTAGGGCCAGGGTGGAGGCCAACCAGAAAAAAGGGTTCCAAGGTAGTTCTAGGCTTAAGGTGACCTCGGCTTGGATTAGTCTAGGCTAACCACACACCAAACAAGGAACAAAGCATGCAAATAACACTTAAGCAAAACAAAGACAAGATCTGAAATGCAAGCTTAACAGGACAGAATCATATAAATGCATATGAGTATGGTTAGGACAGTGTGAGGGTTGTTACAAAACCACTATACCTTAACGATCTATTTGGACATTAAATAAAAAAGGAAGGCATAGTGGTGTCTTTAATTTTCAAATGAATCGTTAAGGTATAGTGGTTTATTGAATGAACTTCCATTTTTATTTCAAGCATCTTCCATTTTTATTTTTATTCAACTTCCTTTTTTTATTTAATTTCCAAATGGATCGTTAAGGTATAGTGGTTTCTTCACTTCCATTTTTAATTTTATGCAACTTTCACTTTTATTTTTATTGCACTTCCATTTTTAATTTTATGCAACTTCTATTTATATGTTTATTCCACTTCCATTTTGGAAATTAAATAGAAGAGGAAGTTGAATAAAAATAAAAATAGAAGTGGAATAAAAACAAAAATGGAAGTTCATTCAAGAAACCACTATACCTTAACGATCCATTTGGAAATTAAATTAAATAAAAATGGAAGTTGAATAGAAAAGGAAATTGCATAAAAATAAAAATTGAAGATGCATAAAATTAAAAATGGAAATTCATTCAAGAAACCACTTGGTTGAATAGAAAAGGTTTCTTGAATGAACTTCCATTTTTAATTTTATGCATCTTCTATTTTTATTTTTATTCCATTTTTATTTTTATTCAATTTCATTTTCTAGTCAACTTCCAAATAGATCGTTAAGGTATAGTGGAAGTTGCATAAAATTAAAAATGGAAGTTCATTCAAGAAACCACTATACCTTAGCGTTCTGTTTGGAAATTAAATAAAAAAGGAAGTTGAATAAAAAATAAATGGAAGTTGCATAAAATTAAAAATGGAAGTTCATTCAATAAACCACTATACCATAACGATCCTTTTCCTTTTCTATTCAACTTTCTTTTTTATTTAATTTCCAAATGGATCGTTAAGGTATAGTGGTTTCTTGAATGAACTTCCATATTTAATTTTATGCAACTTCCTTTTCTATTTAAGTTCCAAATAGATCGTTAAGGTATAGTGGTTTCTTCAATGAACTTCCATTTTTATTCAACTTTAATTTTTATTTTTATTCAATTTCCTTTTCTATTCTATTCAACTTCCTTTTCTATTCAACTTCCATTTTTATTTTTATTCCAAATAGATCGTTTAGGTATAGTGGTTTCTTGAATGAACTTCCATTTTTAATTTTATGCAACTTCCATTTTTCTTTTCTATTCAACTTCCTTTTTTATTTAATTTCCAAATGGATCGTTAAGGTATAGTGGTTTCTTGAATGAACTTCCACTTTTATTTTATTTAAAAATAAAGTTCATTCAATAAACCACTTTTATTTTTATGCAAGTTCCTTTTTTATTTTTATTCAACTTGCATTTTTATTCAATTTCCTTTTCTATTCAGCTTCCTTTTTTATTTAATTTCCAAATAGATCGTTAAGGTATAGTAGTTTCAATTTTATGCAGCTTCCATTTTTATTTTTATTTCACTTCTATTTTTATTCAATTTCCTTTTCTATTCAATTTTCTTTTTTATTTAATTTCCAAATAGATCGTTAAGGTATAGTGGTTTTTTGAATGAGCTTCCTTTTTTTATTTTTATGCAACTTTCATTTTTATTTTTATTCCACTTTCTTTTTTATTCAATTTCCAAATAGATCGTTAAGGTATAGTGGTTTCTATTCAACTTCCATTTTTATTTATTTAATTTCCAAATAGATCGTTAAGGTATAGTGGTTTCTTGAACGAACTTCCTTTTTATTTTTATTCCACTTTTATTTTTATTCAATTTTATTTTCCATTCAACTTCCATTTTTTATTTAATTTCCAAATAGATCGTTAAAGTATAGTGGTTTTTATTCTACTTCCAATTTTATTCAATTTCATTTTCTATTCAACTTCCATTTTTATTTAATTTCCAAATAGATTGTTAAGGTATAGTAGTTTTTTGGAAGTTCATTCAAGAAACCACTATACCTTAACGATCTATTTGGAAATTAAATAAAAATGAAAGTTGAATAGAAAAGGAAATTGAATAAAAATGCAAGTGGAATAAAAATAAAAAATGAAGTTGAATAAAAATGGATAAAAATAAAAATGGAAGTTCATTTAAGAAACCACTATACCTTAACGATCTATTTGGAAATTAAACAAAAAAAGAAGTTGAATAGAAAAGGAAATTGAATAATGGAACTTCATTCAAGAAACCACTATACCTTAACGATCTATTTGGAAATTAAATAAAAAAGGAATTTGAATAGAAAAGGAAATTGAATAAAAATGCAAGTGGAATAAAAATGGAAGTTCATTGAAGAAACCACTATACCTTAACGATCGTTAAGATGTAGTGATTTCTTCGAAATTAAACCACTATACCTTAAGGTATAGTGGTATAGTAGTTTCTTGAATGAACTTTCATTTTTATTTTTATGCATCTTCCATTTTTATTTTTATTCAATTTCCTTTTTTATTCAACTTCCTTATTTTTATTTAATTTCCAAATAGATCGTGCAGGTATAGTGGTTTTCAATTTCCTTTTCCATTCAACTTCCTTTTTTATTTAATTTCCAAATAGATTGTTCAGGTATAATGTTTTTTAAATGAACTTCCATTTTTAATTTTATGAGCTTCCTTTTTTATTTAATTTCCAAATAGATCGTTCAGGTATAGTGGTTTCTTGAATGAACTTCCATTTTTAATTTTATGCAACTTCCATTTATATTTTTGTTTCACTTGCATTTTTATTCAATTTTCTTTTCTATTCAACTTCCTTTTTTATTTAATTTCATTTTCCATTTTCCATTCAACTTGCATTTTTATTCAATTTTCTTTTATATTCAACTTCCTTTTTTATTCACTTCCATTTTATTCAATTTCCTTTTCCATTCAACTTCCTTTTTTATTTTAGGTATAGTGGTTTCTTGAATGAACTTCCATTTGGAAAATGAAATTAAAAAGGAAGTTGAATGGAAAATGAAGTGGAATAAAATTAAAAATGGTTTCAACTTCCTTTTTTATTCAACTTCCTTTTAATTTTATGCAACTTAACGATCTATTTGAATGAACTTAAATAAAAAAATGGAAGATCCTTTTTTATTTGAAAGTTCATTTAAGAAACCACTAAAAATGGAAGTTCATTCAAATAACCACTGTACCTTAACAACCTATTTGGAAAAAAGAAAATCGAATAGAAAAGGAATAAAAATATAAATGGAAGTTGCATAAAATTAAAAGTTGAAAATGAAATTAAATAAAAATAAAAATGGAAGCTGCATAAAATTAAAAATGGAAGTTCATTCAAGAAACCACTATACCTTAACGATTCCTTATCTATTTTTATTCCACTTCTATTTTTATTCAATTTCCTTTTCCATTCAACTTCCATTTTTGTTTAATTTCTAAATAGATCGTTCAGGTATAGTGGTTTCTTGAATGAACTTCCATTTTATACCTGAACGATCTATGGTATAGTGGTTTCTTAAATGAACTTCCGTTTTTAATTTCCTTTACTATTCAACTTCCTTTTTTATTTTTATTCCATTTGCATTTTTATTCAATTTCCTTTTCTATTCAACTTTCTTTTTTATTTAATTTCCAAATAGATCGTTAAGGTATAGTGGTTTCTTGAATGAACTTCCATTTTTAATTTTATGCAACTTTCATTTTTATTTTTATTCAACTTCCTTTTTTATTTTATTTAATTTCCAAATGGATCGTTATTTCCTTTTTTATTTAATTTCCAAATAGATCGTTAAGGTATAGTGGTTTATAGAAAATAAAAATTAAAAATGGAAGTGAAATAAACTTAATTTTTATTTTCTATAAACCACTATACCTTAACGATCTATTTGGAAATTAAATAAAAAAGGAAGTTGAATAATACGTTAACGATCTATTTGGAATTAAATAAAAAAGGAAATTGAATAGACATAAAAATAAAAATGCAAGTTGAATAAAAATAAAAATGGAAGTTCCACTTTAAGGTATAGTGGTTTTTTAAAAATGGAAGTTCATTTAATTTCCATTTTTAATTTCCTTTTCTATTCAACTTCCATTTTATTGAATGAACTTCCTTTTCTATTCAACTTCCATTTTTATTCAACTTCCTTTTCTATTCAACTTCCTTTTAATTCAATTTCCTTTTCCAAATAGATCGTTAAGGTATAGTGGTTTCTTGAATGAACTCCCATTTTTAATTTTATGCAACTTCCATTTTTATTAAATATCATTTTCTATTCAACTTTCTTATTTAATTTCCATTTCTGGCATTTTTAATTTCCAAATGGATCGTTTGGAAATGAAACAAAAAAGGAAGTTGAATAGAAAAGGAAGTGGAATAAAAATGCAAGTTGAATAGAAAATGAAATTGAATAAAAATAAAAGTTGAATAAAAATAAAAATGGAAGCTGCAAGTGGAATAAAAATAAAAATGGAAGTTGAATAAAAAAGGAAGTTGAATAGAAAAGGAAATTGATTAAAAAATAAAATTGAAAAACCACTATACCTTAATAGATCGTTAAGGTATAGTGGTTTCTCGAATGAACTTCCTTTTTTTATTTATTTTCCAAATAGATCATTAAGGTATAGTGGTTTCTTGAATGAATTGCCATTTTTATTTTATGCATCTTCCATTTTTATTTTTATTCATTTTCATTTTCCATTCAACTTCCTTTTTTATTAAAGTTCCACTATACCTTAACAATCTATTTGGAAATTAAATAAAAAAAGGAAATTAAATAAAAAAAGGAAGTTGAATAGAATTAAAAAGGAATATGCAAAAAAATAAAAATGGAAGTTGATTCAAGAAACCACTACACCTTAACGATCTATTTGGAAATTAAATAAAAAAGGAAATTAATTCAAGAAACCACTATCGTTAAGGAAGTTGAATAAAAAAGGAAATTGTATAAAAATAGAAGTGGAATAAAAATAATAATGGAAGCTATATAAAATTAAAAATGGAAGTTCATTCAATAAACCACTATACCTGAACGGTATAGTGGTTTCTTGATTTGGAAATTAAATAAAAAAGGAAGTTGAATAGAAAAGGAAATTGAATAAAAATAAAAGTTGAATGGAAGTTCATTCAAGAAACCACTATACCTTAACAAAAATGGAAGTGGTATAGTGGTTTCCTTATTTTTATGCAACTTCCATTTTTATTTTTATTCTGCTTCTATTTTTATTCAACTTCATTTTCTATTCAACTTCCTTTTTTATTTAATTTCCTTTTTTATTCCAAATATATCGTTAAGGTATAGTGGTTTCTTGAATGAACTTCCATTTTTAATTTTATGCAGCTTCCATTTTTATGCATCTTCCATTTTTAGTTTTATGAACTTGCATTTTTAATTTTATTCCACTTGCATTGTTATTCAATTTCCTTTTCTATTCAGCTTATTGAATGAACTTCCTTTTCTATTCAACTTCCACTTGCATTTTTAATCAACTTCCTTTTCTATTCAACTTCCTTTTTTGTTTAATTTTCAAATAGATCGTGGTACCACTATACCTGAACGATCTATTTGGAAATTAAAAGGAAGTTGAATAAAAAAGGAAGTTGAATTGAAAGTTGAATAAAAAATTAAAATGGAAGATGCATAAAATTAAAAATGGAAGTTCATTCAAGAAACCACTATATCTTAACGATCTATTTGGAAATTAAATAAAAAAGGAAGTTGAATAGAAAAGGAAGTTGAAAACCACTATACCCTAACGATCTATTTGGAAATTAAATAAAAATGGAAGTTGAATAAAAATGGAAGTTGATTCAAGACACCACTATACCTTAACGATCTATTTGGAAATTAAATAAAAAAGGAAGTTGAATAGGAAATTAAACAAAAAAGGTTCTTGAATAGAAAAGAAAATAGATCGTTAAGGTATAGTGGTTTCTTGAATGAATTTCCATTTTTAATTTTATGCAACTTCCATTTTTAATTTTATTCAACTTCCATTTTTATTTTTATTCAACTTTAATTTTTATTCAATTTCTGGTTTCTTGAATGAACTTCCATTTTTAATTTTATGCAGCTTCCATTTATATTTTTATTCAACTTTAATTTTTATTCAATTTCATTTTCTATTCAACTTCCTTTTTTATTTAATTTTCTTTTATTATTTTCGACTTCCTTTTTTATTTAATTTCCAAATAGATCGTTCAGGTATAGTGGTTTCTTAAATGAACTTCCATTTCTATTCAACTTCATTCTCTATTCAACTTCCTTTTCTATTTAATTTCCAAATAGATCATTAAGGTATAGTGGTTTTATTCATTTTCTATTCAACTTGCTTTTTTATTTAATTTCCTTTTCTATTCCACTTGCATTTTTATTCAATTTCCTTTTCCATTCAACTTCCTTTTTGTTTAATTTCCAAATAGATCATTAAGGTATAGTTGTTTCTTGAATGAACTTTTATTTTTAATTTTATGCAACTTCCATTTTTATTTAATTTCCGAATAGATCGTTAAGGTATAGTGGTTTAATTTCCAAATAGATCGTTAAGGTATAGTGGTTTATTGAATGATGAATAGAAAAGGAAATTGAATAAAAATGGAAATTGAATAGAAAATGAAATTGAATAAAAATAGAAGTGAAATAAAAAAGGAAAAAGGAAGTTGAATAAAAATAAAAATGCAAGATGCATAAAAATTAAAATGGAAGTTCATTCAAGGAAGTTGAATGAAAAAGGAAATTGAATAAAAATGCAAGTGGAATAAAAATAAAAAAGGAAAATAAAATGAACTTCCACTATACCTTAACGATCGTTAAGATATAGTGGTTTCCATTCAACTTCCTTTTTTATTTACTTTCCAAATAGATCGTTAAGGTATAGTGGTTTCTTAAATGAACTTCCATTTTTAATTTTATGCATCTTCCATTTTTAATGCAATTTCCTTTTATTTAATTTCCTTTTCTATTCAACTTCCTTTTTATTTAATTTCCAATTTCATTTTTATTCAATTTCCTTTTCTATTCAACTTCCTTTTTTATTTAATTTCCTTTTTTATTCAACTTCCTTTTTTTATTTAATTTCCAAATAGATCGTTTAGGTATAGTGGTTTATTAAATGAACTTCCACTTCTATTTTCAATTTCCTTTTCTATTCAACTTCCATTTTTATTTAATTTTATGCAATTTCATTTTTATTTTTATTCAACTTCCTTTTTTATTCAATTTCCTTTTCTATTCAACTTCCTCTTTTATTTAATTTCCAAATGGATCGTTAAGGATCTATTCATCTTCTTTTTTTATTTAATTTCCACTTCCATAGATATTTTTATTCAACTTCATTTTTTTATTTAATTTCCAAATAGATCGTTAAGAACTTCCACTTTTAATTTTATGCAACTTCCTTTTTTGTTTTTATTCCAATTCTATTTTTATTCAATTTCCTTTTCTATTCAACTTCCTTTTTTATTTAATTTCCTGATAGATCGTTAAGGTATAGTGGTTTATTGAATGAACTTCCATTTTTAATTTTATGCAACTTTCACTTTTATTTTTATTCAACTTCCATTTTTAATTCATTTCCAAATAGATCGTTCAGGTATGATTTCTTGAATAAACTTCCATTTTATTTTTTATTCCACTTTTAATTTTATGCAAGTTCCATTTTTATTTTTATGCAACTTCTATTTCTATTCAACATCCTTTTTTGTTTAATTTCCAAATGGATCGTTAAGGTATAGTGGTTTTTCGAATAAACTTCCGTTTTTAATTTTATGCAGCTTCCATTTTTAATTTTATTCCACTTGAATAGATCGTTAAGGTATAGTGGTTTCTTTAATGAACTTCCATTTTTATTTTATGCAACTTCCATTTTTATTTTTATGCTACTTGCATTTTTATGCAATTTTCTTTTCTATTCAACTTCCTTTTTTATTTACAATTTCATTTTCCATTCAATTTCCATTTCCATTTTTATTCAATTTAAAAGGAAGTTGAATAGAAAATGAAATTGAATAAAAATGCAAGTGAAATAAAAATAGAAGTGGAATAAAAATAAAAATGGAAGTTGAATAGAAAAGAAACCACTATACCTGAACGATCCATTTGGAAATTAAATAAAATTAAAAATGGAATAAAAATAAAAATGGAAGCTGCATAAAATTAAAAATGGAAGTTCATTCAAGAAAAAAAATGGAAGTTGTATAAAATTAAAAATGAAAGTTTATTCAATTTCATTTTTATTCAACTTCTATTTTTATTCAATTTCCTTTATTTAATTTCCAAATGGATCGTTAAGGTATGGTGGTTTCTTGAATGGAAGACCTTGTCTATTCAACTTCATTTTTTATTCTACTTCCTTTTTATTCCACTTTTATTTTTATTCAACTTCCTTTTTTATTTTTTTTTCCACTTCTATTTTTATTCAATTTCCTTTTCTATTCAACTTCCTTTTATTTTTATTCAACTTCCATTTTTATTTCTATTACACTTCGATTAAAAATGGAAGTTCATTTAAGAAACCACTATACTTTAACGATCTATTTGGAAATTAAACAAAAAAGGAAGTTGAATAGAAAAGGAAATTGAATAAAAATAGAAGTAGAAACCACTATACCTTAGTGTGGAAATTAAAAAATGGAAGGTGCATAAAATTAAAAATGGAAGTTCATTCAAGAAACCACCACTATACCTTAAAAATGCAAGTGGAATAAAAATAAAAAAGGAAGTTCATTCAAGAAACCACTGTACCTTAACGATCTATTTGGATATTAAATAAAAATGGAAGTTGAAAAATGAACACCACTAAAAATTAAAAATTGAAGTTCATTCAAGAAACCACTATGCCTTAACGATCCATTTGGAAATTAAATAAAAAAGGAAATTGAATAAAAAAGGAAGTTGAATAGAAAAAGAAATTGAATAAAAATTAAAGTTGAATAAAAATGGAAGTTCGTTCAACAAACCACTATACCTTAACGATCTATTTGGAAATTAAATAAAAAAAGAAGTTGAACTTCCATTTTGTTTAATTTCCAAATAGATCGTTAAGGTATAGTGGTTTGTTGAATGAACTTCCTTTTTATTTTGTGCAACTTGCATTTTTATTCAATTTTCTTTTCTATTCAATTTCCAAATAGATCGTTAAGGTATAGTGGTTTCTTGAATGAACTTCCTTTTCTATTCAATTTCCAAATAGATCGTTAAGGTATAGTGGTTTCTTGAATGAACTTCCATTTTTAATTTTATGCAACTTCGACTTCTATTTTTATTCAATTTCCTTTTTTATTCAACATCCATTTTTAATTTTATTCAATTTCCTTTTCTATTCAACTTCCTTTTCTATTGAATTTCCAAATGGATCGTTAAGGCAGTTGCATAAAAATTAAATAAAAAAGGAAGGTATAGTGGTTTTTTGAATGAACTTCCTTTTATTTTTCCTTTTCTATTCAACTTCCTATTTTATTTAATTTCCAAATAGATCGTTCAGGTATAGTGGCGTTAAATTTCCAAATAGATTATTGAACTTCCATTTTTTATTGAACTTCCAAATAGATCGTTACGGTATAGTGGTTTCCATTTTTATTCAATTTTCTTTTTTATGCATCTTCCATTTTTAATTTTATTCAACTTCCACTTTTATTTTTATTCAACTTTAATTTTTATTCCACTTCCTTTTCTATTCAACTTCTTTTTAATTTTATTCAACTTCCACTTTTGTTTTTATTCAACTTTAATTTTTATTCCACTTCCTTTTCTATTGAACTTCCTTTTTAATTTTATGCAACTTCTATTTTTATTTTTATTCCATTTTCTTTTCTATTTATATTTTTATTTAACTTCTATTTTTATTCAACTTCCTTTTTTATTTAATTTCCAAACCATTACACCTTAACGATCTATTTGGAAATGAATAAAAAAGGAAGTTGAATAGAAAAGGAAATTGAAATTGAAAACCACTATGCCTTAACGATCAATTTATGGAAGTTGCATAAAATTAAAAATGGAATAACAATGGAAGTTCATTCAAAAAAGGAAATTTATTCAAGGTATAGTAGTTTCTTGAATGAACTTCCACTTGCATTTTTATTCAATTTTCTTTTTTGTTCAACTTCCTTTTTTATTTAATTTCCAAATAGATCGTTCAGGTATAGTGGTTTCTTGGATATTAAATAAAAGAGGAAGTTGAATAGAAAAGGAAGTTGGAAGTTGCATAAAATTAAATATGGAAGTTGAATAGAAATCACTATAATGAATAAAAAAGGAAGTTGAATAGAAATAGAAAATAAAAATGGAAGTTCATTCAAGAAACCACTATACCTTAACTATCCATTTGGAATAAAAATAAAAAAGGAACTTGAATAGAAAAGGACTTCCATTTTTATTTTTAATGGATAGTTACAATTACATGTTAAAACAATTGAACAAGTTTATGCTTTGGAGAAACCTCGAGAAACCTGCCAGTTATTTGATACAAAATTAATTAAACGACACAAAGAGAATGGTTACAATTTTATTCACATTGGTTTAATCCAAGTTGGTCTTAATCCACTCACACCTGTTGGTAAAAATACTTCTGTTTTATTATGCTTAAGAGATGCTCGTTTTCTTAATTATAATGATAGTTTAATGGGAATGATGGAAACTGGTCTTCATAAAGGTCCAGTACATTTTAATTGTTTTCCTGATTTTACACTCAGTTTAAGTGATCCAAATATTTTACATGCTTTAACATTAAATATTCAATTACATGGTTCATTTACTAATATGATGGCTAAAACACATAATATTGCTTTAATTTATCGTGTTCACTATAAATGTATGCAAACTAATTTAAATGTTCATGCTCTGCATAAATCTCCTAAAGATAAAACATTACTTATTCAAAGTAGTAGTCACCATGAATCCAATATTAATATTCCTAAAATGATTGAATGGAAAGATATTGATTTACCTGATGAATGGATTACTATTAATGAACATTACAAACATAACCAACAACAATCTTCTGAACAAGATATTAAAGATATTCGCCAATTTAATGATGGTTCTGTTCATATCAAATTTAATCGTAGCCAGTCCTCTAGACATAGTACATCCAGTGTTCCTAGTGAAATCGAAACTGACGATGAAATATTTTCCACACCTCTATTTCGAAAAAATAGTCAACTAAATCTTGGTCCAACCATCGGTCCTACAATCAATCCAAAATTAAAAGGCCTTGATAATTCTTCAACTTCCCAAATTAGTAAACCTGTTTATTCAACACATACTCATTTCCCTGCTGACGACGTTCATTCAATTAATTCCCCAACACAAACCGATATGGAAGAATTCACACCACCTGTTAATCCACAATTATTAACAATCAAAAAAGACTTTATTCCCGATCTTGACAAATTACTTATTGATTTTAAATCTAAAGCTAATCGTACCCAACGACATGCCTATTATGATAAATACACTTCTGCTCAAATGACTCAAATTTCTAAGGAATGGTATGATTTTATGGTTCAATATGGTTTTGAATTACCCTTGCTCCAATATGCAGAAAAATATTATAACCAGCTTAACACAATTACTAAACATAAATGGAAAACTTCTGCTACCACTACTGCTAGCTCTAGTCATCCTCCCTTAGAGAAGATTATCCTTACTCAACAAGGATCTGAAATCACTGCTTCGCCTTTTAAATTACCTAGTAATGATGATAATGAACTTAAAAAGGTTATTGAACAAAATAATTATACTAATCAATGTTTAAATACGATTGGCAAACAATTAGACAAAATTGAAACCAATTTAGAATCTGTTCACATCTCATCATCTAAACAACCTTTAGATGCACCTTTGCTTAACCTACCAAGTAAACGATCTAACCGTCC
>JAXFYN010000340.1:0-245427 GCA_036172215.1 Camellia granthamiana | reverse complement strand
ATCTAGATGAAACCGAAAAGAGAATGTGAGTTTTAGAGAGAGAAACTCAATATCTAGATATTTGGGGAGTTTTAGAGAGAGAGAGAGAGAGAGAGAGAGAAAAGAAAAAGTGATTCAAAATGATATCTTCAAAGACTGTTATACACGCAGTTCGCTCGAGCGTGGAAAGTGACGCTCAAGCATCAGACACAAAGGTCCGCTCGAGCGTGAAAAGTGGCGCTTGAGCGTGGGATATGCTCCTTCAAAAGTTTTGCAAGCGAAGGACCCCGCTCGAGCATGAGACTGGACGCTTGAGCGTCCAATGCATTCTCCCAGTATTTGCAGAACTGCAAAAATACTAAAAGTTGACAAATCCCGCTCGAGCGCAAGAATGGCCGCTCGAGCGAAAGAACAAAATTTGTGAAGCCTTCTCGAGTGCAAGAATGCCCGCTCGAGTGGAAGAGCCAAAATCTGGGCATCACTGGTTTGGAAAAACAAGCAACCAACTTGTTCCAAACGCACAATTACAACCCGATAACAAAAATAGAAGGGAGACAAGGGAAACAAGACATGAATAACCATTCTAAACCATACCAACTCGAGTTTGGAATACAACAAGTAATGGGTCAAAATCGGAATCGCTATAACCTCCCCCCTTATAAAATTTCGTCATCGAAATTACAAATCAAGCTCAAAATCAACATTAGATCATTTACAACAATGTTATTCCCACGAATTCAATACCATGACCCATCCTTCGGTCATCCATTCCCATCGACTCGATACACAAGTCCCGAAATGAAATTACATTATACAATTTCCCGTACATTTGCAATGTTTAAATCGAAGTCTACGTTCTCAAAATTTTACATAGCATATACAATGCTTTCCAAAAGTGATACAACATATATGATATTCCATATTTTCAAAACGTATACAATGTTTAAAATAAACTCATGTTTCTAAAAGGTAAACAACATATACTATGCTTCTATCTTTCCAAAACATATACAATATTCTTATATTCTACCAATCGTAATCGCGATGCAATACATGTTTAAATATCAACAAATAAGTCCTGATACTTTTCTCGGACTTCCAATTCACGTTCCCAAGTTGCTTCCTCAACCCCGTGATGTTTCCACAACATTTTAACCAAGGGAATTGTCTTGCCTCGCAAGACTTGATCCTGAGTATCCAAGACCCTCACAGGTCTCTCCTCATACGTGGCATTCTCATTTACCTCTAAGTCGGTCCAATCTAACACGTGCGATGGATCCGGCTCGTACTTCCGAAGCGTACTAATATGAAACACATCATGAATTTCGAAAAGTCATGGCAGCAACGCCAACCGATAAGCAACCTCTCCGACCCGCTCAAGGATCTCAAAAAGACCTAATGAATCGAGGGAACAACTTCTCACTCTTTCCAAATCTTATCAAACCCGTCTAGGCGATATTTTTAGAAAAACATGATCTCTCACCTCAAAAGACTAGGGTTTCCTCCTACGGTCGGCGTAACTCTTCTGGCGAGTCTGAGCCGTAACCAACCTTTTACGAATGAGTGCCATCTTCTCCGTCGTTTCCCAAACCAGCTGTAATGAGTTGAATCAAATTGAATTTATACTTTAATCTCAGTTGGGATTTATTTTAAATTATTAAATTTCATTCATTTTGGACCCAATTGATTGAATTGTGACCCGTTAGTAACCATGTAATATTATTGTGGTTTTATTATTATTATTTGATTATCATAAAAGAGTTGTGAATATTTATGGTGTGTACCATTAAACGAAATATATTTTGTGGTGAGAAAATATTATATTTACTTTTGTCATTAAAGATGTTGAAATGTATTTTTAATTGATATATATATACATATAGGTATATATATATATATGTGGTTAGATATTTGTTTAGTTAAAAACAAAACAACAAAAAAGGAAAAATATTTATAAATATCTATAAATAGTAATCAAATAGACATTTTGTTCAACTTTTGGGTTCATGCCGTGAGAAAAGAAAGAAAAGGGGTTCCAAGTTGGTTTTTCTTCGGTTTGATCTAGTGTAATTCATTTTTGACCCCTAGTGCTTTGGATCAAAACGTAGAGAGCGGAAAAGGCGTCGTTTGGCTCCGAACAGATTTAATTTCTGTTGCCAAAAAATTTGAAAGCTTCTTGGCTTGAGGTAGGGATTTTTCCTACACTTATTTATGCACTTTTACTTGATTATATGGAGCTTAAAGTTGTATATAATTTAATTATAATTTTTGAAAAATTTGTGACTTATTTGCTTAAAAGAGAAATTTTGAGAAAAATAAAGAGTTGATGCCTAAATTGCGAAAGTGTAAACTTGGAATATGTTTGTAAGGTTATGAAAGAGCTATGTTTTAAATGTGAACAAAAACGGACTTCGACTCGATCGGTTTTGAAATTTTTACCGGTTTGCGACCAAAAGAGCATTTTTAAAGAAAACAAAGGAATTATGTTTAACTTTTGGGACTTTTGATCCAAATAGGATGTCATAGTTGAATACTGCTTGAAGAATGAGTTTGGAAAGAAAATGATGTTTTTTTGGGCATCAACGGTATTATTTTGCTTAATGTATCTGTTGGAATAAAACCGACACGGTTAGAAATGGACCTTGAGAGGTTACCGGACGTGATTGTGATATGAAAACTAGTGTAGTTGTTCATATTTAATGAGATGTGGAATAGATTGTATTATCAGAATTTTTAGAATTTAATTGTTTAAATATCTATTTAGAAATATCTGTTTTGGGCTATCGGTGGAAGATCGCCATGATTGTTGTAGAAATGCATGAAACTTAGGTAAATTGAACCACATTCCTCATTTGTTGCATTAGACATTGCATTACATTCATTTCATTGGAAATGTATCTACTTGCAAAAAGATGAATACTTGGTGAATCTGGGTAGGGGGTGTAGAATTGCGCAGTTAGGTGTTGAGCCTTCCAGTTTATTAGTAAAAATGACAGTGGTAGTGCGTTAGGGCCTACTTGCAAACACTTACCTAGAGATTCACAGAGCCTGTATTCATGTAACAGATATGGTTTAAAATGGAAATGGTTTTATATCTGTTATTTCATCTCAGCATTGCATGCTTTATAAAAAAAGAGATAAACTGTTTTATCATGAGCATACTCCTCTTTAGTCTTGTCATGGTCCATATGTTGTGTAGTACATCTCTACTGGGCTATAGCTCACCCTATAAGGGAAACCATTTCAGGTATAGGTGTTATGCCTCCGCCAAGGCACTGACTTGGGAGGACTCGAAGCTGAGGCTTCATTTTTGTTTTATGGTTATTTATTGAATGTAAGCCTAGGGCTGTATTTGCGTTAAGTTGAAACTCCATTCTGTGTAACCAAGAATGTTCTTGGATAAATTTGTAAGCCTATAGGGCACTTATTATCTGTTTGGCTTTCATTTCATACTTGTTGTAAAATGCATGCTTGGGATTGGAACTGGGGCATTGAGATGTGAACAGCATGTGTTTGGCATTTGGGATTAAATGGAAATGGATGTATGGAATAGTTAGCTATATCTATGTGTTTGTCTATCAAGTGGGTTTGTTGTATAAATAGATATACCCTGCCCAATTTTTCGAGGCGTTATACCAACTCTGGGCCCAACAAAGGTGCATCACCCACCTTGGTCCAACACACAAGAGATCTATAAGGTCGACCATACAAGGCCTCAAACGGTCCCATGAAAATACTCGATTGGAAGCTATTGTTATAGGCAAACTCCACTAAGGGTAAGTGCATCTGCCATGAACCCTTGAAGTCAAGGACACACCCTTGAAGCATATTCTCAAGGATTTGAATAGTATGCTTGGATTGCTCATTAGTCTGAGGATGATACGCAGTACTAAAAGTCAATCTAGTGCCCAAGGCACTCTGTAAGCTCTACCACAACCGAGCTGTGAAACGTGGATCTCTATCTGAAACAATTGTCACAGGGACCCCGTGCAACCTCACTATGTCCTTGATATACAAGTCAGCAAGATAGTCCATCGAATCACTTACGCACATAGGTATGAAATGCGCAGACTTGGTTAACCGGTCAACTACCACCCAAATGGCATCACTACCCCGTTGAGTTCTTGGAAGGCCCGCAACAAAATCCATCGTGACATGCTCTCACTTCCACTCGACAATAAGTAAAGGTTGCAACAAACTCGCTAGCCTCTGATGCTCGGCCTTCACTTGTTGACAAGTAAGGCACTTTGCTACAAACACGGCTACATCCTTCTTTATACCCCTCCACCAAAACTGGTAGCTAAGGTCATGATACATTTTTGTGCCTCCTGGATGCACCGCAAGGTGAGAATAATGAAACTCTCGGAGCACTTTCTCTTGGCAAGACTCCAGCACAAACAAACAGTCACTGTATCTCGCACTCAGGTCGGGATACACACTCAAGCTTTTTTCTACATTCCCATTGGAAATCTTCTCTCCGAGGGTTTCTACCTCAAGGTCACCCCTTTGTGCTTCTAATACTCAGTTCACAAATGTAGGTTGTGCAACTACTGTAAACAAGGATGCAGACTCAACAGACTTGCCAAGATGTAAGTCAAATTCACTAAGAGTACCCAACATTTCCTATTCTCGGATGGTGATAGAAGCTACACTGCTAATTGATTTCCTACTCAAAGCATCGGCCACAACGTTGGACTTTCCCAGATGATAATGCAACTCAAAATCGTAATCCTCTATGAATTCCATCCACCTTCTCTGTCTCAAATTCAAGTCCTTCTGTGTAAACAGATACTTCAGACTCTTATGATCGGAAAACACCTTAAATTTCTCTACATACAAATATTGCCTCCAAATCTTTAAGGCAAAAATCACCGCTGCTAGCTCTAGGTCATGAGTAGGGTAATTCCTCTCATGTGTTTTCAACTGCCATGAGCCATAGGCTACTATCTTTCCTTCTTGCATCAACACACAACCCAAACCTTCCCGTGAGGCATCACAATAAATTGAATAACCCAAACCCCTCTCCGGAATAATCAAGATTGGAGCAGTGGTAAGTCTAACCTTAAGCTCTTAAAATGACTTTTCACAAGTCTCGTTCCACACAAACTTAACTCCCTTCCTTGTCAGTCTAGTCAAAGGTGAGGCTAGCCTAGAGAAATCCTTCACGAACCCACGGTAATACCCGGCCAACCCCAAAAAACTACAAATCTCAAAAGCATTCTTAGGTTGTGCCCAATCTTGCACTGCCTCTATTTTGGATAAATCTATAGTCACCCATTCCCTGGATACTACATGGCCTAAGAAATTAACCTCTCTCAGTCAGAACCCACACTTCCCAAACTTAACATACAACTTATGGGCTCTAAGCAATTTGAGCACCACTCGCAAGTGTTCCTTGTATTCCTCCTCAAAGGGTGAGCAAATCAAGATGTCATCTACAAAGACGACTACGAAACGATCTAGGAACTCACGGAAGATCCGATTCATCAAATCCATAAACATGGCTGGAGCATTGGTTAGTCCAAAAGGCATTACTATAAACTCATAATGGCCATACCTCGTGCGGAATGCCGTTTTCAGAATATCCTCCTCCCTTACCCTCAACTAATAGTAACCCAATCTCAGGTCGATCCTAGAAAAACAACAAGACCCCTTCAACTAATCAAACAGATCATCTATACGAGGCATTGGGTACTTGTTCTTAACAGTTACTTGGTTCAACTTCTGGTAATCTATACAAAGTCGCAACGCTCTATCTTTCTTCTTAGCAAAGACAATTGGTGCTCTCCAAGGCGAAGTACTTGGGCGGATAAAACCCTTATCTAACAACTCCTGGAGTTGAATCTTCAACTCACTCAACTCAGCAGGTGCAAATCGATACAATGCCATAAAAATCGGTGCCGTGCCAGGCACTAAATCAATATAGCACTCTATTTCTCAGTGAGGTGGCAAAACTAGTAAGGTACTCAGGAAAAATATTAGGGTATTCACAAACCACCTTTGGCAACTCAACGCAGACTTCATCACACTCACCACTCTGAAAGCTAGCAAGAAGAGAGCTAAGATCACTCCGTCTATACGGATCATACACCGGTGATAAAACTCTATCCACCCGGTCCCCCAAGAAATAAAAACAATTCCCGCTCAAGGTACATACAGTAACCTTCTGACGGTAGCATTTTATAACAGCTCGGTATGACGATAACCAGTCCATATCCAAGATAACATCAAAATTAGTCATATCTAGCAAAACAAATACAAATAGAAGTCGATGATCGGCAACCTCAATATCACAACCCCGATACCCCTGTTTCAAGATAACCTCACCACCAATAGGTGACTCTACACAAATAAGAGATGCTAACTGTGCCAGCTCCAATCCCAAAACCGATGCAAATGCAGACGAGATAAATGAATGGGATGCACACATATCAATCAACACATTAGCAACAAAATTACAAAACAAGAAGGTACATTTCACTACAGAAGAAGCAGGTACAAGATCTGGCGTCGTAACTGCATACACACGCCCTGTAGGTCTCTGCTCAACCTGCTCATCCCTCGGAGCATACGCCTGATGCACTGACTGAGTTGAAGAGGCTCCCTAATTAGCCCTCGAGGCCTGTGCTGGCTGGTGACTCTGCGTTTGCCTCAAACCAGACACACTAGATGTACTACCCAATTGTGGGCAAGACCTCTTCAGGTGCCCCGCCTGCCCACACTGGTAACAAGTGGGTGGCTACCCTCTACACTAACTCTGGCCCTAAAAATGAGCCGAAGACGAAGCTGCTCACTGCCCTCCTCATCTCTGCTGGTAAGCTTGAGACTTGTGGCCTAACTGACCACATTTGAAGCAAGTCACATCACACTGACCACCTCTCCTAGAACCCGAACTCGGTACTGGAAAAGCAGACCTCGACTATACTCCTTGGGACTACTGAGGGTTAGAACCCCTCTGCCTCTTACCGTTCCCCTAACTGTCCTGACTCCTCTTGCAGCCCCTCATCCTTTCTTCTTCAGCCTGCATAATAGTCTCAAGATGGGCCGCCGCGTCCACAAGGCACCCATAGTCTCTAATCATAGATCCAGCCACTCTGAACATGAGCCAGATCCTCAGCCTCTTCTCAAACTCCAAACAACGGCGCTCTTCTATCGCCACTAACTCAGGTGCAAACCTAGAGAGGCTAGTGAAGGTGGCCTCAAACTCAGTCATTGGCGTATTTAACTATTTGAGCTGAGAAAACTGATCCCTCAACTTCTCCCTAACTATGAGAGGCAAAAATTTTTCCTGGAAGGCGTCGACGAAGGCCTCCCAAGTCCCTCCAATGCGTCCTCACGCATACTTTTACCACTGACCCGCATCTCCCTTTAATTGGAAGGACGCCAAGGTCACTCTCAAGCCTCCAATATCTTTGATGCTGAGCATCTCAAAAGTCTTTACCATCTGCTCTAGCCACTCATCTGCTTTCAGCGGCTCCTTAGGATCACCCAAAAATTCATCCAGATTCGACTGGAAGAAACTCTCTTTTTAAAAAAGATGGCCCCTGCTTTAGCTACCTGGGCCTAGACTTAATTCTTTGCTCTGAGAATGTCCATAGACTCCCTCAATGCTCTAGTCATTTCACGGGCTAAGGCACCCATGGCTGTTGACCTACTGGTTCGGCCACATTGGCCTGACCAACCCCTTCTTCCTGTGCCGGAATTTCATCCAGTATAGGCACCTCGTGCATTCTAGGCTTACCACGCTTGCTACCATGACCACGTCTTGACATCCTAATAAAGGTAACATAAGGGATTAGCACATTCACAAAAGTGCTGAAGCTAACTCACTCGCGTCCTAATACGTTGGACAACAGTAATTCACTCCACATAAGCACATAGTCACCTAAACACATACGAATTTACTTTCTAAATAATGATCGTTCCGCGGTGTTGCTAGAGTTCTAATTAGAAACAACAGTGATCAAGTGCTCTTCTAATAGGACTTCCAGTAACCCATAGACCCAATCAGTATCTTAGGAACTAAATCTCATACCCATATAATCACATAAGCATGTTGTCACATAAGCACATATTGTCCATACTTAAGTCTCTAACAAGTGAGACAAACCCATTATGGTACTAACCACTTTCACGTACCCAAAGTATTCAAACCCGGTACGCTCTGATACCAAGTGGTAACGCCCTCAAAATAGTATAATAAATATAACTGAAAGCATGCATCATTGATAACATAAATCAGAGTAAATAGTCTTTTCATTACATGAAAGTTAAAGATACAAAAGAGTTTAACATAAATATATGTCCTATTGGCTTACACTTTTCCAAGCCTTGACTTGGTTACAACATAAGTGAGCTTCGCTCATCACATCTTAAGTCCTTGGCTTTACAAAAATATATAATCAAAATAAGAGGCTCTTGCTCCAGAAAATCCCTTCAATGCTATTGCCTTGGTGGAGGCATTCCATCATTACCTGAAAATGTTTTTTCCAAATAGGGTGAGCCACAGCCCAGTAGAAATCATCTAACACAATATATGGAGTTTAACAAAGATATAAGTACAAAGTGTATATACAATGCCTTGGGATAAAACATCCACAAATTTATATATTTGAAAGATACCATTTTCAAATCTTAACCCATTTTCCTTCAATTCATATTCCATTCACTTATCTTTCTCAATTCATGAGTCAATTTCGTTATTTCTCAACAACTAAACTGAGGCTACAACTCAATGGTTTTCAAATCATACAACACATATACGTAAACACTTCAAACTTCCATTTCACGAATATTTCGTCCGTGGGAAACCGTCAAACGGGATCCATGTAAACGTAGGCTATACATGCACTACAATTGCTATTTTACGAATATTTCGTCTGCGGGCTAGGCACCAATGTATAATTCAAGACTTTCACCCAGGACACTCCGGCCAACTTAATTATAATGGAGTCCATCCCCTTTCTCCTTCCAAACAATGGAGTCCATCCCCCCTTTTTCTCCCAAATAATCATACATATACGATGTAT
The DNA here is from genome assembly GCA_036172215.1 of Camellia granthamiana. Lineage (NCBI taxonomy): Eukaryota > Viridiplantae > Streptophyta > Magnoliopsida > Ericales > Theaceae > Camellia > Camellia granthamiana. The sequence continues at coordinate 236,419 of JAXFYN010000340.1, read as the reverse complement.
TTAAACACGGTCATACTCAATGACAATCATCAACAGATTAGTTTCAATTCACTTAATCCACATGCAATTTCTACAACAGTCAAAGTTATCCTCCACTGATAACCCAATACAGTTATCTCTAAACAGATATTCAATCTCAAACATATAGTTTATTCAAAACTTCCAAAGGTGTGAAATAATATATATTCAATTCCACCATTTATATCAAAGATCATCCAATTTCACATTTTCAATGGCAAATTCAATTATTTATGCATAATAACAATTTGATCCAATTATGGCAAAAACCCCTTTTTCCAAATATCAGCCCACGTACCAAAATTCATTATTTAGACATAGCATGAACATATTTTCAGTCCCCAAACTCATTTATTTCATATTCACCAAAAACCCCTCTTTTTTATTTCACTCCCAAACCCTAGGTTTGATCAAACTACTCCTAAATCCCACCATTGTTATGCAATCACAAATAACTAAGCTAAAAACATATGAGAGTGTAGAAAATCTCTACCTCAGAGAGTGAAGACGAGCCAAGCAAGAGTGAAACACCCAGAACACTGAAAGCCACTTCTACTCGGATCAAAATGAAGATCTTGAAGCGCTCTACCTTTTTCTCAAAAGCACTAGGATGGAAATCCCAACGGATCTAGATGAAACTGAAGAGAGAATGTGAGTTTTAGAGGGAGAAACTCAAGATCTAGATATTTTGGGGAGTTTTAGAGAGAGAGAGAAAGAGAGAGAGAAGAAAAAGTGATTCAAAATGACATTTCAAGGATTGTTATACATGCAGTTCGTTCGAGCGTGGAAAGTAAACGCTCGAGCGCCAGACACAAAGGTCCACTCGAGCGTGAAAAGTGGCGCTTGAGCGTTGGATACGCTCCTTCAAAAGTTTTGCGGACGAAGGACCCCGCTCGAACGTCCAATGCATTCTCCCAGTATTTGCAGAACTGCAAAAATACTGAAAGTTGACAAATCCCGCTTGAGCGCAAGAATGGCTGCTCGAGCGAAAAAGCAAAATTTGTGAAGCTCACTCGAGCATAAGAATGCTCGCTCAAGCGGAAGAGCCAAAATTTGGGCATCACAGGTTTAAAAAAACAAACAATCAACCTGTTCCAAACGCACAATTACAACCCGATAACCAAAATAGAAAGGAGACAAGTGAAGCAAGACATAAATAACCATTCTAAACCGTACCAACTCGAGTCCGGAATACAACAAGTAATGGGTCAAAATCGGAATCGCTATATTTATAGACCCAAAGGTTCCATTCTAGTGTGAATTACATAAAGGGTCAAGCATAAACGGGCATTATGTGTTGAGTGACAAATGTGAGTTTTCTGATAATGTTAAAATTACTAAACGTAACATTTCAAAAAAACTCCTTAGTGTATTTTTCCCAAATGTGACACTTTAATATAACACTTCAAAACGTAACACTCCAATGTAACATATTAAAAACTTTTTAGTGTACTTTTCTTAATATAACACTTCAATCAATGTAACACTAAAAAACTCCTTAGTGTACTTTTTTCTACACATAACACTCCAGTGTAACACACTAAAAACTTCTTAGTATATTTTTCTCAAACGGTACAACGTATAATCCAAAAAAACTCCTTAGTGTACTTTTCTCAAACGTAATACTCCAATCAATGTAATACACAAAAACTCTTTAACATACTTTTCCCAAACGCAACAACGTAACATTCCAAGAAAACTCCTTAACGTATTTTTCCCAAACGTAACACTCCAATTAATATAACACATAAAAATCCCTTAGTGTATTTTTTTTCTCCAAATGTAGCACTCTAATGTAACACTCTAATGTAATACTCCAATGTAACACTAAAAAATCACATTAATAGAAATATAAATTTCTGCGCTCGAAAATAATCTTCCACAACCTCACCTTTACATTTTCATCTGAAAAAGGAATCAAAAAATTGAAAAAATGAATCATAAAAGGTATTCACTTAAAATCAAATGGCATCAAATCAAATAAATACAGCTTTCCAAAATAAAAAGTACTAATTGATTTATAAAAAAACTCTTAGAACTAAATGGATCGACATTCCCTCATATGAGATTTATGGGTAATTTTTCTTTAAAAAATCACAAATATTATAATTTTTAAGTATGTCTAGATTAGTTACATCTAAAAAGTTTTAAAAAATATTTAAAATATTAAATAAAATCATTAAAAATGAAAAAATAAAAAAAAAACACAATTTCAAAAAAATTACCCTAAACCAAACAAAGTGCTATTTTTTGTACACACTAGTAATATGGGTGTGAAGCTTACCTGATGTGTAATACCATATGAATATGTGGGTTAAAAAATGTGTTAAGTACATTAGATTGAGGCCTATTGAATGCCAAAAGTTGAAACAATAAAGAAACAAAAAACAGATAAGATGCACATTAAATTGCTAACCACTCTATCAACTATTTACATGCGTGTGAAATTCACATTTTATAAATTTCACACATACGAGTGATTGATAAAATAAAGGTGCCATTATTAGCATTTTATCAATTATTTTAGACCTCCACTAATAAATTGTAAACTCTTTAGAATTTCTTCTCCTCCAAATAATACCAAAATTATTCTTAGAAAAACATTCCACCTATTTAAATACACACCCCCTACACCCTAAAAGGCGTCTTTCTCAAAATCCTTACAAAACCCACGACGGTGGAACCTCCCAAAACTAGTGAAAAAAATTTATGGTGATTAAGAAATTTTTTCTCTACTTTATTATAAGGTATGTCAATCTATTTGATTTTTTTTTTTTTTTTTTTTTTTTCTATTAACTCTTTTCATATACACAACACAATCTACTATCATACTTCTCTGGTTAGTTTTCTGTCATTCATCCATGGTCTCATTGTACTTGTGTGCTCTCTATGTAAGCAAAACTGGGTAGGATTTTCAATCCACCGATCGACCTCCTGGTCAACCAGCCGGTCGACGGGGTGGGTGGTCTAACCTCCTTTGTTTGCTTGCTTCTGCTGCTGCTGCTGCTGTTCTGATTATCTGTTCCTAAACAAATAAGAAATGTTCAGTTACCTATTCTTGAACAAATAAACAATGTTCGGTCATGTCTTCCCTAATTTCAATCATATATTCAGGAGTTCAGTCCTACAAAAATAATAAACAATTTTTATTATTTTTGTCATTTTTTTCAAGAAAACTTACCTTACATGGCCAATCTCCTCTGAGTGAAAAAAAACCATCAAAGTTATGAACCTCTGCTGAGTTTTTATTGGTGTACTCTTCTCGTCTCATGGGGTTGTGGTTATTGAAAAAATTTCCCTCATTGTCATTGCCAGAGAAGTATATGTAATCAAATGGTTACCACCGTTGCCGTCGGAATATTGCTGCCAAAGGATTTTCAAGGTTTTAAGGGTGGGTAGGTTTTGAAGGTGGGATTTGGGAAAGATAGATTGGTGGTGATGGAGGTGTGTACTCTCATAAACCTTAATTCATGATATAGTGGGTGCGTGTGTGGCGCCCCAAAAAAATCGAGAACTTCAGAGAATATATGACCAATTAAATATAGGGTTTATCTAAGATTAAGAATCTAGGAAACGACACTAATGAGTCCTATGGCCAATAACCAAGTAAGATCCCAGATCGCCAGAGGAGTCAAGTTAGCTTCCCTTCTAAGTCCAGTTTTCTTAAGTAGCGCACTACCATTTTGACAGATCTTAAAAGGCATTGACGCAAGGTCTCATAAGCAATGTAGAGATAGGCATAGGATTACAAGGTAAATAATAATTTCAGTGTCTCAAATTTTAAATTTACAAAACGAGCCCCATTACTTTTACAATCCAAGAATAAATAAAAGCATAGTCAAACTAATAAGTGAAATGGTTCCGAACTTTCTCTAAGGCAAACTTAAGTCTTCAAATGTCTCTGACTCTTCGTTGGCTTCGTACATTTCTTTGATACCTGGCATGAAACGCCATGTGCTTTGAATGCCCAGTAAACACACACACACCCGTCCCTTTTTCCCAATCTAATACACAATAGCAAATTATAACAATAGGAGAAAGAAGCATGACATTCAAGTAATTAACACAGGTTACAAGGTTAGTTGTTAGTAGTCTAGAAATTCCCCAAAGAGATTTCATCCTCCCAACCGCAAGAATCGAATGCGGATTATTTGGTATCCTCCCTCTTTTGCTGCTTTGTTGCAGAACTTATCTCGGATGCCTAACAACGGTTATATACCATGTAGCGCCAACCGCAGGGCCTCAAAAGAGACGGTAATAATGGGCCTTGCCCAAATCCTTCCTTACACCAAATACCTAGGGTCCGAATACAACTGCTCCGTTCAAGGGTTCCGAAAACCACTTGCGCAAGATTTTAACTTCCAAATAGGGAACGCATCCGTCAACCAAATCAATATCTTAGTAATCTTGTCCAAAAATTCACAACCCATTACCACCCATTAAGTTTCCCGTTTGAATTAGATAATTTAAGTCAGAGTTATGACATGCTCTTAAAACATCATCTATTGCACAAGTTTGAACAACTAAATAGTACAAATAGAAGGAAATAAGGTTACAACACATGAGATTCACATGTGAAGATAGGCACAAGTAGCTCTAAGCATATTCAAGTAGTTAAGGGAATAATTTCGCACAAGAATATAATTTCCAGATTTGCATAAGTGTGAGCACTATCGAAGGATTAAAATAAAATACATAAACCTATGACATGTGTAATATTGTATCGAGACATGATCATAAATTAATAAGCATATTCATGAACACAAGAGCATAAAACACTAATGAAAACAAAATTTCCAGATTCAGTACTACCTAAAGATTATACTCAAAAGGGCTATTTTAGATTTTTCCAGAGCCCGCTTTCCTATGGTTCGTAGGGAATTTTATCTAGTTTTCAGAACATTTTTCAGAAATGGAATAGCTTTTCCAGATTTGTAGTTATTTCATAAATACTCTAGCTCTGTCTAGATTCATCGACCATTACAAAAATCAGATTTTCTCACAAACTGCTCACTTGTTTTCAATGAAACCAATTTTCCTTGAAAGATAACTCCTTAAGAAAGATTTTGACATAAAATGGAGGTCCAAAATATTTTTATACATTTTTATACAATTTTTGTAAGGTGGCTGTAAAACATATTTTTCTGGCACAGTTCTTGAAAATAGAAAGTTGGTGAGCAAACAAGTCAGCTAGGGGAAATTTTCCACTTATCTTGTGATGAAAACATGCTAAATAATATGTATTAATCTCAGAAATTTAAGGTGAAGGTGTGCCTTTGAAAATTTTGAGAGATTGATAGGGAAAAATGTAGTCTTATACCGATTAAGAGAAATAGAAGAAGGGTTGAATTAAGGCTCAACTCTTTTCATTTTTTACACAAGAATACCATTATAACACATCTAAAAATACCATTTTAAACTTCTAATAACATGTATTTGAAAAAGGAAAATGGAAGAGAGAGTTGTGTTATGGCTTACTTGAGGGTTGTTGGAATTGCTAGCAAACTTTTCTTCCTCTCCTCTCTTCTACCAAGCTCACCCTCCTTCCTTTCTTCTTTCTTAGCTGAATATAGTGTGTATAAGTGTTGTTCTTGTATGTAAAATGCAAGGGGTGGGGTTGTTTATATAATAAATTTGGTGCAAATGGTCCTAAATGCCCCTTGGTTGGAATTGATTAGATAGTTTGAATTTAGTTTGAATTCAATGAAATAGTGGAGGATTAAAGGTCTTAATTAGGTTTCTAAATATGATCTAGTTAGGGTTTTCTTCCTAATCAAACCAATCTAGTTGCTTATATACATATATATAAAAGTTTATACCAAGTCAAAGATTTTTCTTCCTTAAATCATGGAAAATTGTCTCATAGTACATTCATTACACCTACAATGGTGATGGCTAGCCATGTGATGGTGAATTGATAGACTTGTTTTATATATATATATATATTTTTTTTTGTACAATTGTTGGAATTTGTAAAATAAAATGTTTTAAAAAGATTTTAGGATACAAGTATATATATAAATATATAATGGTACTTGTTTGGGGTCAATTTATAATTTAATAAAAATGTGAGGACTTGGGCTCAATTAAAGTATCTATTTCAAGTATAAAGTTAATAAATTAGTGTTAGGAAAAATAATTTGGTTTGTATTATCTTGCTTTGAATTTAAAGGTAAATAATCAAACGAAAATTGTGAAAACCAGAAGTTAAGGTTTAGAGCGATTAATCTAAAATTTGAGAGTTAAATAATTAATATTAGAGTGTTAGAAATGATTTCTAAGCTTCCAATGTCGATTAGGGTTTGTATGGGTTCGTCCGTGATGCGTTTTCGATTCTAGGGTTTAATTTGCGAATAATCAACGAATTAAGGGCTTTATTATAGTAACTCAAAATTTAGAGACCTAATAAGGTTTACAAAAGTTAGGGGTCTCACAGTATGGGCTTAATTGTGAGATGGAGTGTCTCAAAATTATTGATGTCATTTTTAGTAATTTCATTTGAGGTTATTATTGTAATAAATAAATAAATAAATAAAACTAAAATATGGAAGATCTAAAATAATTAATGGAATGTTAATAGCAACACTCTAAAATAATTGATAAATTTAAGGATAAATTACATTAACAGCCTTAAGGTATGCTCTTAATACATATTTCTCCTTAAAGTTCTAAAAATTACAATCCCCCTAAGATTTATAGTTGCATTATAATATCCCACATTTGTTAGTTAATAGGTAGAATTTTTTTTTATCAGAGTCGATCGTTAGATTGACTAACAATTTTTGGTAACGTCAACAGTTAATTTTTTCTTAATGCTAACTTTACCCTGATGCACTTTCGCACTCTATAACACACCATTTTCTCTCACAATTCATCACCCAAGTCATTTTAGAAATTATGTGTTGTTCTTGGAATAAATTCACATGATAATCTATCTTAATATTTATTGGCTAAAATTGTGGGACTCCATACTTTTTGATAAGATTTTAAGAAATAAATTAAAAAATATCAAATAATAAATAGTGTGAAATAATACCACCGATTAATCACTCCCATTTTGGACAACCACCACCCTCTCCTTCCTTACATTACCTCCCATCACCACCACAATCATCCTTCCACAACTCCAAACACTCCCCGAACAAACTCATGCACACAAATAAAAAAATCTTCACAACCAACTTATTAAACTGCACAAAGATAAAGAGGAAAAATAGAAAATCAGATATTATAGAAATAAACAAATAAATAAATAAACCAGACACTACAGTGATAAAAAGAAAAACAGAGCTTCATTTTACCAATGCACACATACACATTTACAGACAATTACCCACATTCTCTTATATAAAACAGTCATAAATTCATACAGAAAATATTTGAGACCCTTATAAATCATTTAAAATTCAATTTATAATAATGTAATCTGACCAATGTGAGTTTTTTATTAGTTAAACACTCAATGATATGGGTCTCACTACTTTTGTCACATCATTATAAAAACATTTGTGGATATAAAATGTGAGTTTCTAACATTATTGAATTTATACTCACGTCTACATGTAATCAAATTCACTTTACGAACACAAAACCACCACTGTGATATACCAAATACCAATCAAAAACATTGTCCATGACTTTACAAACCCAAAAACAAAACTACCACCATGAGTCAAGAAGCCAAGAGACTACATGGTAACATTAATCCAATTTACCTGGTGAAATTAATCAAAAAAATCTACTTCAATTCATGTTGAGATGGTGATTGGTGGGTTGGGTGGTGCGACAAAGGGTTGATGGTACTGAAATTGATGGTTGTTGGTTCCGCAACAGGGAACTCTTCGCAAATATTTGTTGTTGGTGCTGCAACACATTGAGAGGTGGTGGGTTCGTAGATTAACGGACGAGGATGATGATTGTGCCAAGCCATCCCTCAAGCCATGATTGACAACACCACAGGCTGCAATCACTTGCAGAGATTTGGGGTTTTGATTTTGCTAAATGATTTAGGATTTTTTATTTTGCTAGATGATTTTTGGTGGCATAGCCTTAATTCAATTCAATTTGATCCAATCATGAGTTTTGATCATGGGAGTGGGTTCAATTGGAAGGGCTTTGATTTTTTATTATGGTGGTTGTGGTTTGTGGTTGTGATTGGCATAGTGACAAAGGGAGGAGGAGTGGTGGTGTCGTCGCCAGCAGTGACAAGTGATTAGTGGTGATGAAAGTTGTGAACTGTAGTAGGATACACTAATGGTGTGGTGATGGAAGTGGTGAAGGTGGGGACACACTGGTAATAGTGGAGAGGGGTACTGGTGGGGGTACAATGGTGAAGGTGAAAAGTGGCAGAGGGTATAAATATGGGTTTGGGTAAAGAAAGAAGACCATTATGGTACTTGCGTAAATTAGTCATCTTGATTTGATTTTTTTTTTTTTTTTTTTTTTTGACACTATAACAAATTAAATTCTGAGGATTAATATGTCGAGAGAGATCTGTAATAAAAACAAATTTGAGAGACTGTCAGCGTAATTTATCTATTATTTTTAATTTATAACTATAGCAAACGTCATAAATTAGAACTTCGTCGTCTAGAATGTAGAGGGAGAAAGCTTTTCCGTGGTATCTCCATAAGTTATAAGTACTACTTAACAAGACATTATTCCACCCGTTCGGAACAATCTTTAAAAAGTCAGTTTTTACTAAAACAAATAGGAAAATTATAAAGTTAAAAAGCTTTATCATGTGTTAAAAAAATGCTACAGAAAGAAAATTTTAACTTCTCAAACAAATCAATTTAGAAAAGCAGCCTCAAACGTCTATGGTATAAAAATATTCATGCTTTGATATTTACACTATGTTTGGGAACCTATGAGAGAAAAGAAAAGAAAGGATTACTTAAGTTATAAGAGAAAAGAAAAGAAAAGAAAAGAAATTATTGTGATTTCTCTCATTTTTGTTTGGATAAGTAAGAAATAAAATTAAAAAAAATGATTGTGATTTCTTTTCTTCTTGTTTGGTTAGATTTCATAAGAGAAAAGAAAATAAATTATTTTATGTTATATTATCAAAATAACTTTTTTATATTTTCAATCATTTTATTTCTTTTATTTTTACAGGAACAAAATTGGCATTATGAAAATATTCGTTTCTTTTCTCTCTCAATCTTTCTACTTTTAGAAAGATTGAAAATAAGAGTTATAAGAGAAATGAGTTTCGATATATTTCTCTGTATTTCTCCTCATTTCTCTCCACTTAAGTTATCCAAACAAGTAAGAGAAATACATATCTCTCCATTTCTTTTCTTTTCTCTCCAAATCACTCAATCCAAACATAGCGTTAGAGCATCACCGTCAGGATCGTTAAAATTGTTTCTTAGCTAAATTAACGATATAAATTTCAAAAAACCACCTCCATCAATCTCCCTTGCAGCTCGTCAAAATTTGCGTTTGCTACAGTATCTCGCTACAACAAGCGAGGTACTGTTCATCACTACTTATATATTGCCGGATGTTCGCCCAGAAGTTCAGCTGGTCAACAGCATTTTTTTTTTTTTTTTTTACATTTCTTCGAGTTTTACCTTTACAAAGAAACATAAGAATTGTTTGGCTAGCAGTTCATCAATTTAATTAAAAAAAAAAGAATAACAAATATTTTAATAGGATTGAGTTAGAATAAAGAGTTTGATACAATGGGGTGATTAGTTAAAATAGGAAAATGGCTTTTTTAGTTATAATTTGACTAAAAATTTGAAGAAATTGGTGTGGATGCTCTTACCACAACAAATAGAAAAATTTAAATTTAAAAAAATAAAAAATTGGAAATGGAAAACTAGCACTTTGTTTCTTACTACTGCAGAAAATAAGAAAAATGAAAGGGTAAATTAAACTTAGCTCTCTTGAGATTTAGCAGAATTATAGGATTCTCTTCTGTAGTTTTAATAATAACAATAATATCCTTTACTTTTGAAATTATAATACATTTTGACCCATTGTTAACCGTCTGTTAGCACTCTTGTGATGTTACATGTTTTAAGACCTTAAATGCTAATCACTCTGTTTGATTTTAATTTTTTAGAATCAATTTTTTGAAAATTAAGTTTTTTATTTTTTATATTTTTTGTATTTTTAGTGAATATTTTTAAAATTATAAGCAATTTCTCTACTTTTTTAGATGCACTAAAATGTAAAATATTTATAAAAAAGATATTTTAAAAAATAATAAATACACAAGAATATGAATATGTAGGGGTGATCGCGGATCGAGTTGGGTTGGACGATATCCCATCCGCCATCCGTCTAAAATAAGGCGGATTGAAAAAAATCAATCTACATCTGTCCACCAGTTTGGCGAATGAGGATTGAGTGAGCCATGCAGGTTGATGGATGGATGCAATCAGTTTGGCGGTTTGGACTTTACAAATTTTGGACATTTTTTTAAATTATAATTCATAACTTTTACAATCTCTAATAATTATTAGTTTAAAAAAAAAAGTATTTATTGGCTATATATTTTGTATAAGCCAATCGCAACTTAACACGTGGCTCGTAAAGGGTAATTTGGAGAGTTAATGTAAGTCTCCAGTCAACGACAGATACATAGTAGTATATATTGGTAACAATGGATTTGCGCAGCATTGGAGCAATCAGAAGGCGTAAGGTGACATGGTCCAACGGTGACTCACAATTCAAATTCAAATTCATGAAAGAAGTCCAACTGCAATAATAGCGTAGTGGAAGCAAACTGTTCAAGGCCATGACCAGTGATCGTGGAAGGGCATTTCGAAGGTTAGAATACTACTTCGACAGTTACCATTAGAGGGTATAAATAGAAGAGAAGGCTAACAGAAATGGTCTAGACTTAGATCTCGAAATCAGTTATTTATTTTATATTTTTCGTTCCAGTTTTTACATTTTTAATTCTTCAATTCTTGTACTGTACTTCAATTCTTAAGAGTAGTTTCAAGTAATCTATTGTTTTAAAACCCTTCAAGATTGTGGAAGTGTGAGGTTTATTATTATGAGTTCTTATTATTTAATGAAATCCAGTTCTTGAAACTGTTTTTATCTATTGTTATTGTTAATATCACGGCTGGAAAATCAACTTTTAGCGGCGTTTTTAAAACGCCGCTGTAGGTATTGAAAACGTCGCTAATTCTTTTTGTGACGTTTAGTACCAAACGCCGACGACGCGGACGTCGCTATATCTTTGTGGCGTTTGAGAAATGTCGCTATATTAGTATAGGCGGCGTTTATAAAAACACCGCCAAATGTCCTCCCTAATTGTACTATGACGTCACTAGACATTTAGCGATGTTTTGGAAACGCCGTTAAAGACATTTATACATTTTAAAAAACTAACCGTTGGGGTAGGGATATAGTGACGTTCAAAAACGCCGCCATAGCCTTTATTTTTATTTTTTTATTTTAGAAGTTGTGCTACTTTTATATGGGTGAAAAAAATAACTGTCATAAACAATTATTAAAAACTAATAATTAATGTTTATTAAAATAATAAATAAATTAAGTTTGAAAACAAAATTAAAAATAAAAAACAATGCAATAAGATGTGATACATGTACAATTACAGAATATATCTAGACACAAAATATATTAGAAATCCGTGAGGATTTATTTACAAAGTCAGGCTTGAGAACTCGTGCAGAAAGCAGAGAAGACATCCATACTCCTAATGACACAATACCGATAGTAGCAAAAGCTTGGCCTAGTTCATAAACAAAAATTTCTTTCTGAACGAGTGAAACTTTGCCAATCTGTCCTCCTACAAAAAGTCACAGCCAGGACCAAATTAGAAAGGTTAATATCAGTACAATAGATTGACACATTAGATTAGAATGGAAACCATTAGATTAAATTAACTTAATGCATACAAGTGCATACCCCAAATCAACAATGATGATGCTGACATTATCTTGTGAACATCGGTCCTGTAATATAGATAAATTTGTAGGTATGACAAGCATTGTGCAAGAAAAATAAACACCCATGCATCCATTACCAGAGCTGCTCTTCCAAGCGCCTCACAAGCTAACAAAAATCAGAACAAAAGAAGTTAAAACTTTGTAAACCATAACACTGGTATACCAGAATTGAGGCAAATTTTTTACCTGAACATCTCCGTGTTGCCGAAGCTGATTCCTAACAAAATTAACTGCTTCTGAGCTGAAACAATAGCAAAGTTGATGAGATAATACTCATCTTGTGGTTAATTGAGAAAAATATTAAATAAATAACTATCATGCTAATTTAAGATAATTTACAGAATGTAAGTACAAGGTTCAAACAGGAAACCACAAACAGCACTGTCAGTATAAAGCACAGTTTTTACGTCATCATAGATATCTTCATCAGCAGTACCAAGAGCTGCCAAGCCCAGACCCAAGCATGCACCATGCTGAATAACCTGCACCAATCAAAGTTTCCAATACCACTATCATAACAGAAATTCATGGTGCACAAAAGTAACCGAACAATAGATTATAGAGAGCAAGCACCTCTACGTTGGTACTGCATAGGCTATCACGAAGAAATTGTTTGATATCCTCCCCATGGTTTGCATGAATCAAGCCTAGGGCATAGAGAGCACAGCCTTCAGAGTATGGACTGCCACCACCACCAGCCCCACTCTGTGGCAAGTAAGGGGCCATCAGTGATCTGCCCTGTTGCAGGTGGCCTCTGTGAATAACACCTAGCCCTGCTGTTGCACTGAATTTAGCCCAATTAGTAGCCCTGCCCAGCCAATCCTGATGAGTTAACACAAACAAGGAGCCATCAACTTGTGCAGGAAGGCCCTAAATACATGTTTCAAGATAAAGGCCTTGTAACTGTGAGGAGGCATACTACGCCTCTGCCCTAAGAGAGCATCCAGATTGTTGAGGTTGCTTTCAGATGTCTATCCATTTTTGCTTCTCTTCATCTGTAGAGTAATTCATCAACAAAGATTAAATCTTATTTCCTTCTCAAATGTGATGAACTTGGTCTTTTGTGATCTTCAAGGCAGTCAATTGCAGGTAGATCCTCATATAACATTTAGTTCCAAAAAAAATTATAAAGGGGTAGCTGCAAATTTTAAAACAAATAAGATAAACAACACCAAACAATAACCACCAAACAATAAAATGATTCTGCACATCCAAACACAACCTTAAATTTTTACTGGGCTGCTGCTGGTGGACTGATAGCCCTTTGAAGAAACTTACCTATTTAGCCTTCTGGTGTGGCGTTTGAGATCCATGTAGGTTCCCCTAGAATGGATGCTACAAGTAGAGACGAGAGAATGAACTCACTCAATAGTCAATCCGAAATAAAATGTCTTAACTCAATGAGAAATATAGATTTAATCTCTCAAATTTCCAAATCATCTGATCTAGCACTGGCCAGTTACTAACTGTAAGCTTATCAGATTCCAAATAAACTCATAAACTAGATAAAAGATTTTTAAAAAATGTATAATAAACTAAAACAGAAGCAACGAAAAAGGAAAAGTAGGCGTTTACAACACAAACAAGCTATTTAAAAGCAGAGCAGGTTAGGAACAAAAGCTTGAATGTATTCCATGTTGCAAGAATATTCATGTAATCTTTTTCAGGGATCCTGTAAGGAAAACATCTGTCCATATCTTCTTTCTCTCCCCCCCACAATGAAAACAGCAGTGCATCAAACTTCAAACAATAGCACAGGGTAATGAAGCAAACAAATCCTCACTCATAAGAAATAAGGCACTCCAGTTCTGGGGCCTCTCATCTGGTTGTTTTCTTCTGTTTCAGTGAAGAACTTCACCTCTCTCTCCTAACAGACAAAGGGGTAAAACACAGCACCCATAGAAAATTCAATTAATCAAATCTATATAAATGAGCCAAAAAGCCACAACCAAGTTAAAAGAGTGAAAAGTTTAGTGGCAGTACCATATTCTCATTGAAGCTCAATATTGAAGCTACATTACCACAGCAATAACAATAATTTGGAGCAGACCATACCTGATAAGCCAAGAAGCACACAGTAAAATTAATTAAAATATCACCAAATCTGAAGTGATGTTATATACACTAGTCATGTTACATAGACTCAAGTCCCCCTATCAAGTGTGGATATTATACATCTAAACTCCCAAATTTCTTGGCATGTTTCTCTTATTTCTCAAGGTAGAATACTGACTTTATGTAAGACAGTGTAAAAGCAACAGAAAATGAAAAAATAAAAAACAATTTCTTAGTATTCGTGTTTTGTTTCATAAGGTGGAATGGTGACTTTTCTTCAAGATGGCACTTCACTTGCTCTTAAAGCAATCATGTCACAAAGAAACATAATAAGGGAGGTCTATCAATTAATCACACAGTAAATTTGCATAACTAAACATGCTTGTTGGGCCCAGTTTTGACTGGACATGTCAGACACACAGCCCATGTCCTTACGCCAGCCATATGTTTAGAAGTGTCCATGTAACATAATACACTGAGTTAAAGACTTCACAACTCACAGTTACAAGGCCTTTATCTTGAAACATGTATTTAAGACCTTCCTTTTCACACATGAGAAAACAAGAGATGGTATCAGTAGCATTCTTTGAAGGAAATAAATTCAAAATTGAACTCGTACAATGTTTCGTTGCGGTCATTCTATTCAACATAAATGAGCTCAGAATCCTTGTATTAAAAACTAAAGTTAAAGGTCCAAATTATACCTCCAGTGAATTGTTTATACACCTGTGCTGATAACAACCATTTCCTTGGGTCATGGAAACCCTTACAAACCCAGTCCGTACTAATGATGAGGCCATACACCTACAAGAATGAACAGAAGTTATGCCAAAGCAGGAATTCAAATGTGAGAATCTGAAAAAAGTTCCATAAGCATATCTCACCTTCAGCTATGTCCTCTCACCTCACCCAACATTCTGTCAGGTGCTCGAGCATTGTTCATGTGAATGGTTGAAATCCAATTCTCCACATGCTTGCCATTATGGCAATTCAGATGTGAAGTTTTTATATCTCTGTCAATTTACTTCTTTTGAGAAGGAGATAAGAGCTGGGTCCACAATCTAGCTAACAAAGAGATGATTCCTCAACCACAAGGTTGGTGAACACCTTATAATCCTTCTATTGGCCATCTTTATACCCTGTTGAACTAGTTTGCCATTGTCTTTGCACTCTATTGAGTTTAAATTTGCCTCTGATAAGGATTGCCTTCCCTTCCCTCATTCCTCCCCCCCCCCCCCCCCCCCCCCTCTTTTTCGCTCATCTTGCAAAGCATGCCTCATTCTTAAAAAGGGACATTGACTATCTAGGGCATTCTATATTTGACAAAA
Organism: Camellia granthamiana; assembly: GCA_036172215.1. NCBI lineage: Eukaryota > Viridiplantae > Streptophyta > Magnoliopsida > Ericales > Theaceae > Camellia > Camellia granthamiana. The sequence goes on along the minus strand of JAXFYN010000340.1, from coordinate 221,079 downwards.
TAAAAATGAACTAATCTCTAATCTAAACAAAATTGAACTGGACTTTGTACTAAAAACATGAAAGGTATTGAGAGAGAGAGAGAGAGAGAAATAGAAAGGAACACCACATTTTACCTCTTAAAAGAAACAGAAGGCAAGAAAAACAAAAGCAAAAACAAAAACACAACTCTCTCTCTCTCTCTCTTGTTCTTTCTCTCTTCAAGCATTTTTTTGTTTAGCAGCTGAAACAAGAACAAATATATAAATATACAAATCTTGGATATGTGGATATACATATATATATATAGAGAGAGAGAGAGAGAGAGAACAGAAACATAAAACTTGACCATTGTTGTTGGTGAGATTTATAGAATTTAAGAAACAAAGGGGGAATATCAAGAACACTACAGCCTCTTCTTCAACACTTTCTCACACACACACACAAACATATACAGAAGATGATGAAAAGAGGTTTTTACTGAAAACGGAAGGATTCGAAGGAGCTTACTAACATATTTGATTCGAAACCCCCATATTTCCACTGTTGTTGGTGACATTTATAGAATTCAAGAAACAAAGGGGGAAAATCAAGAACACTACAGCCTCTTCTTCAACACTTTCTCACACACACACACACACAAACATATACAGAAGATGATGAAAAGAGGTTTTTACTGAAAACGGAATGATTCGAAGGAGCTTACTAACATATCTGATTTGAAACCCCCATATTTCCACTGTTGTTGGTGAGATTTATAGAATTCAAGAAACAAAGGGGGAAAATCAAGAACACTACAGCCTCTTCTTCAACACTTTCTCACACACACACACACAAACATATACAGAAGGTAATCAGAAAAGAGGTTTTTACTGAAAACCGAAGGATTCGAAGGAGCTTACTAACATATCTGATTCGAAACACCCATATTTGGATCAGGTGTTCTTTGAAACCTTCAGATCTGGCTTTAATTAGTTCGAAATCCTTCAGATCTCGTCTCTCGTCCTTTTCTTCAACGAGCACCACCACCACCATCCTCTTCCACCACTGTAGCTGTCGATCTGAGGCGATAATGAGAAGACAGCAGCGGCGGTGAGTGTGGATGAGATCGGCAGAGGAGAGAGAGAGAGATGAGTCTGATGACAGAGGAGAGTGAAAATGAGCGAGAGAGAAAAAAAAATGAAATCGAAATCAAAATCACTGAGCTTGATGCAGATAGGTTTACCTCTCAGTAAATGAAATCGATTCTGAAGCTTAGGTTTACCTCTCACTGATTTCGATGTAAATGGAATAGGTAAACAAATTAAATCACCGAGCTGATTCCGATCGATTCCTATTCTGAAATCACTCTGAGATTTAAGGGATCACCGAGCTGAAGCGAGAGAGTGAGCGAGAGATTTGAGGCATCTTCTTTACGGAGACTGAAGAGTAAAGAATGAGTCTCAAGAGGGAGGGAGAGGGTGCGAGGGATTGTAACACATTTGGAGGCGTTTTCTATTAGCTAAACGGTGCCGTTTTGATTAGCACAAAAGGCGACGTTTTCAAAACGCCGTTGAAAATTAAAAAGACGACGTTTAAGAAAACGCCATTATAAAAACGCCATTAAAACACACATTTCCAGTAGTGTATCTTTAATTTTCTCCTAAGCAAAGCCATTAGAAAAAGTCCTCTTCATTAAGGTTGAAAGAACATCAACACAATCAACTGATAATTGGTTGGCAATTAAAATTTATATAAGAACTTATTGATCTTTACTGGTACGTTTAAAATTACATTATTAACTTTCGAAAGTCAAAAAAGTCAACATATATTTTTTGACACGCCCAGTGAGTCTTTTAAGAAAGAGCAAAGTTTTGGCCAGAGCTCTCCCGTTATAAGACAATGAAAAAGGTTTCCCAACTCCAGTCCTCTAATTTTTCGAAGCTCATTTTCTTACCAAAATGCCCCAAAATTACACTCCAGCAAATTAGCGCTGTTTTAGTTATGGTTGGCTCAGCACACTCTGGTTGTTGGCTCGGACATTCTAGCGCCTTGCACACTATGGTCTGCTCGGCCACTCCATAGTAAAGTTATGAATTCCAATACCGGCCAACATATCATTTCTTTTTTCATTTGTATGGTTACATATGGGTACCTGTATGTACCAGCAAATACTGTAATGGATTTTTCGGTATATATTATATATGCATAAAAAAAAATTATAATAACCTAGAAATTTTTATGTGCATTCTGTGACATTCAACACCAAATCATTTAATTTAAGCATGAAATAAACATGTTATCCAACACAATCTCCAGTTGTTGAGCATAATTATTTAACTTAACAAAGAACAGTATGTTTTGTGCAAAGAAAGTACAATATGTATCACATGAAAAGGATGAATCTGATAGCAAACAGAACCAAAAAATGTTCTAGATAAAAGATTAACTGGATCAAGCAAGCAAAATATTGAACTTAAGAGGATTAAAATTGGTCCGTTCGTTCTATACTTGTTCTAGATTGAAGCAAGCAAAATAGGCCATCTTAAAATTTCACATCAAAATGTTTGCCTTAATCTGATAGCAAACAGATTTTGAATATGGAGCAGAGAGTGAGAGATGAGAGTGATTTATATATATAACGGAGAGGGAGGGAGGGAGGGCTTCTAACTAACCGATCTGGCCTTTTGGAGCTTCAGGTGATCTCTTCTCTACCAAGGAAAACAGCTTCAAGCCTTAGAGAGTCAAGCACTCTGTTGCTAGGGGCCTTTGCCCCAAAGTCAAAACCCATATGTTAGGGCTGAATGACTGAAAGGTTTGGGCAAACACTTAGGAATCAAAGGTTTGTGTACCAGACTGGTATGCCTGTGTATTAAAATTTACCAAAATTCTACGGTGAAACATCCTGATAAGCAAAAAGATTTTCAATGAAACAAAACTTCATATAAGCTGTCCCATTTCTGGTCTAGTACGGTACGTCTCAGACAGTATGGGACGGGATTAATAACTTTGCTCCACATGGTGGTCTTCCGAGCTGAGCTCTATTGAGCCACTTGTATCGATATCTTCAGAAAGTTGACAAGTCAAGACCCCTTGTCCATGTTGTATGACCCTATGCATGTCCGGAAACCATTGAATAACTTTGACATTATTAGTAAAAAGCCATTACTGTTGCAAACCAGAGCATTTAAGATTGTGCCGAGAAATGCTCTCTCTTAGATGACTTGACCAATAATAAGAAAATACTCCATCCCCTTCCCAACTCAACGTTTCGAGTATGTGCACTATATGTTCAATTCTTGCATCAGAAAAACCACCAATTGTGAACTTCTCAACAACTCCCTTCACTTCAATCAGACAATGCCCAGGTTCCTTCTTCAATCCACTACCCTTCAGCATCTTTCTTGCCTCTGCAACACAATTCGACGTCCCATCTGAAGCATATAAATTTGATAATAGAACATAGGGTGAAGTAGTAACAGGATCACGTTTCACAAGCGTTCTTGCCAAACATTGCACAATTAAAACATCTCCATGCAGTCAGCAAGCAGAGAGCAAGCTCACTAAAACAACTGGATCATGCCCAAGAGGAAATTTTTCTATGTATTCTTCAGCCTCCTTTAGTCTCCCAGCTCGTCCAAGTAGATCTATGAGGCAAGAGAAATGCTCAATGTCAGGGGCAATCCCATAGATTTCATTCATAAAAGTGAAATAGGCTTGGCCCTCATCCACAAGCCCAGCATGATTGCACCCTGTGAGAAGTGCAATAAATGTAACAGAATCTGGCTTCAAACCAAGCTCCTTCATCTGCTCAAACAGCTCTAGGGCCTTTGCCTCATGCCCATGATTTCCAAATCCAGCTATGATGCTATTCCATGATACAGGATTGCGACAGCCCATTTTATTAAACACAGTTTGTGCATATCCAATGCAACCACATTTAGCATACATGTTTACAAGTGCATTATCAACACCTACATCTCCATCCAACTTCGTTCTGATCAGATGAGCATGAATCTGCTTGCCATGGCGTACAGAAGCAATGCCAGCACAGGGAAAGGCTATGGTGTACACTTGGTGTGCACCCTATCACAATTTGTTATGACTTTATCACAAAATTTCATAACATTAACTATAAAATGCATAACCTCGCCACAAATTACCGTAATAAAATATTCAAAATTTTGTGATTCATGTAACAAAAATTTGGGGTTTAGTTACGACATTTTTTGTTAAGATAATTTGTAATGAGATTACGCAAATTTGTGTGGTAGGGTGCATATGGCAAGCACCCGAAACGGGTGCACACCATAGAGTTTCCCCATTTCCGATAAAAGGGGTGGAGTCAAGTTTGTGCTCGATTGTTTGGCAACGCAATTGCATTCCTCTCCTCAAATCATCTGCAGTGCTGCAAATTCCAAAAAAAATAAATAATAATAATAATCAATTTTTTTTTTTGTCTTTAATTAATTTTTTATTTTACTTTTTAGATCACTCTCTCTACACTAGATATACTTTAAAAAAAAAAAATTAAAATTAACAAATATTTTTAAAAAATCACTAAAAAAAATTATTCTAAAAATAAAATATGACCTTTTAAATTTGATCCCATACTATAACAAGAAGTGTCATCATGTGGATGTGTGTGGGTATTCCATGGAGAGAATGAATTATACACGGATGGCCCATAAACTCTTTGGTTCATGGTTGGTCAATTAACTGATGACAAATCAGCAGCTGTGGGACAATTATTCTCTTTATTATGAAAAATTATTAGTTAATCCAAAGGTATCACGTAATTATATTCTTACTCAATTATAAATTATCATATTTTCTCATATTTTCTAATTATTCAACACAAAATCGTACGTCTCATTCCCTCTATCAATCACAATACATATAGACTGCGTGATGCTTTGGACCAACCAATAATTTCTCCTTTATCATTCTGTCTCTAATTGACTGTCCCAACTTGAGTTGGGTTTCTCTTCCGACTATCATGGATTATTTATTTTTTTGAAGAAATTACAAATATTTTTTAAAATACAGATTACTCCTATTTTTAGAATTTTTTTTATCTAACAAAATTATGAGAAAAAATAAAATTTCTAACTTTTTTTTTTTTAATTTTATGAAAAATGATATACAAGCCCATTTTTTAGACTCATTTATAGACATGATGATGTGTAAATGATATGATTGATTGATGATTAGAGAAAATATAAGACAGAGCGTTACCTTTATCCTAATTGATTATCAGATCACTAGGTTTAAAAATTTGGTCTAATTTTTTGTCATGAATAGTAATGTTCATTTTTTATACAACAATAAAAATATATGAATTGTTAATTAAAATATATTTATAATATCATTAAAAACTGTTATTAACTTAATGTATTAATCAAATATAAAAAAAAAGATCTTTTTTTATGTGATTATAAACTTGAAGGGGCGTGATGTAATTTTTGAAAATACAAAGAATAATTCGTATTTTAAGCAAACTTTAGGTGATATAATTGTCATTTTTTTTTTTTAATTTTTACGGCGATTTAGTTTAGTGGATAAATTACATTTTGCCTCCTTTATGCTTACTATTTTCTCATTTTGGTCTTAACTTTTGTTTCTCATTTCAAATTTTTTTTTTATTTTTAAATTTACATCAAAGCTAAATTTTGTTCAAAATTAGACATAAAACATCACGTTGGTTGTCACTTGACATAACAAAAATTATTATATTTGAATTTAAGTTTATGTTAAAGGTATAGGTTAAATATAAGGTAAACCTCCTTAAACTATGACTCATTTGCACTTTGTCTTTCTGAATTTCAAAACTCAACAATTAATCACCTCAGTTAGTCACCTCGAAGTATTATGTTGCTACACTTGACACTTTTCATTAGAATTCTATTAGAGATTTAAACGGAATCAAGTCATGTATAAAGTATATGACACACTTATTAATTTTTTAAAATAACATTACTCATTATTGTTTTTTTTTTAGAATAATAATACTATTTTTTGGTGATCTTATTTGCACTTTGTCCCCCTTCTTCTCAGTGACAAAATGAAAATAAGATCATTAGATAAGCGCATTATCACTTTAACAATTTAGTAAATCTATCATATACTTTACACATGATTTAATTTTGTGTAAACCTCTAATAGAATCTTAACAAAAAGGGTTAACTATAACAAGATAATATTTTGAGATGATTAACGATTGAGTTTTAAAATTTACGGGGACAAAATGTAAATGTCATGCGGTTGTCAATGTAATTTTCTTGTCTAATTTTTTACAAAGTTAACTTTATGAATAATTTTTAAAAAAAAATACTTAAAATGTGAAGACCAAAATAAGAAAAAAAATATTTAAGGACCACAATAAAAAATGATGAAATATAAAGAAAAAAAGTATAATTTATCCTTAACGGTGCAATTCTTGCAATAACGAATTAGATAATCGACGAGTGAAAATTTAATAAAAGCTAACAACGTGTCTTATCATCAGGGGGTGGAGTCGATGACCGTATATTACACTACTTGTTAAGGATCCGTAAGGACTTTTGTTCTCTTCCAGGAGAAGGAATGAAAGAACTATGGTGCGTCTCATTTTTTTTTTCTTTTTTTCTTTTTATTTATTTATTTATTATTTTAAGAAGTGAGTTAAAAGTAACTTTTTAATTTTTAATTTATTTTTGTCTCACAAAAAAAAAAAAGTCAAAAAGTCAAAAAAAAAAAAAAAAAGGGCCAAAAAAACCAACTTTTCCTTTGTTTTGCCTTCTTTTTTTTTTTTTTTTTTTTTTTTTGGGTGTGTGTGCTGCTGGTTAGTTTTGCTTTGAGCAGACCTGTCAAAACTACATTGCTTTAAAAAAAAATAACAAAAATAATAAGGGAAAATTATATTTAAAAAAATCTCAAAATTTGATATTTGTTACAAAATAAATCATGAAATTTTAATTTTATTAATTTAAATTAATTTTTTATTTATTTTTAATCTAAACTATTGACCTATTTTTGTTAGCTAAATTGATGTGAAATGATATTTTAGATATTTTATATATATCTACATTGAGTTTAAAGAACTAAAAAAAAAGTGGTTAGTTTTACCTAATAAAAATAAACGAATGGTTGAGATTAAAAACAAATCAAAATATTAAAGTTTAAATTGATAAAATTAAAAATTAAAAATTTATTTTGTTACAAAGGTCAAACTTTGAGTTTTTTTTTTTTTTTTTTGGGTCATAATTTCTCAAAATAATAATAATAATAATAACAATAATAATAATAATAATAATAAAACCCTTAAATATATTAATGTTAAATTTACTTACAATGATGTGTATTATCACATATTATTTATTGATTTGTTGAAAAATCAGCCAATATACTCTAATAAATATTAATGTCAAACAAAATATAACCAGTCTCATTTGATTTTTAAAAACATTAAAAATATAATAATCGATAATATACATTAAATTTCAACTCATGTGAATTTTCAAAAAAAAAAAAAATGTCAGGACATATTTCTCCTTATTACGATAAATGTTTTTGAAAATTTGTAAGATTTTGTTTTGTTTGAAACCGAAGACGAAAAGCAAGCCAAAAAAAAATCAAAAAATCAAAACTGTCCCCACACCAGCGGACTTGGGGTGGCCGTTGTGCTACTGTTTAACTAAATGGGCCCATTTCGAGACCCAATTTGATAATCTGAACAATTCACATTTTAGAGTATATCGAGTCGAATTTACCTGTAAAAAATCAAGTTAATCAGATATCGTTAACCCTTTCATCCATTCACATTTGTATCTACAAAAATAAATGACAATTATGATTTAAAATATTAAAATGAATGTGAGTAGATGAAAGAGTTAACGATATTCGATTAATTAAATTTTTGTAAGTACATATATTCTATTCAATATATTCTAAAATATGAACGGTTCGGATTGTCAAAATAGGTCTTGAAATTGGCCCATTTGGTTGCACAGCAGTCGTTGTCCTAACATTCCTATTACTAAATGTTTTTTTAAATATCTTATATGAGCGTAGGTCTCACATGAGTGTAAGATCCATACTCAAGTGAGATATTTGATAAAAATATTGAGACTTCTAATATTTTTCTTTGACTAAACTATCCCGTGATGTAAAGATATGATAATATTATTTTGTATTAATATAATTAATAAATTATTAATAAAATAAGATTAAGTGTTAAATGAATTAAAATTATTTAAAAAATTAATATAATTATGTTTTAAAGAAACTTAATTTTCGTTTAATGTGGAGATTGTATTCAATCATGATCCCCTTACACCATAGCCATATTCCATCGCCATCAATTGGTGAGCGAATTTGTGTCGAGGGGCTTTTGTTATTATTGACAAAATAGGTCTAGGAAGCTTTTTTAATTTATTTAAAAATTTATCAATTGTCTACATGAAAGCCTAATCTTAACATATATACAATAATCTAATCTTAACATAATTAAATTATTAATCTATATTACTTATATAAAGAGAGAGCAAATTCATATAAATCTAAATAAGTGATTATTAATAAAACTCCACAAAAATAAGTGATTATCAATTAATCCAAATTTAATTATCATTTTTTTTTTCTTTTGATTAAAAATCAATGAACATGCATAAATTTCTCATTCAAATTGTTTGTTTGAGTTTTCAAAAAAAAAAAAAAAATCTAAAAATTTCAGAAATTAGTTTGGTAATAAAAAATTTTAAAAAAAAAAACTCATTCTTTTTATATGATTTTCCCTTTTTAGTGAATAATAATTTTAAAAATGTGTTTTTTAGTATTTATTTTTGTCAAATTAGTTTCTAATTTTTGGAAAAAAAAATTAGAACACAAATTTTAAAAACTCAACTAAACAAAATTAGCTATATTTGGAGCACGTATTTATTTTATTTTATTTTTTAATTCTATGTATCGCGGTGTTAGAATTCTAAAATATATTTTGAGAAAAAAAAATGCATCCCTATTTTATTTACTTGTCTTCATATAATAATAACAATTTAATAACATAAATAATTAAAATATTATTTTTTCTTAAAAATCTTTGTGAATTACATGTGATACAGGTAATTATTCAATAATTTCGGAATATGAATACGTAATATTTTATAGTATTATGATTGGTAGAGAAGGTAAGTAGGTGAAATATTATATTGAGTGATTGAAAAATATAAAAAGACATATTAAATAGTGATTGATTAAGAAATATAAATACATAATACTTCGAAAATATTAAATAATTTCTCGGAAAGGTCACCCTAAAAAAGTACATGTGATCGGACTTTAAGAACATTCGCTATATTATTACAATGAAAAATGGTTGAAAGTACTAAAGTGGTGCTCTAATAGCACCACTAATGGTGTGACAGTGGGCTATGTTTTTTTTTTTTTAATATTCTCAATACATTAATGTTATTAGTAATCTTTTTTTTTAATGGTATAAATCATTGTTGTACTACAATTGACCTATGTAGGTTATGGGTTCCGCTGTGTCAAAAAAACATAATCATGATTTAAAAAAAAAAAAGAATTGTCTCAAAAAAAAAACATCATCATGAGGGTACTCTCAATCAAACAACCACGAGGGGAGGGGGTTAAAGCATCTGCATCAAGCTCTTCAATTTCATTTTTTTAGTTAAAAATTGTAAAAAATTAACTCTATTAAACTCATTTATAGTTCGTCATAATTTACGATGGCTATAGTAACTTGTTACAACAAGTGAGACACTATTCATCGTTACTTGTGTGTTATCGAATGTCTGCCCAGAAGTCTAACCGGTCAAAGGGTCAACGGCAATTTATTTATTTTTTTAAGAATTGTTTGGCTGATAACTTATCAATTTAATAAAAAAAGAAAGACAACAAACACAATAAGAAAATAATATTTAATAAAAATAAATTAGAATAAAGAGTTTGATGCAGTAGGTGCTAAAAGGTAAGTAGCTAAAATAATAAAATAGCTTTAATTTGACTAAAAAATTGAAGAGTTTGATATGAATGCTCTTAGAATGACAAATCATTATCCAAACTATGCTTTGTAGTTTCTCGTGTATACATTAAAAAAATGTATTTTTTTTATATACATATATTTATTTAAGTCATATTAATTAACATTTATTAATATCTCTTCTTTATTTTTTTATCAATTTTCTTTACTTTTTTATATATTTTTTTTGTAAAAAGTAAAAAAATGTACTTATTTAGAACATCCCAAATAACCCCTAAAAAACAATGAACATGTATAAATTTCTAATTCAATTTGTTTGTTTGAGTTTTTAAAAAAAAATTCCAAAAAATTTTGAAAATTAGTTTTGGTAAAAAAAAATTTTAAAAAAAAAACTCATTCTTTTTATATGATTTTTCCTTTTTTAGTGAATAATAATTTTAAAAATGTGTTTTTTAATATTTATTTTTTTCAAATTAGTTTATAATTTTTATAAAAAAAATTAGAACACAAATTTCAAAAACTCAACTAAACAAAATTATATATATTTGGAGCACATATTTATTTTATTTTATTTTTTAATTCTGTATATCACAACGTTACAATCTTAAGACATATTTTGAGAAAAATAAAATATATACCTATTTTCTTTACTTGTCTTCATATAATAATAACAATTTAATAACCTAAATAATTAAAATACAAAAAAAACTTCGTGAATTATGTGAACGCTTCAAGCAGACAACCTACCCTACACTGTACTGTATTTCAAGGAGATTTCCTACTCTACACTTCACGTCTGTACTGTAGGGCTTAGCACTTACCATCCCAACCGCGTCAGGATCGTCTAGAGGGCTTGTTTGTTTTGAGATGTAATGGATGGAAAGAAATTTGGATGGAGTGGGGTTATTTACTATTATGTTTGTTTGTAGAGTTAGGGAATGGATAAGGATGGAGGAGGAGATTTAGATGGAGATTGAAAGGGGGATTATGATGGAGGAGGTAGAAGTGGTATTCGAAAAATAGTGAAGGGATTACAAACTTTTTTATTTATTTTTTATTTTTTTACATATTGGGAATTTTTTTTTAAATATTAATGTTTATTTTTTTATATTTTTTATTATTTTATATAAAAATAATTTAACAATTTTTATACTAACAACTATCATCAAAGCAAGTACAATTTTACTTAATCTCCTCACTATCAATCCTCTCCATTATACCTCTGAAAATAAACAGATCCAGAGTGAAATGGTAGAGTGATCCTTTACAGTAAAAATTTTGAACGCGACGCCTGTCCCATTAAAGAGGTGGAGGGTTGAGATCTTCCTTCATCAAAATGACGTCGTTTTGGTATTAAAAAAAAAAAAAACCCTTCTTCAGTTTAGATAGGGTAGGGGATTGAGAGAGACATAGAGAGAGAGAGAGAGAAAAGCATTGGAGAAGAAAAAGAGAATAAGAGATTTGGGGAAGAATCTTTTATCTTTTGGCAGGTGAATCTTTGAAGAAAAAAATATGTGATTGTTTCCCATGGAATGGAAAGCAGATATGAAGAAGAAAAAACAAAAACTGTGATTGCTTCACTCATTAAATCAGATAAAGTAAAGATCACTATATTATAAAATATAAGTGAAAACCTTAGATGTAAAAACATGAGATCTACAGAAAATAAGTAAAATTTTCAAATCAAATAAAATAAAATCATTTCCAGATTAGATGTACAGAAAATAAGGGAGGAAAAAAAAAATCATATTCAACACATAAAAGCTGAAATTTATAATGTAAGAACATGAGATCAACAAAACTTCAACTTCTCCTGCTGTATAACTTTAGTAAGTATCATGATCAAAGTGGAGCTCTTAAATAATATTGTTATATATATGGGTATTCATGTATTGAACTTAAATCAGACCCACAAACCTCTTTGAAATAGAGATCAAAAAACAAAACTAGTATTTGGAGATATTCAAACCGATTTCGACTTCGGCAATGATCGATGGAACCACCAATTGAAATCATAGATGTAACGCCCCGAAAATAATACGACATGAACCACCACATTAAACAACATTCATCGAATAAATAATGTCATAACACCAATCTCTACATCATATACCAACAATGTTATACAAAAGTTCCACATGCGATTTATACATACAAGGATATAAAGATACATGAATCCATAGTATGTGAAGCATCTAGTCTCAACACAAATAAAATGCCCTAAAGGGCTTACATCTTCCAAGGCAATAGCCCGGTTACACAAAATGGTCTCTCGGACCCATACACATTGGCCCTTGGCTTACAATTAGATCACAACAAAAATAAGAGCTATGGACTCTTTACAATTATCCACACCTTCAACTTGGCGGGATCACCAAGTCTTTACCTGCACCAAAGTCCCATAGGAGTGAGCATAAAGCCCAATAGAGAATTCTAATAAAGTATATACAATTATGCAATTCTCAATGAAAATGCAATGTCAATGCCATGCCATGCTCTTTTAAGAAATTTCATTTCATGCTCCTTTAACGAAAATTCATTTCATGCTTTTTTTGAAGATTTTTAATTTTTCCAATAAAAACTTGTAACCTTAATACATTTCAAACTTCTAGTTTTAATCAATAGGGGCGTTGAATATGACACTGGTAATCCCTAAGTTGGTGTCTGCAAGTAGACTCTACGAGCACTACCAAACTGTCATTTTTACCGGTATTAACCGGAAGGCTCGACATCTATCCGCGCGGTTTTCTGGTCTTTCACCATGGACACTCAGGCCAACTTAACAAAATTCATCTACACCCTCTAACCAGACTTGCCACCGTATTTACCCCTTACACATTTCCATAATTCATATCACAACGTTATTTTCTTTCATGAAATAAGTATCTTCCATCAAAATTTACAATGCAAAAATAATAATCGAATGAATATGCAATGCAATGATTTCCCATAACTCATAACATTTCCCCATGTTTAAAGTCTCTACAACAATGCCAACAATCACATTTTTCATTACCTCTTTTCATTGCTCTTTCTCAAGATAACCATATGACTTCAACACACAACATCAATCTCTCATAATTTAATTCTTTCGAAGCCACATGTGGGGTTTTCAAACACTAACCTCCACCATTCTTAATTCTCACAATCCATTACGCACAACAATTACCATTTCATAATTAAATATTTTTCATGCATCTAACAACAACTTAAAAAATAAATCCTCCATTTTCTTATATCAAGAAGATTACCACTTCTCTTACCAAGATGTGAATTCTACACTCACTCACCCATTTTAGCACAAGAAAAGAAGTTTATTCCATGGATTTTCCATGTTTTCAAAAAGCCCCGATTTCCTAGGTTTTCACAAAAACCCTAACCTTGTTCATCTCTTTTATAAAATCTCATCATACACTTCAATTTCAACTCATGTTGTCCAAAATTCCAAGAAAATCTCTAAATGAACACAAGATAGAGTTTATTTTACAAAAATCATCAATCCCTTGAGCCACCAAACCCATTTTCGAAATTTTCAAAGAAAGTTACAAAATCAACCAAAAACTTACACAAATATATATATATATATATCTCAAAGGAAAACCCTCTAGGATTTATAAAAGAGTTGAGATACAACCCACATTTAAAACTCTCTACATTTTTGAAACACAAGATTGAAATCAACAAGGAACAAGAAGAAAACTCTTAAAACCATCATCAAATAGCAAAACTTGTATATATAACTCAAGAATGTCCCTACCTTAGGCTTGATGAAGACAGAGAGAAAAGATGAAACCCTAGCTTTGATGAAAGATTCTTCAACTTTCCACAACACCAAGAGAAGCTCTAGTTCTTGATCTTCAAGATTTAGAGGAAGATGATGAGGATCTTGGCCCAAAGATTGCAAGGATCAAAGAGTTTTGGTGTTTGAGGATGTTTTCTAGAGACAAGGGGGAGAAAGATAAGGTTTAGAGTGAGAGAGATATATTAAAATGAGATACAAACAACCCAAAAGAGGAGAAAAAACAGAGCCACGGGTCTAGGCTCTCATGCAAGTGCGGAGCCTATTCCCGCACGTGCGGCTTCCCCCTCTCGCACGTGCGGCTTCCCCCTCTCGTACGTGCGGTACCTTTCCGCACCTCCTCACGCACATGCATTTTTAGCAGTATGCACTGCCCAACCTCCCCTGCTTCCCGCACGTGCAACTTGGCCTCCCGCACGTGCGACCCAACCCTGTACGTGCGGCCTTGACCCAATAGCCCAGAAAACCCCGATTCAACTCCCGGGCACTCCGAACCCAACCGTGCACTCCCTGGAACAGGTGAAATTTCACACCGAACAAGACAAGGGTAAGAACTACTGTTGTTCATTATGAGATTAAGTCCAGCACCATACAAATGCTCCCATCATTCCATGGACTAACTCATGATGACCCATATAAGCATTTGAATGAATTTCTAGAAATTTGCTCGACAGTGAGGATCCAGAATTTCACAAATGAGGCCTTAATGTTGCGATTGTTTCCATTCTTGTTAAAGGATAAAGCCAAACATTGGCTAAATTCTTTACCTGCTAATTCAATCACAACTTGGGACCAATTACAGCAACGGTTTTTGGAGAAGTACTTTCCCATAGGTAAAACCAACCAACTTAGGCGAGCCATCACAAACTTTGCCCAAATGGATGGCGAGCAATTCCATGAGACGTGGGAAAGACTTAGAGACCTTCTCCAACAGTATCCCCACCACCAAGTGCCTGATTGGCAACTTGTTCAAACATTCTATTATGGCTTAACTGAGCCACATCGCCAAATGGTGGATTCATCCTGTGGTGGGACATTTATGTCTAAAAATGATGCCGAGGCATGGCAATTGTTTGAGAACTTAAGTGATAATTCCCTTCACCATGCCTCCGCAGCCCGGCAAGTTCGGCAACCCCGTAGTTGGAGCCCTGAAAAGAGGGGGCATTTATGAGGTCGGGTAAAACCTAGAGTTAGCCCAACAAGTAGAGGCATTGTCCCGCAAGATGGACCAATTATTAGCTACGGGACATGCCCCTACCCAGCGAGATCAGCCTCAATTTCATGAGGCATGTGTTATTTGTGCGAGCCCTGCTCATGACTTGAGTGAGTGCCCTTCGGCATCACAATTTCCGAAGTTAGTCCAAGAGCATGTGAATGTGGCTCAAGGATTCTCCAACCTGGATAATGATCCATACTCCAATACATACAATTCGGGATGGAGAAATCACCCTAATTTCTCATGGAGACCCCCTTCACAAGGCACTTCTTATAATCCTCCACCACCAAGGCAGAATTTCAATAATTTTGCCAACCAATCATCTTACCGACCACCGCAACCTTATAGACCCCCACAACCATACCGGCAACCACAACCACAACCCCCGCCTGTTCCTCAGGGCAACTCTGCCTTTGAGACTCAAGTGTTGGAAGTTCTCTCAGAACTTAAGGGGTTAGCACCGATAGTTCACTCCCATACTCACTCTATTGCCAAGATAGAGACCCAATTGGGTCAAATGGCTAACAACATGAATCGGAGAGAGGAGGGAAAATTAGCAAGTCAAACTGTGGCCAACCCTAAGGGACAATACGGGGCAGAGAGTTCGGGTGGGAATGGTAAGCAACATGAGCAAGTGCAGGTGGTAGTTGCTTTAAGAAGTGGTAGGGAGTTAGAGCCTCAGTCAGTTGCGTCTGATGTAACTAGAGTTAGGAAGGGTGACCACGGTGGTTCACCTAGTGAGAGTAAGGGTGAGGGGGAAATACTTAAGAGGGATGACTTAGTCCCTAGCACTTCACTTGAGCCCAAGGCACCATATGTGCCTAAGGCACCATTTCCCCAATGTCTTGACACACCGTCCCCTTTTAATAAGAAGGTGGCATCTATGGAGGCAATGATGGAGGTCTTTAAACAGGTAAAAATCAACCTCCCCCTGTTGGAGGCGATTAAGCAAGTACCATCATATGCCAAATTTCTAAAGGACCTTTGTACGCAAAAGCGTAAATTTAGGACACATGTGTCCTAAAAGGTCCTACTCACGGAGCAAGTAAGCTCCATCTTGTTGAATGACACACCTCCTAAGCTTAAGGACCCAGGTGCCCCAACCATTGCATGCATTATAGGGGACCATTTCATTGATAGGGCCTTATTGGATTTAGGGGCGAGTGTCAATTTGTTGCTGTACTCTGTGTACGAGGAATTTGGGCTTGGCGAGTTGAAGCCCACTACTGTTACTCTTCAGTTGGCTAACCGGTCCCTCAAAGTGCCACGTGGCATGATTGAGGATGTATTAGTGAAGGTCGATAGGTTTTACTTTCTTGTTGACTTTTTGGTTCTAGATATGGAACCGTTAGCCAGTTCTAAGAAACAAATCCCGGTGATCTTAGGTCGACCTTTCTTGGCTACAGCCAATGCATGCATAAATTGTCGGACTGGGGTTATGGAAGTTTCATTTGGTAACATGCAAGTGAAACTTAATGTTTTCCAAGCATCCCAACATCCTCATGAGAGAGAGGAGTGCTTATTAGTGGATGTTGTGGATGAGATTGTAGAGGAGGCTTTGCCCTTCATTCTTGTAGAGGACCCTTTAGAGGCTTGTCTAGCTCATTTTGGGTTTGACAATTTTGATATAGATGGGTCAGTTGAGAAGGTGAATGTCTTGCTTAATTCTTCTTCTACACCGGATTTTCCTCCATGGAAAGCCTGGTTTGAGTCACTTCCTCCTCTGTCGAGAGAGCCTGCCCCACCATCTTTGGTCACACCACCTACACTTGAGTTGAAGCCACTTCCGGCGACACTCAAGTATGCATTTTTAGGGCCCCAGGAGACTTTACCAGTTATCATTGCATCTGACTTGACTGCTGAGCAAGAGAGTCAGTTAATGAGTGTTCTTGTGGCACATCGGAGTGCTATAGGTTGGTCAGTGGCTGATTTGAAAGGGATAGATCCCTCCGTGTGCATGCATTATATACACCTAGAGGAGGACACCAAACCTTCTCGCGAAATGCAACGGAGATTGAATCCTAACATGAAAGAGGTGGTGAAGAAGGAGGTATTGAAATTGTTGGATGCGGGTATTATATACCCCATCTCGGATAGCAAGTGGGTGAGTCCCACGCAAGTGGTGCCCAAGAAATCGGGCATCACTGTTGTTGAGAATGAGGGAGGAGAGTTAGTCTCCACATGAACCACTACTGGGTGGCGAGTGTGCATTGATTATAGGAGACTAAATTCCTCGACTAGGAAGGACCATTTTCCCTTACCTTTCATTGACCAAATCCTAGAGCGGTTAGCGGGGCAGGGGTTCTATTGTTTTCTTGATGGCTACTCGGGGTATAATCAAGTCCCGGTATACCCCGCTGACCAGGAAAAGACCACATTCACATGCCCTTTTGGCACTTTTGCTTACAGGCGCATGCCCTTCGGGCTATGTAATGCACCGGCGACCTTTCAACGGTGTATGATGGCCATTTTCTCCGATATGGTGGAGAAATTCTTAGAGGTTTTTATGGATGACTTTTCGATGTTTGGACCGTCTTTTGAGGAATGCCTTAGGAACTTGACTAGAGTGTTAGAACGATGTATTGAGGCAAACCTAATTTTGAGTTGCGAAAAGAGCCATTTTATGGTTCGTGAGGGTATAGTGTTGGGACACATTGTGTCCCCTCGAGGTATAGAGGTTGACAAGGCTAAGGTTGACCTCATTGCAGGCCTTCCTCCACCCAATTCCGTGCGTCAAATCAGGTCGTTCTTAGGGCATGCAGGTTTTTACCGTAGGTTCATTAAAGACTTCAGTAAGATATCACGTCCTTTGTGTAGTTTACTAGTTAAGGACGCGCCTTTTGTCTTTGATGAGGCATGCTTAAAGGCATTTGAAACACTGAGAATGGCCTTGACCACTGCCCCAATCATGAAATCACCAGATTGGTCACTTCCCTTTGAAATCATGTGTGATGCCTCCAATTATGCTGTCGGAGTTGTGTTGGGCCAAAGGGTCAATAAGGCACCATTTGCTGTATATTATGCTAGTCGCACTCTCTCGGATGCTCAATTAAACTACACTACTACCGAGAAAGAGTTACTAGCTGTGGTATTTGCCTTAGACAAATTCTGGTCTTATCTCCTAGGTTCCAATGTCATAGTCTTCACTGATCATGCCGCTTTGCGGTATTTACTATCAAAGAAAGAGACCAAACCTAGGTTGATTAGATGGATTTTGTTGCTTCAGGAATTTGACTTAGAGATCCGTGATAAGAAAGGATCCGAGAATGTGGTGGCGGATCATCTCTCCCGAATCCTTGTTGAGTATAATAGTGACCCTCTTATTTTGCATGATTCGTTTCCGGACGAACAACTCTTTGAGCTGTCACAAGCGAGCCCCCCGTGGTTTGCACATATTGTGAATTACTTGGCCATTGGGCAAATTCCACAGAATTGGTCTAAGCAAGACAAAGATCGATTCTTTTCGCAAGTCATGTATTACTTTTGGGAGGATCCGGAGTTGTTTAAATATTGCTCTGACCAAGTGATTCGACGGTGTGTGCCGGAGAGTGAGGTGCATAGCATTCTTACATTTTGTCATTCTTCTGCATGTGGCGGTCATTTTAGTGGGCATAAAACGGCCGCCAAGATTTTACAGAGTGGGTTTTATTGGCCCACAATTTTTAAAGATGCCCATCAATTTTGTAGAACTTGTTTGCGCTGTCAGCAAATGGGTTCGATGTCTCGGCGTGACATGATGCCAATGTCCCCTATTTTTGTGGTAGAAATATTTGATGTGTGGGGGATTGATTTTATGGGCCCTTTCCCGTCGTCATTCGGGTTTGAGTACATTCTTTTGGCAATAGATTACGTGTCTAAGTGGGTGGAGGCAATAGCTACCCGAACAAACGATCATAGAGTGGTAATCAAGTTTTTGCATGAAAACATCTTTAGTCGTTTTGGGTTTCCTAGAGCCATAATTAGTGATCAGGGTACACATTTTTGTAACCGGTTCTTTGAGTCGGTAGTTAAGAAATATTCTATCACTCATAAAGTTGGCACTCCATACCACCCGCAAACTAGTGGCCAAGTAGAAGTCTCAAATAGGGAGGTAAAGCACATAATTGAGAAAACGGTGAGACCGGATAGGAAAGATTGGTCACAACGGTTAATTGATGCATTATGGGCTTACCGCACTGCTTATAAGACACCCATTGGGATGTCACCATATAGAGCGGTGTTCGGCAAAGCTTGCCATCTCCCGGTTGAACTTGAGCACCGAGCATTGTGGGCCATAAAGAAGTTTAACTTCGATATGGCCGCGGCTGGGCTCAACCGGAAATTGCAACTCAATGAGTTGGAGGAAATTCGGAATGATGCATATGAGAGTTCGAGAGTTTTTAAAGCTCGGACTAAAGAATTCCATGACAAGCACATTAATAGGAAATCCTTTGAACCCGACCAAAAAGTGTGGCTTTTTAATTCAAAATTGAGACTCTTTCTGGGTAAGCTAAGATCAAGATGGGATGGCCCCTTTGTAGTTGTTGAGGCATTCATTCACGGCGCCGTTGAGGTGCGAGATCCAAAGACCGGCCACACTTTCAAAGTGAATGGCCAAAGATTAAAACCATATATAGAGGGGATTGGAAATGGGGATATGATTGAGTCCATTGCTTTAATGGACCCATTTTACTACGAATGATAGATTACTTTCTTGTTCTCTTTTCTTTCCCTTCTATGCTATTTTGTTTTTCTTTGTTCTCATCATGCTATATTTGTGTCTAGGAGACTTTAAATCCTCTAAAGGTGTAATTCCTTTGGTGTTTGCTGTGCCCGAACGACATCTGACGGTCTGGTGTAGCCACCTAACCGTGTTTGTAGTGAGTTCCTAGGAGACCAACTGAGACGGTGGAAACTAGAGTTCGAATGGCAAAGCCTAGAACACAGGTTTGGGATTTCCGAGACTAGAGTCTGGTTTAAATACCCAGGGGTGTGGAGATTGCTTCAAAACTACCCCGGCTTGAACTCTGTATGGCAGCCCCATAGGTTGAGGTAGCTTTATGCGCCTCGATTCTGGATACCGAATCAACCTAGTCTGTCACCCTATTGGAGAATAGGGAAAGTTACAAACATATGTTAGGGAGAAAAGTAGTACCCGTGGTTTTTGCGTGAAGATTATACCTTTAGTAGGCATTCCGTTATTTTCTTATGTGCTATTTTTATTTCGGATGTCAATTGAAGATAGAAATGCTTAGTTTGGATTAAAAAAATAATAATAAAAATAAAAATAAAAAATTTGTGTTGTACCTGTTTCAAAAAAAAAAAAAAAAAACTCTCGTACGTACGGAACTGTTCACGCACGTGCGGAACAATCTCACCAAAAATCAAGATTAAGCACTGCTAAATAAGCAAGTGCGGGAGTGAGAGACATTGACCAGCCGCACGTGCGGTTTGGGCCCCGCACGTGCGGGACGACGTTTGCAAAAAAAAAAAAAATTTCAGCGTTGGGGCAAATCGCCGCAGGTGCGGCTGATCCCCACAGGTGCGGAATAAAGGCCATTTGCGATCCATCACTCTGCTTTAAAAGCATGAGCGTGGCCAAGTGCGGCCATGTGCGGGATTTTTTCAAAATAAAAAAAAAAATGGTTTGATTTGGTTTTATTTTTATTTTTATTAAATTTATTTTTTTTTAATTTCGTTTTTAATTTATTTAAGTAAATAAATGCATAAATAAATTTTAAAAATACATAAAATATACAATTATTTTATTTATAATTTTTTTTTATATATAAAAAAAAATTTCATTTTATTTATTTATTTATTTTCTTATTATTATTATTATTATTATTATTATTATTATTATTATTATTATTATTATTATTATTATTATTTTTCCTATTTTCTATTTTCGTAAAAAAAAAAAAAATCCTCCGAAATCATGGTGCTAACAATAATCATAATTTTTTTTTTTAGGTTATTTTATTCTATACTTTAGTCTCTTTTGTAGTTTAGTTATTTTATAGTTTAGTTTAGTTTAGTTTAGTTTATTTTATGTTATAGTTTAGTTAATTTAATTTCATGTCATTTTTATTCATTTATTTAATTCTTTCTTTTCTTCAAAAACAAAAAAAACAAAAAAAAACAAAAAAAAAAAAAAACAACAAAAAAAAAATGTGTATAGTGTGTATATGTTACTCTCTGCCTACCTGGATGTGCACCTACAATTCTGGTAATATTCTCTCATTTCTCTTTACTTTTCCATTGAGGACAATGTCATATTCAAGTTGGGGGATGAGGGTTATATTTTCTTTTATGCATTTCTATCTGGCTCATAATTCATGTTTATACTTGTTTCACTTGATTGCATTACTTCACTTGATGTGACTTTTTGCTAGCAGGGTAATGATATTTGCATATGTTAATTGGAGAGCATAGTAGACTTGTATGAAAAGGATTTAGTGGGTAGATACTTGCATGCGATGTTTGCACGAGGAGAGTTGTCTGTGTTTGTGGTTTTAGTACACTTGTCATGAGTATGCCTTAATTCACATGAACACACTATCATAGCGGTGATCTTTTTATTATAATCCCTGGTGTACATCATTGATAATAGCTAGAGTTGCAGAAAAGAATAAATGAGGAGTCAAAATTCTTAAAAAAAAAAAAAAAAAAACACTTGACTTGTTTGGGTTCGTAATCTTTTTAACTCGAGTTATTAAGCCCGTAGGGGTGTCTCTATACCTAATGCCCTAAAACCGTCTGGTTTGGGAGTCATTGGCCCAAAACTTACTACATGGGTTAATTAGAAAGCTTAAGGGACTTGGACATTGCACAGTTAAGGAAAAATAAGAAGAATGACTTGTTCGGATTCGTAGCCTTTTCAACTCGAGTTATAAGCCCGTAGGGGTGTCTTTACACCCAGTGCCCTAAAATCGTCTGGTTTGGGAGTCATTGGCCCAATGCTTGTTACATGGGTTGATTAGAAAGCTTAATGGATCAGGACATTGCACAGTCATTCTAAAAAATAAAAATAAAAATAAAAAAATAATAAAAAAAACTTTTGAAAATCTTGGCTGTAACAGGTTAGTTTTTCTATATATGTTGGGTGTTATTATGAGTTACACTGGGCTATTATAGTGGATAGTTAACTAATATGGAGATTGCACTTTACACTGAGGGTACTCATGACTTGTCTACTAGCATGCACAAGTATAGGGAACTTTACTTTTGTATTAACTGAATTGTGGTTTTGACTCAATAGGTTCCTTCATGCTTGTCCACTGTGTCTTTAATAACTCATGATGTCTCAATATCACACTGTAGTGGCGCATAAGTTGATTGTTAGGTGGAGTAGTGTGGTCATTTGTTGTTGAGTATATATGAATATGTTAATCTTTGTGGGTATTATTTCTGGAAACCCTCACGAGACTTTACTCGTCCACTTGGGGTAACCTTGTGGTTTAAAGGCTTGTTGCATATGCTAAATGCAACCGTTTTCCCACGAAATAGGATAGATTTTGTTTAATTTTATTTTATTTTATTTTACTTGCTTGAGGACTAGCAAGTAGTAAGTTGGGGGATGTGATTAAGGCCGAAATGTACATCATTGAGGCCGTTAATTAGAATCTCTTAACTTCACTTGCTGGTCAAACCGTGTATTTTATGTGTGTTGAATGTCAATCAGGTTGTACATCGTCAGAGCATAAAATGGGCAAAAAGACATAATTTGGACAGAGTTGACTTTTTCTGGAAAAGTCAAACTGATGTTTTAAACCTGTTTGGAAGTGAGTAGAAGTATAAATAGAAAAGGAAAAGGCTTTTCTAGGATTCGGAACTATTTTGACCTAAGGAGAGAGGCTAGGGTTTGAAAGAAGAGGAAGGAACTAAAAGCTTCAAGGATGTCTCCAATGGTGGTTTCTTCTTTTTCTACCTCCTTCCACTCCTCCATGAGTGGCTAGTCTTCTTTTTCTAAGGTTTTGATGAAACCCTAGCCATGTAATTATTTTGTTTTCTTTTTGATTTTAAATTATGTAAAGGTTTGAATAATTGTATGGCGATTTAGAAGTTTCTTTATTATATTTTTCATTATCTCTTCGAATATTTGATTTTCTGTGATTGTTGAATATTATCCATACATGAGTTTTCTATTCCTTCACATTCAAGGTATGGGACGAACCATGCTACGAGGAATGAGTCGTATCACTACCCTAGTTTAGAGTGAACGATTCGTATTACTTGAGATGGTTCGTGCTCGTACATTGAATGTGATAATTTTCTTGTTAAATGCTTCGAACTTGTAGTTGCGAAACATTAATCCGTTCAAACCATAGCATAATTGATTTCAATTAGAAACCCTAATTATGTGGTTAGTGGTGAATTCTCCACCCTAGTTTTTCCCCCAATTCAGTAAACCAATTTCATTTATTAT
This sequence comes from Camellia granthamiana, assembly GCA_036172215.1. Classification (NCBI taxonomy): domain Eukaryota; kingdom Viridiplantae; phylum Streptophyta; class Magnoliopsida; order Ericales; family Theaceae; genus Camellia; species Camellia granthamiana. The sequence continues at coordinate 197,722 of JAXFYN010000340.1, read as the reverse complement.
TAATAATTTAATTCCTTAGTATAATTTATTCGTTATTAAATTAGGTTATGATCATTCAATCTTTTTATCAAAATTAATTTAGGAATTTAACGATTAAATTAGTTTAATTTCACAATAGTCCATGTGGATCGATACCTGGACTTGCCATTATTCTAATAGAATTTGGTATAGTTTAGTGATTATTTTTGGTGTGTTCAACGACCCATCATGTCCCTACCTTAGGCTTGATGAAGACAGAGAGAAAAGATGAAACCCTAGCTTTGATGAAAGATTCTTCAACTTTCCACAACACCAAGAGAAGCTCTAGTTCTTGATCTTCAAGATTTAAAGGAAGATGATGAGGATCTTGGCCCAAAGATTGCAAGGATCAAAGAGTTTTGGTGTTTGAGGATGTTTTCTAGAGAGAATGGGGAGAAAGATAAGGTTTAGAGTGAGAGAGAGATATATTAAAATGAGATACAAACAGCCCAAAAGAGGAGAAAAAATAGAGCCACGGGTCTGGGCTCTCCCGCACGTGCGGCACCTCCCCGCACCTCCTCACGCACGTGCATTTTTAGCAGTATCCACTGCCCAGCCTCCCCTGCTTCCTGCACGTGCGGCTTGGCCTTCCGCACGTGTGGCCCAACCCCACACGTGCGGCGTTGGGCCCCAGCATGTGCGGCCCTAACCTAGCATAGAAAACCTCGATTAAACTCCCGGGCACTCTGAACCCAACCGTGCACTCCCCGGAACAGGTGAAATTTCACACCGAACAAGACAAGGGTAAGAACTAAATTTTGAGAATTTTTTCCGGATGTTTCAAACCCAAAGAGAGCGAGAAGGGAATGGAGTGAAAACGAAAGAAAAAGAAAGAAAACAAGACCCGGTCGTCACAACCTCCCCACCTTAGGAAATTTCGTCCCCGAAATTTGAACAAACTCCCCAAAATTAAATAAACTCACCAAGCCAGAGTATTCTAACAACATAACCATTCTTAACAACGTTATCGAGTTGCAACATTTACATTAATCAACATTTACCACACTTTTCATCATCATTTCAATCAAGACAACAATTGTTTATACAAAGCATATGAAATAAAACATCTATAGCGAAACATCGTTCCTTCACAATCTCACACTTAGATTAACAACACATATATTACACGTGATTATCAACTTAACACCTTTTTTCTTCAACACAAGAAATCATTACAATTTAAATAAACATCTAAGCAGACTCAGACAAATCCGGATACTTGGAGCGGGCTTCCGCCTCCCCTTTCCACGTAGCCTTCTCCACTCTGTGGTGTCTCCACAACACCTTCACTAATGGCATGATTTTGCCTCGTAGCGTTTGTTCTCGAGTATCTAAGATTTGAACCAGTCATTCCTCCTAAGGGCATCCTCATCCACTTCCAAATCAACCCAATCTAACACATGAGAAGGGTCGAGTTCGTACTTCCTAAGCATAGACACGTGAAACACATTATGAACCCCCAAAAGTTGTGGCGGTAAAGCTAACTGGTATGCCACTTCCCTAGTCCTCTCCAATATCTCGAAAGGCCCAATGAGCCTCGGAGACAACTTACCACTCTACCGAACCTCATTAAACCTCGCCTAGGTGAGATCTTAAGGAACACATGATCGCCTACTTCAAGGAACAAAGGTTGTCTCCTCTTATCGGCATAACTTTTCTGTTGGCTTTGGGGCCGTAGCTAACCTCTTTCGGGTGAGAGCAACTTTCTCGGTTGTCTCCCTAACAATCTCCGGACCCCACAACGGTGCATCTCTCACTTCGGCCCAACAAACTGGTGAACTACAAGGTCGGCTATTCAAGGCTTCAAACGGTGCCAAGGAAGACCTCCCAACCAACCAAGGAAACACAACACCAACTTCCGGTCAGAACCAAATTTGGAACACTACCCCGACTCTAGGAACGCCAAGGATATAGAATTAGTCAAGAACACAGGGAAAGGGTCACAGACTTTCCCTCGATTCACACCACTAACTGGGACTATTAGACAAGAACAACAAACAATCACGGCAGCCACACGCACACCCCGGGTATTCACCACCACTAGCCTAAACACTCTCCACGCTTCACACTCTAACAAGGTGGAAACTAGATTTTCACCACAAGATCCTTGGTTACCTCATTTAAGGAAAAGGTTACAACAAGACTCGACTCAAGACAAGACTCTGGTCTAACAAGTTCTTACAACGCCCAACAACCCACATAACCGAACGTACAAAATTCAAGATTTAGAAATACAATTAAAGTGGTCACACCATCACAATCATAAGGGTACAATAGTTAACAACGCAATTTCAAAAGAAGGTTTTCATCTTTTTCTCAATTATTAGCAAAAGTCATCTCTTTACATGCAAAACATTTTCTTAAAGGTGTTCCAAACTCACACCGATCACAAGTCAAAAATACATTTTATTCCTTTCAAGCAAAATCCAAAATTCGTTCATTTTAATTTCCGATCCACCGTAACAACCGGCGGATCTCTGCCGTTAACCAACAACACCCATCACCCACATGGTGATGCCACAACCGTTACAACATAACATAGCATTTCCACAATATTAATTAACCAAAAACAACAATTATATCATTCCATTCGGCCAATAACATTATTATTACAATGCAAGTTAAAATAAGGATTGTTCTTGTCATCTTGAAAGAAAAATCTTTTTCTTATTTATACATTTTCTCCAAAATTTTACTTGAATTCGTGTTATAAACTTCGAGTAAAAGCAATTTATTTTGTAATTATTTTACCAAAACAAGTTCTAAAATCTCATCCCAAGGGTTTTAGTTAAGATAGAAATGCCATGAAAGTTTTCAAAAATCAACAATCACTAACAATTTAACTTCCCAACAAACAACCGGTGAATCCCAACCATCACTTAATCACATCCATCACACCTACAATGACTTCCAGAATACGACAATTACATTTTCATAACAACAACAACTTGAAATAACCTGGTGCTAAAAGAAACAATGTAACACACACAAATTTCCAAACTCCGAGAGTTCCATACCAACACAAACGTTAACCAAGAAGGACCAACTACGCTCGAAGACCTATGAGTATTCCCAATCAAGAAGCTAACACTCTACCCCGATTTACAGTCTCAAAAACTTACACAGAGACGCACACACTGATAACCACACACAAACACAAGGCCCAGCTCCCTAGGCACAACCCACGGCATCGCGCCGCCTTCTAGCCAAAATGTACTAATTTTCCAAAAGATTCAACTTTACAACCCACATCTAAACCATTCTAATGTGATTATTTGTCACCCACCTTGATACCACTCAACTTAACTAATCACTCGAGAGTTTCCACTCCCGGTCTTCAAGTACCTACATACCATTCCCATAAGAATTCTATTCATACGCCTAGATGGCCAACACACTCTCTTGCCCAACACAAGACCGAGTAGGTCAACGGCGATCACACGATCCAGGTTACCCAAGACAATTCTTACCAACAGTACACTCGTTACCTAAAAACACCAACCATTCATTACTTCCCTGAGATGCGAATCTCACACTCCCTAGACATTCCCACATCACTTCCACCAACCTTCACAAAACTCTAAGGCCTCACACTTCCTCAAACTTAACACAATAAAGCTTTCAAAATTTTGGCCCTCATCCTAACACTATGTTTATCACAAAAATTTCGTAGACTTCTCAATTCCCATCAACAATTTCTAAACTAATCAAGAATCAAAGGTCATCACAAAATTCTACTGTTGATATACAATAGTACTAGGATCACCAATTCCTTTTCACATACATAACAAGGAATTCAAGTTTCATTAGCAAGCCCCAACATATGAGGGTAACAAACAACAATACATGCACACATAACTACAGTGCCTTAGCATCCTACAACACACTAATCAATCACAAAAGTTTCACAATTTATAACATAGATCTCTAAAACGAAAGTCCCTCTCAAGGGTGATACTACCGCGCTGGTTTAAAGGTCGACCCTCGCGAAGCTTCCGAAGTCTAGCCTCTCCGAGCCTGATATCGATAACGTCCCCGATTGGACTTATGGAACAAAGTCCGACTAGATTCTGAAACATCGGAATGATCTATACGTAAAAGGCAAAAACGTCTAGCATGGCCCCGCTGACCACAATCAAAACAAATAACGGCCTCCCAACTCTGAACCTGATTGGGAGCCTGAATCTCACTGGATCCCCCAACAGACGAGGTCGAAACCCCTGATGAAAACAAAGACCAAGTCTGCGAGTAAGCATGCACTCACTTCCACCTCTTGCTAAGTCTAGGGTGCTTATGAACTGTAGGAGTTACCGAAGTGGCCTCTTCTCTAGCTCGACCAACACTGTTAACCACGACCTCTGCATGGGCCGCCGCCTCAACTAGATTCAAAATAATTCTTCCACTTAGATCTAATCACTTTCTCCCGCATTTCATCACGCAACCGCCTCTCAAACTCATAACAGTAGCGCTCCTCTGTTGTCACCAATTCTGGAGCAAATCTCGACAAACTAGTGAACCTCATCTCAAACTTAGCCAAATGAGTAACATCCTAGCCCAACTCAACAAACTGTTCCCATGACCTTTCCCGAGCAGAAGGAGGGAAATACTTGGCCAAGAAGGCCTCGGTAAACGCAACCCACGTGGCACCTACGGTACCCTTCACATACTTCCACCAATAACTCGCATTCTCCTTTAATTAGAAGGTCGCCAAGAAACCCTCAACCTCTTGCCCTCAACTCTGAGCATGTCAAGAGTCTTGGTAATCTGTTCTAACCAACTCTCCGCCTCCAGCGGTCTTGCCTCTCCCAAAAACTCCGGTGGATTGGAGCGAAAAAACTCCTTAGTAAGTTTGAGGGTACGCCCGTTGTCCCCCTCATTGCGAGCTAAAGCATCTTGCACTGCTTTCACGACCTCGCATGCAACTTCCTCGCTGACAGCCGATGTTGTAACAACAGGTGCTAGGGGAACCGCCATGCCCCCCACCGACACTCCTATTACCCATCCGTCATCTATTTCCTCGTGTAGACATCCTATAAAATTCAAAAACAAAATCAACTAAGTGCATGACACAACAGCCTTCCCGAAGAACACACTCTCACCACCACGACTTTGAACCCTTCCCGACATCCTAATTAAGAAACAAAATATATAACTTAGCACATAATTCCAAATGTGCTCACAACTAGCCTCACATGTAAAACTAATACAATTATATATACTCTAGCACATAAGCAATCCAATTCACTCCACCTAAGCACGTAGTCACATAAGCACATACGAATTATCCTTTAGTGATGAGATTTGTCCCATAAGAAACCAAGAATTCTTAATAGAATGAGTATTGATCGGGTTCCCTTCTAATAAGACCTCTAGGAATCTAATAGGTGCAAATAACATCCCGAAAGTCTAATCACATACCCACATAGTCACATAAGCATGCTATCACAAAATCACATAGACAAAATATTTTCTAATCATGCGAAACGAACCCATTGTGGTATAACAACCACTTCCCACGAGCCCCAAGTATTCAAACCCGGTAGCTTTGATACCAAGTTGTAATGCCCCGAAAATAATACGACTTGAACCACCCACATTAAACAACATTCACCGAATAAATAATGTCATAACACCAATCTCTACATCATATACCAACAATGTTATACAAAAGTTCCACATGCGATTTATACATACAAGGATATAAAGATACATGAATCTATAGAATGTGAAGCATCTAGTCTCAACACAAATAAAATGCCCTAAAGGGCTTACATCTTCCAAGGCAATAGCCCGGCTACACAAAATGATCTCTCGAACCCGAACACATTAGCCTTTGGCTTACAATTAGATCACAACAAAAATAAGAGCTATGGACTCTTTACAATTATCTATGCCTTCAACTTGGCGGGATCACCACGTCTTTACCTGCACCAAAGTCCCATTGGGGTGAGCATAAAGCCTAGTAGAGAATTCTAAGTATATACAATTGTGCAATTCTCAATGAAAATGCAATGTCAATGCCATGCCATGCTCTTTTAAGAAATTTCATTTCATGCTCTTTTAACGGAAATTCATTTCATACTCTTTTTGAAGATTTCAATTTTTCTAATAAAAACTTGTAACCTCAATACATTTCAAACTTCCAATTTTAATCAATAGGAGCGGTAAATACGACACTGGTAATCCCTTGGCTAGTGTCTGTAAGTAGACTCTACGAGCACTACGAAACTGTCATTTTTACCGGTATTAACCGGAAGGCCCGACACCTATCCACGCGATTTTCTGGTCTTTCACCATGGACACTCAGGCCAGCTTAACAAAATTCATTCATCTACACCCCCTAATCGGACTTACCACCGTATTTACCCCTTACACATTTCCATAATTCATATCACAACGTTATTTTCTTTCATGAAATAAGTATCTTCCATTAAAATTTACAATGCAAAACTAATAATCAAATGAATATGCAATGTAATGATTTCCCATAACTCATAACATTTCCCCATGTTTAAAGTCTCTGCAACAATGCAACAATCACATTTTTCATTACCTCTTTTCATTGCTCTTTCTCAAGATAACCATGTGTCTTCAACACACAACATCAATCTCTCATCAATTTAATCCTTTCGAAGCCACATGTGGGGTTTTCAAATACTAACCTCCACCATTCGTAATTCTCACAATCCATTACGCACAACAATTACCATTTCACAATTAAATATTTTTCATGCATCTAACAACAACTTAAAAATAAATCCTCCATTTTCTTATATCTAGGAGATTACCATTTCTCTTACCAAGATGTGAATTTTACACTCACTCACCCATTTTAGCACAAGAAAAGAAGTTTATTCCATGGATTTTCCATGTTTTCAAAAAGCCCCGATTTCCTAGGTTTTCACAAAAACCCTAACCTTGTTCATCACTTTTATAAAATCTCATCATACACTTTAATTTCAACTCATGTTGTCCAAAATTCCAAGAAAATCTCTAAATGAACACAAGATAGAGTTTATTTTACAAAAATCATCAATCCCTTGAGCCACCAAACCCATTTTCGAAATTTTCAAAGAAAGTTACAAAATCAACCAAAAACTTACACAAATATATATATATATATATCTCAAAGGAAAACCCTCTAGGATTTATAAAAGAGTTGAGATACAACCCACATTTAAAACTCTCTACATTTTTGAAACACAAGATTGAAATCAACAAGGAACAAGAAGAAAACTCTTAAAACCATCATCAAATAGCAAAACTTGTATATATAACTCAAGAATGTCCCTACCTTAGGCTTGATGAAGACAGAGAGAAAAGATGAAACCCTAGCTTTGATGAAAGATTCTTCAACTTTCCACAACACCAAGAGAAGCTCTAGTTCTTGATCTTCAAGATTTAGAGGAAGATGATGAGGATCTTGGCCCAAAGATTGCAAGGATCAAAGAGTTTTGGTGTTTGAGGATGTTTTCTAGAGAGAAGGGAGAGAAAGATAAGGTTTAGAGTGAGAGAGATATATTAAAATGAGATACAAACAACCCAAAAGAGGAGAAAAAACAGAGCCACGGGTCTGGGTCTCATGCACGTGCGGAGCCTATTCCCACACGTGTGGCTTCCCCCTCTCGCACGTGCAGCACCTTCCCGCACCTCCTCACGCACATGCATTTTTAGCAGTATGCACTGCCCAACCTCTCCTGCTTCCCGCACGTGCAGCTTGGCCTCCCGCATGTGCGGCCTTGACCCAATAGCCCAGAAAACCCCGATTCAACTCCCGGGCACTCCGAGCCCAACCGTGCACTCCCTGGAACAGGTGAAATTTCACACCGAACAAGACAAGGGTAAGAACTAAATTTTGAGAATTATTTCCGGATGTTTCAAACCCAAAAAGAGCGAGAAGGGAATAGAGTGAAAACGAAAGAAAAAGAAAGAAAACAAGACCCGGTCGTCACAATAGAACACTTACTGGTAAGTTGGCAACAAAGGCGGCGCCGATCAACATCGGTCATTCCTTTCTCTAACTTCGTCGCAACTCCCAACGCTGGTGCTCTTGCTTCATTCTTCTCTTTGCTGCTACCGGATTTCTCTCTCTAGGGCTGGAGTGAAGTGAACTGAGAGTTTCTGTTTTTTTTCCCTCCACCAAAACGACATGGTTATAATGAAGAAAGATCTTAACCCTCCACCTCTTTAGTGAACCAACCCTTGGTCTTTCTAAGCCAATCGTGCGGCCTTAGATGCTTATGCACGCCTTGCTTGCACCTAAGTAAGCCTTCTTTGGAAGAGAGCTAGGAGAAGTTTGCACACACAAGGGAAACTTAGAGAGAGCTCTTGGAGAATGCTTTGCTTGTATTGCTTGAATGCTTTTCAACTCTTTGTCGCTTGGGTCTACTTGGGTCACTTGGGTTCACTTGGGTCTACTTGGGTGGTTTGGGCAAATGAGGCCCTCCCCTTTTATAGGCTTACAAAGAATGTTCTAGACCTAGTATGATGGAGAGTGTTCTAGACACTTTCTCCACCTTTATCTTATGGACTATTCTAGAAGTATTCTAGTTCTACATGGATGGAGAGGATTCTAGATCCTTCCCTCATTCTTTCAAAGAACCTATTCTAGAATATACAAGAATTATGTATAAGCTTCTTGTCTTATGTACAATTGTCTATAATACTCTAAGGAGTTCTAGAAGCTTCCATGTAGATTATGGTACTATGTACCATGTTCCCATATTTTCTCAAGTCTTCTAGGAGCTTCCAGAATATTCCATTAGCCTCCATTCCTTGAGACTTCCTTTCTGTAGGTAATTCTGTCTTGATAATTCAGCGGGACGTGACATTAGGATATGTGTCTCAAAAGTGTTCTAATTGGCGGAAAAGGTGTAATTTATGATTTTATATTAAGGCCTGGTTTGGGATGTTAAAAAAATCTAAAAAGTCAAAAAATTACAAAAAAATAAATAAAAAAGTCATCCATATTCACAAATTAAAAATATAAAAATATTAATATACATAATATTTTAATACAAACCAACTTTACACCATCAAAGGTACTGAATTGATAAGAAAATACCGTGAAATGAACAAAAAAAAATTACATATATATATTCACTAAGTTGAACGGTAATGTTGGGCCCTTGGGGGCCCACTACAAGTCTCATTTTGATAATCTGAATCGTTCATTGTGTAGAACTCGTCCAGTACTATATGCCTATAAACAATCACGTTGATCGAATATCGCTAACTATATGATCAAATCAGTTTTGTATAAAAAATAGATGGTGTTATAATTAACGGTTGACCAAAAAACTAATCCGATCAGATAGCTATAGATATCCGATCAACGTGATTTTTTACAAACATATAATACTCGACCGATTTGTACACATTGAACGGTTCCGATTAGCAAAACGGGACCCGTGATAGGCCCCCACTGGCCAAAGAGCACCGTCCAAATGGTTGCCTGAAAAGGAGGCAACTATTTCCTATTACACCACTCTGCAAACCTTGCTACCACCATACAACCTACACTGTCAAAACTTTTCTTAAACACTAATTTATACAATTTTTTAATACACATTTTTTTTTTTACATAAAAAGTCAAAAAATTAACCCAAACATCTATTTTTTTTCCTCAACTTTTTAGTCTAAAAAGATAAAAAGTGTACTTATTTAGGACATCCCAAACAACTCCTAAATAATTAAAAAATAACAGAAGATATGATATACAGTAATTAGTAAGGAGCATCGCCATATAGTGCACCAAGAACACCAAATAAATTTTTGTCAAAGTGAGTTAGTTGTCATGTGCTTGCCGAAGTTCTGCCGAAGACTCGTCGGAAAGTTCAGTCCGGTGAAGAAGCAAGGGTTGAAGAAGTCAATATGTCCTAAAGGCTTTAAGTATTCACTTGTGCACTAATATGGCACAAGTTAACACTTAACAGAGTGGTAGCCTTCAGGTCAAGGGTTCAAAATCTATCACAAGCAAATTTCCAAATTATTTTTTGGGAAGCTGCTACGTCATGCCACATCAGCGCTAGGTGTCAACCCAGTCACTGCCACATCTGAACCACATGGCTGCCAAGTCATTGCCATGTGTTGAGCCACGTCATCGACAACTCACCCGCCACGTCATCGCCATGCCAGCACATCTGCCACGTCATCATCCCAGTCAGCCAATTTTTCCTGAAATTGCAAGGAGGCCCTAAAAGTTTGGTAAATTATATTTCAGTCCCTAATATTACTAAAATTATAATTTAGCCCTTGAAACTTCTATGAATTGCAGTAAGGTCCCTGGATTTTTGGAAAATTTCAATTGGCCCTTAGATTTTGAGAAATTTCATTGAGGTCCCTGGAGAGGTGGAAAAAGTGTTTTCCTAGCTAAATTAACCATTCCGGACACAACCGCAGATTCTATTTTTCAAGATTCAGACCCGAAATTTCAATGAAGTTTTCGAAAGTTTAGAAGTTGTCTTGTCTCCAGCATTTCAAGCATCCGTTATTGCTGTGGTGAAGATTTTTTTGAAAAGTCTCAATGAAGATATGTTTGGGCATTGGACCCCCATCTCCCACGCTAAGTTCGAGGTAGAGAAGTTTGATGGTAGCAACAACTTCGGCATGTGGAGATGTGAAGTTAAAGATATACTTGTCCAGATGAACATGCACTTCACTCTGAGAGACAAACCAGATGACTTGGACGAGATAGAATAGAAGAAAGTGAATCTCTTGGCCCACAGTTCTATCTAACTTTGCCTTGCAAAAGAGGAAAAGTACGCCTTCATAGAATATGATACTTCAAAGGAGCTTTGGAAGGCGTTAGAAGACAAGTTCCTGACAAAGTGCATTGAGAACCAGCTCTACTTGAAAAAGAGGTCGTTTCGTTTCGACTACAAGAAAGGTATTTCGATGAACAAACACCTGAACAATTTCAACAAAATTATTGTTGATTTGAAAAACTTGGATGTTCAATTGATGATGAAAATAAAGCACTGCTATTGTTGAATTCCTTGCTTGACACATATGATCATCTCACTACCACTTTACTGTATGGTGAAGAAAAGATCAAATATGTTGATGTTTCAAACGCCTTGGTAAATAATGAGTTCAGAAAGAAAGATAAGTCTGCAAATACGGACTCAACATCAGAGGCATTGACAATCAGAGGCAGGACGAATAACAGAAGATATACAGGGCGAGGAAAGTCTCGCTCAAAATCTAGAGGGAGATCATCAGATAGAAGACGTTTTGCAAAAGATGAGTGTGTTGCATGTCACCAGAAGGGGCATTGGGCAAAAGATTGTCCCAATAAAGACAAGAAAGAGGAAAATGTGAACGTTGCATGAGATGGAGATAATGGTGAAAGATTAACCTTCACAGTTTCATCACTTGGCCAGTCTGATGAATGGATTCTAGATTCCAGATGTTCCTACTACATGTGTCCTAACAAGCAGTGGTACTCGAGCTTTCGAGAGTTCGATGGAGAAGTTGTGTTGATGTGCAACGACCAAGCTTGCAGAACAAAGGAGATTGAAACAATTCGACTGAAGATGCATGATGGAACAATCAGAATTTTTGAAGATGTTCGGTATGTACCAGATTTGACGAAGAATCTCATCTCAGTGGGAGTTTTAGACTCCAAAGGTTACAAAGTAACTGTGGAAGGTGGAGTCCTCAAAGTTGTTAGAGGAGCATTTGTTATAATGAAAGGTACTCGGAAAGGAAATTTATATGGCCTAGATGGTTCTACAGTCACAGGGAGAGTGGTTGTCATCACCAGCTCAGAAGATGATGCATCAGACACTTCCAGGCTTTGGCACATGCACCTAGGGCATGTCGGTGAAAAGGCTTTACAAGGGTTGGCAAAGCAAGGCCTGTTGAAAGGCGCCAACATAGGAAAGCTTGAGTTCTGCAAGCATTGTGTACTGGGTAAGCAAACAAGAATCAAGTTTGGTACTGCTGTTCGTCGTACCAAGGGGATTCTAGACTACGTTCACACCAATGTATAGAGTTCTTCCAAGAATGCTTCTTTGGGAGGTAAACACTACTTTGTGTCGTTCATTGATGATTTCTCAAGAAGAGTATGGGTTTACACAATGAAGCATAAAGATGAAATATTAGACATCTTTCTTACATGGAAGAAAATGATTGAGACCCAAACAGGCAGGAAGACCAAGAAGCTCAGATCTGATAATGGCGGCGAATACACATCCAATCCCTTCTTTGAGGTTTGCCGGAATGAAGGGATAGTGAGACATTTCATAGTTAGTGGAACGCCACAGTAAAATGGAGTTGTAGAATGCATGAACCGCACTTTGGTAGAGAAAGTCCGGTGTATGCTGTCACATTCATGATTGAGCAAGGCATTTTGGGGTGAGGCATTGAACTATGCTCGTCATCTTGTCAACAGACTACTTACTGCAGCACTAGATAACAAGACTCCCATGGAGGTACGGTCAGGAGTACCAGCTATTGATTATGATCAGCTACGTATCTTTGGATGTCCAGCCTATTTTCATATTACCGAATCTAAGTTGGATCTTAGAGCCAAGAAAGCCATCTTCTTGGGCTTCAGTGACGGTGTCAATAGATATATACTCTGGTGCCTTGAATCAAAGAAAGTTGTCACTAGAAGAGACGTTACCTTTGATGAGTCTACAATGTTGAAACAACCAAATCCTGAAGAAAATGATGAAGCATTGAAAAAGTCAGTGCATGTGGAGTTTGAGACTCCAACAAAGACCATTCAGACAGGCAACAATCCTGAAGAAGTTTTAGTTGATAGCTCTGAAGAAGATCCTAAAGAGAGTTCAGATGAGAATGAAGATCCAGAGGCCCCACAACAGTCAGAACCCATTGCAATCAAAAAAGGAAAAAGGGTTACTAAGCAACCCGGTTGGACGACTGATATGGTGGATGATGAGGAGGAGGGGTGGTAGTAGTTTGTTGTTGTTGTTGTTGTTGATGGGTTTGGGCGGTGGGGGTGGTGCATATGATAAGAAGGGTTGGTCTTGGAATTGCTTGCAAAGAGCAGTTAAGCATGTTGCAGAAGACGCCTAAACAATGGGAGATGCAGATGCAAATGAGGTAGGCGAGCCAAAAGATTGATGGTGGACACAAAAATGAGGCTAACAAAGATGCAATTACAGAAAGGAGGCCAGGAGAAGAGCAATAGAACTGATTTCCAAAACGCAAACGAATAGGCTCTGCCACTGCCACTACTGAAAGTGTGAGTGGGAGTTTGACCGAGACAACGAGGAAGAAGAGAAAGAGGATGAGGACGAAGAAGCCAAGGCTTAGCCGAGTCACCTTCAACATTGGCTCATTAGAGGACCCTTGGCATAATTGGTGGAGAAGTTTCACCAACGGCGAAATTGCAATTCTCAAATCTATGTCGTACTTGTACATCTCTCTCTCTCTCTCTCTCTCTCTCTCTCTCTCTTTCTCTCTCTCGTAATGCAAACAAAATGAAGGCAATCAGATTTGGGGTTGCACATAGATATACTTCATTTTTTGTAAAAATGTATGGAACTTTCCTCCCTGATTGGGATGGTTAGGTCCATTTGAGTAACGAAGGCATTCCGACATTTGAAATTGGGGATGTTGTTGTGCAGACTGTGCAGTAATAATTATTATGCAGTGAAATAGGTCTATTTCAGAGCCCATTTCAATAATTTGAACCATTCATATTTTAGAATATATTAAGTAGAACATGCCTATAAATAATCAAGTTAATCGGATATCGTTTACTCATTTATCCACTCACATTTGTATTCATTTTAATATTTTAAATCATAATTATTTTTTATTTTTATAAATACAAATATGAGTGGATGAACGGATAAACGATATTTGATTAACTTAATTTTTTATAAGCATGTTTTACTTGATATATTCTAAAATATGAACGATTCGAATTATCGAAATAGGCCCCAAAATGGATCCATTTTGTTGCACAACAATTCCTACTGCACAAGCATTCCCAATTACAAATTTTGGAATGCGTTCGTTACTCAAATCAAATGTTGGAATGCCTTCGTTACTCAAATGGACCTAACCATCCCAACCAGGGAGGAAAGTTCCATACATTTTTACAAAAAAAGAAGTATATATATGTGCAACCCCAAATCTAATTATCTTCATTTTGCTTGCATTACGAGAGAGAGAGAGAGAGAGAGAGAGAGAGAGAGAGAGAGATGTACAAGTACGACATAGATTTGAGAATTGCAATTCTCCCATTGGTGAAACTTCTCCACCAATTATCCCAAGTGTCCTCCAATGGGCCAATGTTGAACGTGACCTGGCTAAGCCTCGACTTCTTCCTCCTCCTCCTCTTCCTATTCTTCCTCGTTGTCTCGGTCAAACTCCCACTCACACTTTCAGTAGTTGTAATGGCAAAGCCCATTTGCTTGCGTTTTGGCAATCAGTTCTATTGCTCTTCTCGTGGCCTCTTTTCTGTAATTGCATCGTTGTTAGCCTCATTTTTGTGCCCACCATCAATCTTTTGGCTCGCCTGCCTCATTTGCATCTGCATCTCCCCTTGTTCAGGCGTCCTCTGCAATATGCTTAACCGCTCTTTGCAAGCAATTCCAAGACCAACCCTTCTTATCACATGCACCACCCCCACCACCCAAACCCATCAACAACAACAACAACAACAACAAACTACTACCACCCTCCTCCTCATCATCCACCACTTTCACGACAACCCATGCCCTGTTCATCATCATCTTTATCACCACCTGTGCTTGAATTTCAATTGAATAATGAATTTATAATTGACATTGATGACGATGATGATGAGAACCTGCAGATAATCTATGGAGGACATGCTTAAACTTTGCTCAAAGTGTAAGATTATAGGATCTATATACTAGAAATCAAAACACTATGAATATAAGTAACTACTAAAATATAAACTTGGATACATACCGTTTGATTCCGTTATTGTCTTGAGTTTTGCTTCCTTGAAAGAATATGGCATTCACAATTGGAAAACCTTAGCACCAGTTCTTCCCCTCCTTCTCCTAATCTTTTTGTTGTCTTTTCAATGGGGCTGACAACCCTTTGATCTACATATATATATATATGTAAACCCTAATAAGGATAGGAGAGGGGACTGGGCCTAAATAAAACAATTATTGGGCCCTCCCATTAAGGAACCCAAAAAACTTAAAACAGGCCTTACACATCCATATCACATATCCACATATAAAATAATATATACACCAAGATGACCATGGCCCAAACTTTATGGATCACAATAATAATTTTGGGCTCATACCAGTCAATCTATCTGAATCACGTTCAACCCGTTTTTTACAAACCAAACAAAATATAGTTAATGACAATCTAATTAAGAATAAATTCTTACATTCTCCCACTTAGGCAACATTGACTACTACTTTAAGAAAATATTTTATTTAAGAAAAAATGACTCTCGAGTTAAACAACTTTAGTGGCCACATAAACATGATTCAGAATAGAAACATCTCAGCACAGAATCTCGATCAATGAGAAATATTAATATCGAACTGTAGCGGTAATTATGCTATTGAACAACATAACACCTTCCACAATTACAAACACTAATATCTCACCAACATGGATTCCTATATGTGATAAAGTGTAGTGTGGAATTTCAACATAATTGATCCAAAAATTATATAACATGCTAATTCCACATTCAGTCCTCTGTATGGTCTTGACAAGACCCTGCAAGGAATTTTATTCTATTTTACACTTCCAAAAGAAGCCTTTATTCCTCTAAACCGAGGTCTTTTATGCTTTAAACCAAGCATCATACTTTATGGATCCATATACACTTCTAAACCAAAGTATTAATTTTTATATCTCAAAATTAAAATATAACTGTAAGAGCTCATATAAGAGGTATACATATATGACAATTACCATTTATGTGTACACATACATAACTATAAACAAAATGTGAATAAACACATTAAACTTTATTAACTGAAATATACCATAGATAATATTCATGGGTAAAAAATTTCTTTAACCAAGCACATAAAAAACTGTAAAATACCCATATGCTCAATATATTTAGCAAACTAAAATTTGGCCTAAGACCTATATTTAAAAGATCAACTAGTATGTATTCTATAACATGTGCTCATAAAGAATATCATCTTTAACAACTCTCTAATTCTGAAGTGCTTTAAATTTATGTATTTAACACCATCAGAGTTTTTGTTATTCTTCATAGAGAAAATTAAAACCATATATCATAATACATCTTTATAGGTTTGGAGATGAAATTAACAATTCCAAGCTCTGAAATAAAATTCTTTAATTACATAACTCAAGTCGAGCTCTAAAACATGTTTGCATAGTGAAAAATTATAAGAGACTTTATGAAACTTTTTCATGAAATAACACCTCATGCAAACATAAAAATGTAACTAGTAATAGACACTATATATCATCTGAACAACTTCCAAAGTCGACATTATATAACCAATAATATTAACATGATTAATTCTTCTATAGCCAATTGTATAATCTTTAATTCTCTATAAATATCATGACACTTTATGTCTTTCAACCCAATGGTCAAGGCTTAAATTAAAATAATAATTGTCTAACAAACTAATTGCATATGCACCAAGTTTAATTCAAACTTCATAATTCATTAAACTCTCACAACACTAGCATACAAGACATTCCTCATGAACTTTTTCTCAAAATCATTTTATGAATACTGAATGTTACTTAATTAATCTCGATCATTAAGAAGAGCAAAGTAAAACTTTCAATTCTGCATATTAAATTCAGTAAAAATGTGCTCTAGGTATGCTTTTTGAGATGAGACAAATAATCCTCTAAGTTATTTTTCAAGTATCTTAACGCCAAACACATAAAATACTTTATCAAGATATTTTATATAAAAAATTTATTAACAACAATATCTTCACATGAAGTATTAATTCGAAATTATTACTAGTAAGTAAAATTCCATCAGTATAAAGGATCAAGAAAAATAAATTACTCCCACTGACCTTGAGATATATGCATAAATTAATGGTATTATCCATAAAGCCAAGTAATAATATTTGGTGAACCTTTAAATATCATTACTCAGAAATTCATTTAAAACCATAGACAAATTTGTTTAACTTACAAATCAAATTTATTTTATTTGGTGAAGCAATAGATAAAAATGTCACAATACCACTATAATCATTATAAACCTATATTTATGACTTTGGTAAGAACAATACTCTTTTCAAATCACAACCTCTTGCAATAGCATTGTATTTATTTATTTATCTTTAAAAAATACTCATTAGATTTCAAACTTTTAAAAAGGTATAACATGATCTCATATCTAATTAATAATTTGTACCAATTCATTTACCATATTGCAAATCGCCAATATCTTCATCATACGTAACAATCATCTCTTCAATCTCTTGATATTGCTCATTTAGAAAAATAATATAATCGCAAGGATCTTTTAATTGTATGAGAATGTTTAGAAGGTTGCACGTGTTATACATGTTCAACTTTTATTAATAGACTGAGTAGACACTTCAGATTCTACTTGCACTCTCACTTTCTCTATGTGAGAATGAACAGACCAATTTATTATAATAGGCACAAGTATACAAAAAGATTTATATATTTAAACTGTTCACCAATCTAATAACTTCACATTTTAAAAACTTAAAAGATTCTTATGTCAGAACCAAGATAATAGAACCATTGACAACTTACAAAGTAACAATAAATAGCTATAGGTCCCATTTTGATTTCAAAAATATATCATAAATTTTTTTACTTCTGTACAATCCTAAACTTAAAAGTTATTCTAAATTTTCTACTAGTTCACAATTCAAAAGTGTTCTTTTTTCTTTTTTTTTCAAATATTTTTAACTTAGTATTATATGTAAAGTATACACAAGTATATATAGTAATTAAAAACATTCTATCACAAAAACACTCGTACAATTTAAACATGTTAACATACACATCATCATTTTATTAGAGTCCAATTACGACGCTCAAGTACTCAACTTTCTTCCGAATTTACAACCATGATATATTTAAATTGATTCCACAATTTTGTAAAAATTAATAAGAGGTTACTACATTAACCAAAATTATCATGTTCACTATAATATCCATCTTCAATTAATAATTTTAAAATCTTCGCCAATATGTTTTTCAACATAAATGAGATAGACAAATGCATAACATCAATACTCATTTATAAAATTAATAGAATAATTTTTCCCACACGCTTTATGATAATTATCATCCAAGTCAAAATAAAATCTATTTCAATTATTATTATTATTTTATTTATTACCAAAATTAAAAATAATAACAATGCTTATTTTGTTGACATTAAAATTGAATTTTATCTTATGGATGATATAAAAATAACATTCTTTAAAATCAGATCACTACTAGACTCTTAACTTAAATAACTTGACCAGAAAATAAAATTTTGATTAACACAAGCATTTTTTTAAGCAGTTTAAAAAACAAATAAGGAAATTTCGAAGGTGGGAAGAGCGTCATAGCTCACAAAAAATTCTAAAGAATTTTTCTTACTTGAGTTAATAATATATAAAGAGATTTGCGGAATATTCTGAAAAGAAAAACATAAAACACTGAAGAGAGATAATGATTTGTAAAAGTCGAAGGTATTATATAAAGCATTGTAGAGTATAATTTAGATTTTCTTATAAGAATCACCTAGTGAATATTTTAAAACTCTACTTTCTTAAATAGTTAACATTGAATATAATTTCAATCTTTCACACTATATTGAGGTCTTAATATAAATGGTTAAGAAGACACATTCTCGAGTATGTCAATATCTAAATCAGTTAGTCTTAAAAGCTAACTCAATATCTTTTAACCGATTCATAATCAAAACTTTAGTGGAGTAAATTTGATTTTCATAAAAATATCTCCCTTCATTGCTTTCAATTCAATATAATATCATTCAATTATCTATGGACAATAATAATCTCATAATCACAATTAATATTCTCGAATATTTAAAATGTATCATTCTTAAACTGAATATATAGAAAGCGTGTTCACAGCTCCAACTTTCAATTATACATAGGCAATTAGTATAATCTCGCAAGACTATGTTGCGAATAAACTTTAGCAATATTCTCAGATGTGCCAGAATGTATCACTATATAAACACCATTGGATTGAATATATAGAATACAATCAACATCTTTAAACTGCAATATAATCTTAATTAATTATACATGGGCAATAATTATAATATCACAACAATGGGCTGCAAATAAACTTTAACAATATTGTCAGATGTTTCAGAATGTATCATCATATAAATACCTTTGGGTTTCAGAATGTTGACTCTAGTCCATGGGAAACAAATTTAAAATTAAGTTTTCCAAGGGATAAACCAGGTTATAACAAACCAATTCCTAAGCAAATAAAATTTTCTACCAAAAATTACACTACTCATAAAAGTTAACCGGTACTCTTGGAACTCATTATTTCTGAATAAAATCAGAAATATTTTAGCTAATGCTAAAATTTGGTTTCTTTTCTCAAACCAAAACACTTTGAAAATAATCAGATTATAACCAAAGACTTTCTCCAAACTCGGTTTTTTAGCACTTTGAAAATAAAATGATTAAACCCAAAGACTTCCTCAAACCCCAAAGGTTTGAAACCAAATCCGTCTTAGTTGTCATTTCTAAACAAATAAGAACTACTCTTTAGCTAACTAAACACTTTGGTTTCTATTACAGAAAACCAAACCAAGTTCAAAACTTACAAGCAATTTAAAAAATTGCTAACCAAACTACAAGCAATGTAAAAAATTGCTAAACCAAATTACATGCATATAAAATGCTTCCAACCTTACAATCAAACAAACTTGCTTAAAACATAGGTAATTAATCACTACTAAACAAAAGTAATAAATTGCTTTAATTAAAAAGAGAGTAACTAATCCATAAGGATTTTATATAGTCTAAAACCTTTTCCACGCTTAGAAATTCTTGTTCATCACAAAGGTTAGTCGTTCATACTTTTTGTTTTGACATCCCTAATACTATTCATTTGATTTTGTTTTGTTTTTTTGTTTTTTTTTTTTTCACTCCCTTTTGCATAGGTATTCCTGTAAAGAAAATTAGTAGAGAACTACAAGAAAATGCAAACAAAATAACCTAAGGACAATAAATTATTTTTTAAATTACTAGCATAATTAACTAATGAATTAAAATGCTAAATGAGTTACAAACATAAAAGTTATAACTCCACAAATAAATTAAAACATGAATAGGCAATAATTACAAATAAACCTTAAGAGTTACAAAATAAACCTATAACTCTAAGAATTAAATTAAAAAAAATAGTCATGAGTTATGAATGAAATTAATTCACAGTAAATATTTAAACATATAACTCCAAATAAATAAATTTAATTCAAAATTTAATTCACCCAAATAAATTACAAACCTTATAACTCTAAATATTAAATTAAAATTAATTTACAAGAGTTATATGAAATTATTACACAATATTCATGTAAAATTTAAATCAGCCACTTATGAGCATGCAAATAATTTTTTTTTTTTTTAGAATTCTAGAAAAATAATTAACATGCAACTTTAACCCAAAACCCCTAAGACACAATAACCATGGGAATTATATGAGCGTTTCTAGTAGTTAACATGTGAATAACTCATATAGATAATTCTAGACATAATAAGCATGTAACAAAACCAATTAAAATCTAGACGATGTTGGACATGCAAATTGTATCATAAAATTAAAAATATGAGCATGTTTTTATACAAAGCTTCTATACTATATGTCATGCAAAGATTGATACCGATATAATAAACTTATATTAGAACAAATTAATCTACTAGAAATCTAGTAATAATACCATTTTAAACTTTGCATCTAATAATCCTTTTTTCACAAAACAATGAATTAGAAAGCAGTAAATTAAAATCCCAAAGCATTATGTATATTAGAGTACTTATAATCATGTATTATATAAAGGCAATGGATTATTACATGCACCACTTTATGTGTATGAGGAAAAACAAATCAATCATGATAAGGACCATAAAACAGTAACATGCACAGTAGAATCTAATTGTTACAAATTTCATATGAATCTAGATATCTAATTTCAAGATAAACACATTAATCTGTTTTAAGTTTGTTGCGAAATTGTGTACTTAAATCAAATAAATAGATTCATGTTGAACAACCACTTTGAATTTCAGAATAAGAACATACTAAAATTTACAGAAATTCATAATAAAATAAAACTAGTAGTAGAAAGCAAACCGAAACCTGTGTGATACCACAGTGTCCTTAAAATAGATTAGCCGCCTCACCATGGGTGCTGGAGGTATGTCGACTTCTGTCTTCCAAGATACGACGGTCAAAATCAGTTAATGCAGAAGCATCTTCTGAATAGCTTCGGTGAACATGATAATGGTTGCACTCTCTCTAACAAGAACCAAAGAAGAGACTAGCAAAAGAAGATAAGAAATTTTCCTTTTGTGTAAAAACCATCTCCAACTTTTTTATTTCAAAACAACATCTCCATTTTCCATCAAAAATCTCTCTTTTTTTCTCTTCGCCACTTTAGGCATAGCAGCCATGAGTCGTTGAGGGAGAGAGAGACGAAGAAGCTTGTGGCAAACAAGGAGAGAGGAATTCTACATAATCAATAGTGTGTGGGTAAGTTAATTGTTTATTCTCACTTCTATTATTATTTTTGATCTTCCATAGTTGAGTGCGTGAAACGCATGGTTTAATCATTCAGGTATATATTAATTTATGGGCTGGTGTGAAGGGAAGTTTAGTATATCAAACTTGGGTTATGGGAAATAATGATGGAAAAAAAATTGATATCTCACCATTAGGGTTTTATCCACTTATAATAAATTTTCAAAATGACCCCTTACTAACTAGTTTATTATTATTATTATTGTTGTTACTATCATTAAGATTATTATCAATAGTCTTAAAAATTGTGGACTTCCATAAAAATTTATTTATAGTTTAAAAATTAATTAAAGATCCCCCAAATATTTAATTTGCACTTTAGGATTTATCATCAAAATATTTGAGCTTGTAATATTATTATTATTATTTAATTATTCACTAGATTTGTATATTCGGGTTCTCACATTCTCCCCCCCTAAAAAAAAGTTTCGTCCTCGAAACAAACCTGAGTAAATCATAAGAATAGATGTGGGTACTTCTCGCGCATCTCGTCCTCGCGTTCCCAAGTCGCCTCTTCAACTAGATGATTACGCCACAATACCTTAACCAATTTAATGACCTTTGTACGCAACATTTTCTCTTTCGAATCCAAAATCTGAACAGGTATCTCCTCATATGAAAATTGGAGGGGAAATACCTCTATTTATACAAGTAGGGGAATCCCTAGCCATAAAGACTATACATCAATGGGGTCATCAAATGTTATTAACCAAGGCCATCAATTCTAGCCATTAGGGCTAGAGTTACAAAGGTTGAAAACCTATGGCCACTAATGTGGTCATCAACTCCATCATCAAAAGATGAGAGTTTCAAAGGTTTAAACCTCCCATGTGCTTAATATATACAAATAAATATGTATATAATGATGTTTGAATAAACCAAGTAGATGGGTCACACAATGGATACCAATGTTGGGTCACAACCCGATCCAAACCCAATTCTCAAACACATGCACAAGCAAAACCCAACACAACATAACTTAGCTCAAACTTAAGATTAAGTCCAAGTCTAAGTCCAAGACCAAACTCAACACATGTACAAGCACAAGTACAAGTCCTGGCCCAGTCTAAATTAAAAGTCCAAATCGAAGCCCAACTGATGTCCACTTTATGAGACAATTCTCATTCACACCTCAATGGTTTCGGCCCATCATTTTTATATTGTAATATTCTCACTTGAGAGAATACAAAATCACTCAGACCCACCTCAACCGGCGGTTGGGTCCCACTTTAATTTTGAATTAAAATTATCAAAAAATCATTATTTTCTAACACTACATATATGTAATAAGAAAATGAATGAGAATGCCGTATTATTTTTGCCTTTTATTTTTGGATGTTATTATTTAACTTGTAATGGGCCAGGGTTTGAATCTGACTTCTAAAAGCCCAACACAATAATATTTTTGGAATTTCGTTTCAAAAATTCTTATGAGAAGTTACATTTTGTTCTGAGGGCAATACGGATCTGGTCAAAAACGAGATAAATTGTTTTCATTTAAGAAGTTTGAACCGAGGGAGCACACGTCAGACTTTAGGCATCGACCACGGCCAACTCCTTTGGGTTTAGATGCCCATAACTTAAATGTAAAATTGTACTCAAAAAGTTATTAAAAAAATTTAACAAGTACAAAAGAATTAAAAAATATACTGAATTTTTATTATTTTTTCTACTTTTTGTATTTAGTGATTTAAAAAAAAAAAAGGAAAGTATTAATAAATCTCAAATAGTGATTTTATAAAATGTTTGGTCCTTCTTTATTACTTATGGACCTAAAGGTCCCATTCTAATGTGAATTATATAAAGAGTTAAGCATAAATGTGTGTATTATATATTGAGCGACAAATGTGAGTTTTCTCATAATGTTGAAATTACTAAACATAACATTTCAAAAAAACTCTTTAGTGTATTTTTCTCAAACCTAACATTCCAATATAACACTCCAATGTAACATATTAAAAAACTTTTTAATATTTTTTTCCAAACATAATACTTCAATGAATGTAACACTAAAAAATTCTTTAGTGTACTTTTTTCCAAACGTAATACTTCAATATAACACACAAAAAAACTTCTTAGTGTATTTTTTTCAAACATAACAACGTATATTCCAAAAAAACTGTTTAGTGTATTTTTCTCAAACGTAGTAACGTATATTCCAAAAAAATTCCTTAGTGTATTTTTTCTAAATGTAACACTCCAATCAATGTAACACACAAAAACTCCTTAATATATTTTTTCCAAACACAACAACGTAACATTCCAAGAAAACTCCTTAGCATATTTTTTTCTAAATATAACACTCCAATCAATGTAATACATAAAAATTCCTTAGTGTACTTTTTTTCAAACGTTGCACTTTAATATAACATTCCAATGTAACACTAGAAAATTACACCAATAAAAATGTAAATTTTTACACTCGAAAAGAATCTTCCATAACTTCACCTTTACATTCTCATTCTAAAAATGAATCAAAAAATTGAAAAAATAAATCTCAAAAGAGCATTCACTTAAACTCAAATCATACCAAATCAAATAAATACAACTTTCAAAAATAAAAAGGACTAATTAATTCATAAGAAAACTCTTAAGAATAAATGGATCAACATTCCCCCAAATGAGATTTATGAATAAATTTTTCTTAAAAAAATTACAAATATTATACTTTTTAAGAAAGTCTAGATTAGTTACATCTAAAAAGTTTTAAAAAATATTTAATATATTAAATAAAATTATTAAAAATTAAAAAATACAAAATACAAAAAACTCAATTTCAAAAAAATTACTCTAAACCAAACAAGGTGCTATTTTTTTTACACACTAATATGGGTGTGATGCTTACTACGTGGGCGTTTGGGAAGTGGGTTTTTTTAATTGTAGGATATTGTTGGAGGAAAATTTTTTTGTGTTTGGAAAGATAGTTAGGTTTTTTATGTGATTGGATGTAATGTTTGTAAGAGAAAAAATAAAATAATTATAAGATTTGATGTGATATTTTGTTTGGATTTATTTTTTTAAATTTTGTAACTAATTTGTCTTTTAGTGAAAAAAATTAAAAAAAATTTCTTCCCAAACAGTGCCTATATGTAAGGCCCATATGATGTGGGTTGAAAAATGTGCAAGTACATTAATTGAGGCCTATTGAGTGCCAAAAGTTAAAAATAAATAAATAAATAAATAAATAAAAAAAAAAAAAAAAAAGAAGAAGAAGAAGAAGAAGAAAGATATGATACAAAATTGCTAACAACTCTACCAACTATTTACATGCGTGTGAAATTCATATTATATAAATGGGGGAATTATATTAAAGGGCTTTATAGTTTGGAGTTTATATCATTTTAATTTTTAATTTTTTAATTGTGATATATTTTATCTTAAATTTTGAATATTATTTTAAGTAAATAGAATTGAATATATCATTGCTTAATCTCAATGGCAAATTCATCAATTTGATAAAAACAAATATCAAAAAAATATTTTTTAATTTTTAAAAATTATTTCTACCCACCAAAACTAAAATTATGTAAAATTGATAAATCTTTTACATATTTATTTATTTCCAAATTAATTTTTATTATGTGTTTGGATGATGATCATGTAATAGGTGGTTGTTTTTATTTTTATTAAATTAGTTTCTATTTTTTCAAAAATCAAATATGATAACAACTTTGATATCATTATTAAACCAATCCACTAAATCAAAAAATCAAAAACTAAAAATATTTCATATATCGATTACACATTAAAAATTTAACAACTACCCATTACATGATCATTATCCAAACATATAACAAAAATTAATTTGGTAAAAAAATAAATAAATGTGTAAAAGATTTATCAATTTTATATAATTTTATCTTTGATGGGTAGAAATAATTTTTTAAAATTCAAAAAAAAAAATTTGACATTTATTTTTATCAAATTAGTTTATATTTTATCAAATTGACGATTTTGCCCTTGAAATTGAGCAATGGTATCTTCAATTGTCCTTATTTGGAATAAGATTCAAAATTCAGGATCAAATGTGTCACAATTGAAAAGTTAATGACCGAAGTAACATAATTGTGACACGAGCCCCAAACTATAGAGACTATTAGTATAATTCGCCCTATATAAATCCCGTATATATATATATATGGGGGATTAATAAAATAAAGTGTTATTATTAACATTCTATTAATTATTTTGGATCTTCACTTATAAATTGTAAACTCCTCAGAATTTCTTTTCTCCATAAATAATATTAAAATTATCCTTATAAAAACATTATACCCATTTAAATGCACACCCCTACACTCCAAAAAAACCTCTCTCAAAACCCTAACAAAACCCATGACGGTGGAACCTCCTAAAACTAGTGAAAAAAATTTGCATTGATTAAGAAATTTTTTTCTCTACTCTATTACGAGATTTGTCAATCTGTTTGATTTTTTTTTTTCTATTAACTATTTTCATACATACAACACAATCTACTATCATACTTCTCTGGTTGGTTTTCTGTCATTCATCCATGGCCTCACTGTATTTGTATGCTCTCTATGTGAGCAAAACTGGACATGATTTCACCCATCGATCGATTACCCGGTCAACCGACCGGTTGACCAGGTAGGTGGTTCGACCTCTTTTGTGTTGCCTGCTTCTTTTACTGCTGCTGCTCCGGTTATCTGTTCCCGAACAAATAAGAACGTTCGACTACCTGTTCTCGAGCAAATAAACAATATTTGGTCATGTGTTTCTCAATTTAGGTCACATGTTCAGGAGTTCAGTCCCAAAAAATGACGAACAATTTTTATTATTTTTGCCATTTTTTTTAAAAACTTACCTTTACAAAGTTAATCTCCTCTGAGTTAAGAACACCATCAAAGCTATAAACCTCTTCTGAGTTTTTATTATTATACTCCTCTTGTCTCATAGAGTTGTGATTACCGAAATTTTTTTCACTCATTGTCATTATCGGAGAAGTGTATATAATTAAATGGTCACCACTGTTGCTGCCGAAATATTGCTGCTAAAGTATTTTCAAGATTTTGAGGGTGGATAGGTTTTGAAAGTAGGATTTGAGAAGATGGACAAGTGGTGATAGAGATGTGTACTCTTATAAACCCTAATTCATGATGTAATAGGTGTGTGGGTTTAATTGTGAGATGGGGTGTTTTAAAATTATTGATGTTATTTTAGTAATTTCATTTGAAGTTATTATTGTAATAAAATTAAAAAAAAAAAAAAGGCAAAAAAATGAGAGGTTCAAAATAATTGATGGATGCTAATAGGAGCATTCTAAAATAATTGATAAATTTAAGGATAAATTACATTAACACCCCCTAAAGTTTACTCTTAATACATATTTCTCTTTAAAGTTCTAAAAATTGCAATTCCCTCCCTGCCATTTATAGTTGCACTACAATATGCCACATATGTTAGTCAATAGTTAGATTGACTAACAATTTTTGGTGATGTCAACTGTTAATTTTTCTTAATGCCAACTTTACCTTCACGCACTTTCTCATTCTACAACACATCATTTTCTGTCATAATTCATCACTCAAGTCATTTTAGAAATTTAGAAAAAATTATGTGTTGGTCTTAGAATAAATTCACATGATATTCTGTCTTGATATTTATTGGTTAAAATTGTAAGACTCAATACATTTTGTTAAGATTTAAAAAAATAAATTGATAAGTATCAAGTAATAAATGGTAAGAAATAGTACTCCAAGACCACCGATTAATCACACCCATTTTAGACAACCACCGCCCTCTCCTTCCTTACATTACCTCCAATCACCACCATAATCATCTAGAAAGTACGAATACGGATACAAGGTACGAATACGATACGATACGGATACGGATACAGATACGGCGATACAGCAAAACCTAAAAAAGTAGGATATGGGTACGGTTAGGATATGTCTGTAAAAAATAAAAAATAAATAAATTATTAGCAGTAAGTTACACATAAACTCAAGAGTATTGAGAAACCACAGTAACTTTATGATGCAAAATACTAATATTTAAAAATTAGATATTAATTTAAGGCAGTAACTAGTTTAGTTTTTAAATTTTCAATAGGTCTTGCAAATATTTCATTTTAATATCAAATATAATATGTTGATATTATAATATCAAAATAATCCACAACTTGACCCTATGTTTTTTCCTTTTACACTAGTAAAAAATATTCTATGCAAGTTTATTTGCTTATTTATTTATTAATATTTAATTTTACTATTGTTATATCTTATTAATCCTTACTTCTATGTAGTTATAGGGGACATGCATGATACAATGAAGATATATCAATTTGATTAATTCTATTACTTTAGCTTACTATGTTATTTTTATAAAAAAAAAGCTAGGCAAAGTATTGTAAAAATATTCTATTTATGCTCGCAATTATATTATATTATGATGTTCTGCAAGAAATGATACAATTCTAATTTCGTAAAATGAGTAATATAAGACTTGAAGCATTTGATACTTCAAAATTAATTAAGAAGTATCCAATAATATGTGACTTGGAGCATCTGATACTTCAAAATTAATGAAAAATTAATTAAGAAGTATCCGATACTTTTAATAAGTATCTGATATATATCCGTAAGTATCTAAAGAGTATCGGTATCCGATACGAATACGATATGAATACATCTTCCTATTTGAAGTATCTGTGCTTCATAGATAATCATCCTTCCACAACTCCAAACACTCCCGCAACAAACTCATGCACACAAATAAAAAAATCTTCACAACCAACTTATTAAATTGCACAAAGATAAAGAGGAAAAATAGAAAATCAGATATAATAGAAATAAACAAATAAATAAATAAATAAACCAGACACTACAGAGATAAAAAGAAAAACAAAGCTCCATTTTACCAATGTACATATTTACAAACAATTACCCACATTCTCTTATATAAAACAGTTATAAATTTATACAAAAAATGTTTGAGACTCCATAAATTTTTTAAAATTCAATTCACAATAATGTAATTTGACAAGTGTCAATTTTTTTGTTGATTATACACTATGATATGAGATCCACTACTTTTATCACATCATTATGAATACATTTATAGGGGTAAAATGTAGATCTTTAGCGTGGTTGAATTTATACTCACATCCACATGCAATCAAATTCCCTTTACAAACACAAAACCACCACTGTGATATCTATCTATCTATCTATACTATTATTAAAAGCCAACAGCAAATTTGGTGTCTTGAAGCTTCTCTTAGAATTTTTTCTATTTTTCCTAAAATGCCATCACTACTCTATTTTTACACTAATATAGGTGAGGGTAATATGATAAATTCAAATCATCCAATTTCACCATCCCACGTTTCCAAACTGCACAGCAGTTGTAAATCAGTTTTAAACATCTTCGAATTCTATTTTTTCCCCATCTCTCTCATCCCCAATTTCAGCAAAACCTTCCATCTCAACTCCCTCATCAACAACACTACCCAAACCCAACCCCTCTCCGATCCAACCCTACCTTCAATTCCATCCACATCCCATCCAAAACCACTTCCTCCACCGCTGCAAGAGAGGAGGAGTTGGGAGTCAATTTGACAGCAAATTACTCAATCTGGAATACCCATCAAAATTGAAGTCTGAAAATTGAGAGAGAGAGACACGGGGTACCTGGAACATTGATCTTCAAGATGTGGGAATTGGGGGTTTCAAACCAGTCCATAAGGGCCGTGGATCCAGGAAATGGGCGATATGTGGGAGGGCTCAATAAAAAACGCCTGAAAGGATCACCGAAGAGAGCCATTCTTTCTAATCTAAAGTGAAGAGTGAGTAGAGATTGAGTTTGAAGAAGTGTTGGAATTTGGAGAACCTTAATATTTCTGCAGCAAGGCTTAGGACTTTGGTGATTGACAAGTGCCGAGTCTTGAAAATGGGATCGGCATTGAGACTCCAAAGTTGTTCTTCTTCAAGTATTCTGGGCCATTGAATGGTTTTATGATAGATTACTTGAATGCCTTGGGGGAGGCTGACCTAGACTTTGGGATTGAGGCTGAGTTCGGTGAATATGGTGATATTCTTTATGACCTACTCAGAGATATTGGTTGCATTAGGGTTCTGACTGTCTGTAGTTACATGCTTCAGGTATAGTTTTTTTCTATCAAATTCAACTATTAAATTGAGTAACAATATACAAATTATACAAAAAATCTATCCATCTGTCTATTTTAAATGATATGTGAAAAATTTCACATTTCAAATCAATTTTCTTAATTATTATAGCCAAATGTTTTTGATAGTGGATCAAACATGAACAGAGTACATGATATTATGTTTGCAAAATCCTTTGTCCTCTGTTTTGATGCACTTTCAGTCGGTATTTCAAGATTTTCATATGTATATTAATACCAAACAAACATGAGAAATACTATTTTATCAAGTATGAGTTTGCACACGCATCGCGTGTGCGCGGCCGCTAGTACTATTATAAAGTGAGCACACTTTATGGTGTCTTGAAGCCTTTGTTTCCTATGCTGCCACGTGTCTACTTTTTTATTTGAAATAAAAAAAAAATTAGATTAGATAGATGAGAGGAGGGGATTTGAACCTTAGACTTATGTCAAATGAATAAGACTCTTACCACTTAACTAACACACAATATATGATAAATGTTTTATTTTATTTCTATTTATTTGAATTGCACACGCATCGCGTGTGGCAACCGCTAGTACTAATCAAACCCATTGTCCATGACTTTACAAACCCAAAACAAAACCACCACCATGAGTCAAGAAGCCAAGAGACTACATGGTAACATTAATCCAATTTACCTGGTGAAATTAATCAAAAAAATCTACTTCAATTCATGTTGAGATGGTGATTGGTGGGTTGGGTGGTGCGACAAAGGGTTGATGGTACTGAAATTGATGGTTGTTGGTTCCGCAAGAGGGAACTCTTCGCAAATATTTATTGTTGGTGCTGCAACACATTGAGAGGTGGTGGGTTCGTAGATCAACGGACGAGGATGATGATTGTGCCAAGCCATTCCTCCAGCCATGATCAACAACACCACAGGCTGCAATCACTTGCAGAGATTTGGGGTTTTGATTTTGCTAAATGATTTAGGATTTTTTATTTTGCTAAATGATTTTAGGCGGCATAGCCTTAATTCAATTCAATTTGACCCAATCATGAGTTTTGATATGGGAGTGGCTTCAATTGGAAGGGCTTTGATTTTTTTATTACGGTGGTTGTGGTTTGCGGTTGCGATTGGCATAGTGACAAAGGGAGGAGGAGTGGTGGGTCGCCGGCGGTGACTGGTGATTAGTGGTGATGGAAGTTGTGAACTGTAGTAGGATACACTAATGGTGTGGTGATGGAAGTGGTGAAGGTGGGGATACACTGGTAAGAGTGGAGAGGGGGACTGGTGGGGATACAATGGTGAAGGTGAAAAGTGGCAGAGGGTATAAAGATGGATTTGGGTAAAGAAGGAAGACCATTATGGTACTTGAGTAATTTTTTTTGGGTAGTAAAGGGTAATTTAGTCATCTTATTTATTATTATTATTATTTTTGTTGACACTATTACAAGTTAAATTCTGGGGGGATCTGTATGTCGAGGGGGATCTGTATTACGAGTAAATGTGAGAGGGTGTCAGTATAATTTGCCCATAATTTTTTATTTATAACTACAGCAAAGGTCATAAATTAGAGCTTCTTTGTCTAGAATCTAAGAGGGAGAAAGCTTTCCGATGGTATCTCCATGAGTTATAAGTATTGCTTTAGTGCTGGTTTGACATGTTGTTTGAGGTTAAAATAATTATATAAAATAAATTGATTATTTTAGTTAAATACGGTAAAATATCACATCTAATTAATAATTTTTTTTTTTTTTACAAAAATCAAAATAATCAAAAAAAATCGATCACAAACGAGATTTTTTAGTTCTAAACTAAAATAGTCAAAAAAATTAAAAAATCAACTCACATTTCAAACGAAGTCTTAATAAGACATCAGTCCATCCCTTCGGAACAATCTTTAAAAAGTCAGTTTTTACTAAAACAAATAAGAAAATTATAAAGTTAAAAAGCTTTATCATGGGTTAAAAAAAGGCCACATTAATTTTTTGTACTTACAAAAAGAAAAATTTAACAACTTCTCAAACAAATCAATTTAGAAAAGCAGCCTCAAACGTCTGTGGTATAAAAATATACATACATGATACTTACCACAATAAATAGGAAATTAAAAAAAAAAAATTTAAAAAAAAAGAAAACGAAAACTAGCACTTTGCTTCTTACTGCTGCAGAAAATAAGAAAAATGAAAGGATAAATTACACTTATCTCCCTTGTAATTTAACATAATTATAGGAACATCTCCTATAATTTTAATAGTAACAATAATATCCCTTACTTTTGAAATTATAATTCATTTTGACCCATTGTTAACCATCTATTAGTACTCTTGTCAAAATATGCTGATGTCACATGTTTTAAGACCTTAAATGTTAATCACTCTGTTTGGTTTTAATTTTTTAAAATCAATTTTTTGAAAATTAAGTTTTTTATTTTTTGTATTTTTTTTTTAATTTTTAGTGAATATTTTTAAAATTATAAGCAAGTTCTTTACTTTTTTAGATGCACTAAAACGTAAAATACTTGTAAAAAATATTTTAAAAAATTAATAAATACACGAGATTACGAAAATGTAAGGGTGATCGCAGATCGAGTTGGGTTGGATGGTATCCCATCTGCCATCAGTCTAAAATAAGGTGGATTAAAAAAAAATCAATCTGCATCAGTCCACCAGTTTGGCAATGAGAATTGAGTGGGCCGTATAGGTTGGTGGATGGATGCGATCGGTTTGGCGGTTTGAACTTTACAAATTTTTGACATTTTTTTGAATTATAATTCATAACTTTTACAATCTTTAATAATTATTAATTTGAAAAAAATATGTATTATTTGTCTATAATAGGTTATGGCACCACACACACATATTATTTAGGTATTGTTTTTTATTTTCACAAAAGTATATATTTTATTATTTTTATCCTATGTTGTTACTTGTTAATAGTTTTTTTTTTTTTTTTTTTTTTTTTTTTTTTTAAACTTACATCTACGGACGAATCGAATTCATGCGGGTGTGGGATTGTTGATTCGCTATTCGAACCGTCTCTACAAATTTTGAAATATTTCATCCGCATCCATCCACCAAAAGACACGCATTCGCCCAAAATCAATTGGGTTGGGTCAGTTCGGTTAGGTTAGGTTAGGTTAGGCGGATCCATGATCACCCCTATGAAAATGTACTGAATTTTTATTTTTATTTTTATTTTTTTTATTTTTTTGGTATTTAATGAATTTTTAAAAACTTTTGTTCACAAATATTGTATGTTTTAAGTGTATTTATATTAAATATATTTAAAATTTAAAAAAAATAGTTAAAACATTAAAAAAATCAATACAAAAAATAAAAAATTTTAAATACTTAAAAAATGATTCCTAAAAAATAAAACTAAACAAGTTGAATAATACCTTGGTCGTCTCCTACTTCCAAAGACCCAACAAGCTTAAACACTACTTCCAAGCCAAACACCACCATCATTACAATAGAGAAACATCAGTCAAATATTTTTTATGAATCTCTTAAGTTTTATTTTCAAAATATATTTTTTGAATTTTTTTTTTTGAAAAATAGAAATTAATTTAACAAAAATAAACACTAAAAAAATATTTTTAAATATTTAAAAATTAATTATGCACCAAAAAATATATATAAATGACGAGTATTTTTTTGCACCAAATTAATTTTTAGTTTTTTCGTAACTTTTAGAAAATTGATTATGAAAATTAAACCAAACAAAGAGTGTTATGATTCACACCATCCCTATGTGTGTATATATCTGCATATGTTTTGAATTGCCTTGTACTAGGAATGTTGGTTATTTAAAAATAAATTCTGCACCCAAAAAAGAAAAAAATTATGTGAAAATGATGAGCATTTTTATTATTTTAATTTTTTACACCAAATTAGTTTTTAGTTTTTCATAATTTTTTGTAAAAAAAAAATTTGATTATGAAAATTAAACCAAACAAAAAGTGTTATGATTCACTCTCCCTGTGTGTATATATATTTATATGTTTTGAATTGCTTTGTACTGGAAAGATTGGTTATGATAGCATAATGTTGTGACCTTTAAATATAAAAAAACAAAAATTCCAAACAAAAAAAAAAACAAACAAACAAACAAACAAATAAACAAACAAGAAGAGAAATAAAAATAAGAATTCTAATAGGATTTAAAAGTTTAGTTATGCTAACTATAATCCCAAATTCTGTGAGATTTTCTTTTTCTTTTTTTCAATAGCCTTGCACGGTGGGATAAAAAAGTTCAGTTATGCTAATTCCGTGTAGGGGACATTTCATTTCAGGAGTGGTCTTGAAAAATAATTATAAAAAATAGTAAATTTTATAAATATTAATAATTAAAAACATAAAACTTTTTTATGAATGTGTAATAATTCCTTAAATTTAAATGTAAGCTTACTTGGAGATGGAAGCTGACAATAGCCTTGAATAGTAGATCATTAATTTTTATTTTATTTTATTTTTTTCTCTAGGATTTGGGGGGTTAGATGAGGCAATGTTGGAGTAGTTGGGTTAATAGAGAGAGAAAGAAGTGGGGGTATTTTAGTCATTTAATGTTATTTTTTACACCGTATGGAACAAAGTTAACAGAAGAGGAAATCTTTATAATAATTTCAAAAGTAAGAGTGGTTAGTGTTATTATTAAAACTACAGGGGTGGTCTTTGTAATCATGCTAAACCTTAGGAGAGATTTGTATAATTTACCCAAAATGAAAAGACATTAAAAAGATTAATCTCTATTTTGTGCAAAAGAGTCCTTTTATACAAACTCAGATTAAATAAATCTAGGAAGAAATCTCTTAAATTTAAAATTTAAAATTTTAAAATGATATTTTTTAACAATTGATTAAAATAGTCGAAAAGTTACTATAAAAAAGTTAAATATTCTCTTTATTTTTTTTATACGTCCTTTCATATAATGTCAAAAAATTAACTAAAATAATCAATTCTTAAGAATTTAATTAGTATGTTGATTTATGATATTAGGCTTTGTCTAGGATCAACTTAAAAGTTAAGTTTTTATTATTATTATTTTTTTCTTTTGCCTTATTCGATTTTTTTTTTCAATTAAAGTTAATTTTTTTTAAAAAAAATTAGGGCTTTTATTAATTGGAAAATGTATATTAGACAAAACTTTCGTTTCTACACCTATTTGATCTTGAAATTATACAACCTTATTGAATTTATACAACCTTATTGAATTTAATAAGTCTGGTTGTCCAAAAAATGGGACTAGATATTTGCTTAGAATTTAAAGGTGTGGTGGTAATTAGGTGTGGTTTAGCAACTTGGCTATTTTAGTTGATTTTTAAATTTTTTTATGAAATGAAAAAAAATTATGTTTTGGATGATTTGTGGATTTTTTTTTGTAGGTGAATAGATAATTGTAAAAGAAAAAGTTGTTGATTAATATATAGGATATGATATTTTGTCTTATTAATTATTATTGACTGTTTAGCCAAAATATAAGTCCCAAACAAGCCTAAGAGCATCAATACGAAGCTAGTTAAAATTTTATTACCATTTGAATTTAAAAATTACTTTTTCTATTTTGGTTTTACATCTTTTTAAATGCATTCTCTAACAAAGTTTTTAGGAAACATTATTTATAAGTCCCATTAGGAGAACTTATTTAATGTGAAGTCCTGTGTAATTTCTTATAGAGTTTCAAGTCTTATTTAGATAAGAATGTATTCCATAAGATCTTATGAATTGTGAATAAATGTGTTCAAAAAAAAGTTGTGAATAAATGGTATTAATATACTATTATACCCTATAATGGCAAAACCATATATAGGAAATTGAATGTTACCATAAATCATATCTATATGAATGTGAATTTGATTTCAAAATACACGAACAAATAACATTTTCACATTCAATTTAAAAAATCAAAAATCTAGTAAGTTTGCGAAACATAACGTGACGTAAACGCTGAATACAACAGCGCCACAACACAAATTCAAAGAAAAAATACAACCGAATGTAACACGCACAAAACATGACAACATTACAGATGTGGGTTAACATTACAACTTAAATGTAACGTCATTGGAGGCTAATGAAAGTGTGCCAATGTGTGGATGTACCATTTTACAATGCGAATGTGTTTTTTTGCATCTGAATGTCGCATCTGATATGGTCACGTTACATTACGTTTATGTAGGTGTCACGTTACGTTTTGCAAACTTAATGGGTTTTTAATTTTTTTAATTGAATGTGAAAATGTTGCTGGTTTATGAAAAATGGTACATCTATACATTGGGACACTTCCATTAGCTTCTAAGGATGTTACATTTAGGTTGTAATGTTAACTCACATCTGCAATGTTGTCATGTTTTGTGCATGTTACATTCGGTTGTATTTGTCTTTGAATTTGTGTTGTGACGTTATTGTATTAAGTGTTTATGTACGTGTCACGTTACGTTTCGTAAACTTAATAAGTTTTTAATTTTTTTAATTCAATGTGAAAATGTTGCTATGTTTTGTGCGTGTTACGTTACCTTCCAATGACGTTACATTTAGGTTGTAATGTTAACCCACACATATAATGTTGTCATGTTTTGTGCGTGTTACGTTCGGTTGTATTTTTTCTTTGAATTTGTGTTGTGACGTTGTTGTATTCAATAATTACGTACGTGCCACATTACGTTTTACAAACTTACTAGGTTTTTGATTTTTTAAATTGAATGTGAAAATATTACTTGTTCGTGTATTTTGAAATTCAAATTCACATTCATATAAATATGATCTATGATAACATTCAATTTCCTATATATAGTTTTGCCATTATTTATGATATTAACAACTAATATTTAGGGTAAATGTGTCAACAAACTTTCCATAGGACTTATGGGAACATAAGTTTTTTAGTAGGACCATATGTAGCATAAGTGTAACAACCCAGATTTTTAATTATTCTGTAGAATTTATACTAATATTATTTAATCCCAGTTCGGAAAATATATAATTTATTTTGTATTATTATGTGTAATTTTGTAAAATAATATAATTATTAAAAGTTTAGGGGTCAATAATAATAATAATAATAATGGGCGTGGTAGTAAAATAAATAATTAATTTTATATTGGTATATGATAGAGTGTAATTTAATTAAGAATTAATTTATTTATATAATTATATTAAAATATTAGATCAAAGAGTAATTATCTTAAATAATTATTAAAAATAAGTATAAATTTATATAATTATTAATCGAAATTTTCGAAGATTCGGAGGCCACGTACGCGCTCTCTCTCCCTATTAAAGGGAGAAGGGGTTTCACCTGAAGAAAGGAGAGAAGAAAGAAAGAAAAGGAAAAGAAGGAAAGAAAGAAAGAAGAAAAGAAGAAATAAAGAAAGAAGGAAGGAAAGGAAAGAAGAAAAAAATGAAAGTTGAAAGGGGTCTTTAATAGTAGAAAGAAGGAGTAAGGTACTAAAATTAAGGTGAGTTATATTATACCTTGAATTATCATAATATATTTTACATATGTTTTGACTTACCATATCTAGTTTATATAAATTATGTTTTATAAGTTATTATAAATTATATTAATATTTCAGTTACGTGGTTTAATTTCTGAACCCTATTTGCTAAAGTGAAACCCATGGATATGTCTGTTTATATTTTAAAAAATATTTGACTATAACCTTATAAACAATTATATTTTTTAAGTACCACCACAGGAGTCCCACGCTTTGGGAGACTTAAATAACTATTGGCTTCTGTTTGACCACTTTGTGGTCTTCTGTTTGTCATGGAACCATTGACCTCTGTTTTGTACGGAGCAAAGTGCTGTGCGGAGTTAAGTGCTACACTATTGTGGGAGCCATCTTTAGAATCCGTACGAGCCACCTCTTGAATCCGTACTTCTATTCTGTGCGGAGCAAAGTGCTGTGCGGGGCTAAGTGCTACATTATTGTGGAAGCCACCTCTAGAATCCACATAAGCCACCTCTTGAATTCGTACCTCTGTTCTGACTGTCACTTCTGTGACCTTTGTTCTGTTCTGTTCTGTTCTATACCGTGGTTATGGTCATTTATTTACATAATTTCTGTATTTCAGTTTCTGCCACTTAAATTATTGGTTTACTAAGTTACCGTGGTTATAATTGTTTATTTACATAATCTCAGTTTTGCTTCTTTCAGTTTCTGCTGCTTAAATGATTTATTTACCAAATTGAGTTATGTAAATGTTTTGGCCTAACTAACTATTCATGGTTTTTTCGTGTCCCTTATATTCTTAGTATAATATTTCTTACTCTGCCATGTGCTTATAGTTGTTTACCAATTTTCAAGAAACATACAATTCAGAAATAGCTTTTGAAAAGTCTTAGATGCGGGGCTGCGGAATAGACACACACACAACACTTTTATGATATTATTTTTATATGTAAATATCGCCTTTTTTGTCAATAAATTTTGTAATAAAAATAGAAACTCCGATGATTATTTTGGTATCCTCATTTAAATATTACTTCCGCTCGCGTTTATTGATTTGTTTAAGAATTGGCCGAAGGTAACCTCAGTTATTGGCCATCACGATACTTAATCCTTAAGTACTGGGAGCGGGTCGTGATAATAAGTCTCTCTAATATGACTTATAAATAATTTTTTCAATTTTTTATTATTTCTATATACTATTTAAATATTATTTTATTCATTTTAATTTAAAATTATTTTTATAAACTCAACACAATTAATTCTAAAATATAAAAAGTAATACTTTTTTAATATTTGGCTAAAGTAAACTACTAGCTACATTTATTAAGTCAAACTATCAAAATTAAAATGGCTAACTTGATAATTAGTTTGATAAAATTAAAATTTTTACTTTCCGTTGTACCAAAAAAAGATACGAGTTAAAATTTGATGATTTATTTATTATTTTAGCTAAAAAAAAATGAAAATAACTAATTTGATGGAGAAGCTCTAAGGCCTCGTTTGATAAGTGACTTTTTTAGTCAAAAAGTCACTAAAAAAATCAAAAAACCAACAACTCATACCAAAAAGTCAAAATTTCTATTTTCTCTCTACTTTTTGTATATTTTTTTGTAAAAAGCCAAAAAGTCATCCCAAACATATTAGTTTTTTTTAGTTCATATTTTAACCAAATAGTCAAAAAATTACTAAATTAGCCTGTTCCCAAACGAGGCTTAAATATTATAAAACTTATGTGTAAAATAAATCTGAATTATATATTAATAATTATAAATAAATTTTTTAAATATTTAATATTACTACTCTATAATGAAATTTTCAAGTAGGTAACATTCTGATTGCTTTAACCATCAAGCTATCTGACCACTTACTTTAATAGGTAAAGAAAGATTTGTTGCAAGCTATCAATCAGTGGCCTGTGTGCTGGAATTTTTTTTAAGTTAAAGGTTGATAGTCTCATTTAGCAACATTATAAATGAGTAGTGTTTTAGAAAGTTAGTAAAAAATTAATTTTTTAATTTTTTTAGTTTATTTTATCTTTTTGTAGATAAAAAATATGAGAGATGATGTGATTTAAAATGGGTAAAAAGCTAAAAGCTGACTTTTTATTGTTTATTGATTTATTTAGATTATATAGGATTTATTTGGTTTGTATCTCAAAATATAATTTTTAAGAAAATTTTTTAAGATTTTGTTTGATTCAAATTTTTTGAAATTTTTTTCCAAAATCACTTTCTCTCTCTTATACATCAATCAATCACTTTTTCTCTCTCCTCTCTCATTCTCAATCACTTTTTCTCTCACAGACATCTACTTAATTACAACAAAATGTCAAATCATTCCAAACTCCCAAACTTCAAAACTATTTTCAACATATACAACCAAACAAATAAAAAAAAAATTATGTGTTTGGTTATGTGTTCCAAACACATTTTCACACGCTCATTTGAGTTTGGTGTTTGTTTTGAGCTTTCAAATTATAATTCCACTCCTATTTTTGAAAAGTCCTTTCCAAGCGGAAAAATTTGGCTAACTCGGACGTCTGGCTGGTTGACCGGAATAGTGTTTGGTTTTTTTTTGGGGGGGGCACCTGCTATTTTTATATTGTAAATAAAAAATATTTTCGAAATTTTTTTAATTTTTATATGAGCTTTGGATAGAATTTTGGATTGTGTGTTTGGTTATGAGTTGTAGATTTTTGAATCAAATAACTTTTCTAATTTCAAAAACTCAAAACTCCCTCAAAAATTCAATTCAAAACTCTTTTCAAAACTTATAACCAAACAAATTTTTCACACTCAAATCATAATTTCAAAACTTACAAACTCAAAATACAACTCTATTCTCAAATCATATTTAGAAAATTCTACCAAACGCTACGTTAAACTCTCTCTCCAAATTTTTTTTTAAAAATTTATCTGAAAACACAAACCAAACACATATATAATCTCTTTACTTTTTTATATGTATTTTTGTAATTAACAAAAAAAACTAACTTATAAACTATACCCAAAACCAGCGGAAGCTAAAAACATCAATTTCCTAACTTTCAAATAATCAATTTTTTTAAACTTATTTGAATTATTTTTGCCTGAAAAGTTATAAACAGAAGCTAGATCATATAGTCTGACACAAATTCCTAAATTAAAATAAGTTATAATCACCTTCCAAAAATAGTAACAAACAGCCCCATTGAATCCCCAGTCTCTAAGTGCAGGGTAATTCTGAAAAATGTTAGTGACTCAAAATGGTTTGCCAAAAAATTTATCAAATATTTGTTTAGACGGACTAGATAAAGGAATGCTATAATTTATTAGATTGTTAATCTTGGGATGCATAATCTCTTAACTATTTAGTTAAGAAAGATGTGTATCCATGATTGTTTTCTCATGAACACAACATTAAGGCAACACTTTATTGCCTGGGCATATGTTTAAACTACTTTAACTAATTGTTTTTTGGAATTGCAGAGCCTTTCACAGTTAAATCTCCCTGTTTCACTTCCAAGTGCACACCTGCTGGGAACGCCACCTAGATGTCTGAGAAGGACTATCTAGTGAAATTAGAATATTAAAAAGAATGATAAATGCTTAAAAGATTATTTTATCATTTTTAATGGTTTACTGAGTAATAGTAATATTAATGTCTTTAATTTTTTGTTAGAACTTTAAAAAAATTAAATAAATAAAACATCAATAAAAATTAAATATTAAAATTTTTTAATTGACACTTTAAAATTTTATTTTATTTTACTAAGTAAAATACATAATGAAAAAATTGAATTTTCATCCCACCATTTGAAAAAATTTGAATTTTTATCCCACCTGAAAAAATTTGAAGAAAAAAATTAAGATCAATGTATTTAGGGGCAAAAGTGTCTTTTTACAAATTAATCCCATTAGATTGTTATGAGTTCTGCTATTAGCATCTATCAAAATTCTTTGAATCCCTATTTCTTTGGACCCCAATCCTAAAGGGAAATTTGGCTATAAACCCCCTTTATCTTCCTTTCATTGTTAGAAGGACTAACAAAAAAATTATACTTTCTAAACCCCCTCATAATTATAAAGTTTTACATAAAGGACAAAATTTATTATTTAAATATTTTATCAGACTATTATACCCTCGCATATACACAAAGCTTCTCCTTCAACGAGTCATGGCGGTGACCTCAAGTGCGGCAGAGGCAAGGTTTGGCTTGATCCCAATGAAGTCAACAAGATCTGTATGGCCAACTCTCGTAATCTCTCTCTCTCTCTCTCTTGAAGATCATTTCACTCTTATCGTTTCGATTCGATTCACTCGTTTCATTTATGTACGAGAAACTACGATTTCAATCTGACTTCTGCGCTATTTTTTTTTTTTTTGTATTCTGAACTCCGCTATCATCAATTTACTCGATTGAACCTGTTGATTTGTTGTATTTTTTTTTACCATACGCGCGAAAATATAAACATTTATGTGTATATGTTTGTGTGTGGATATGTATGTATATATATATATGTATGTATTAATGCTATTGAAACACTTCACTTATTCGCAAGGTCGCTTGAGGAATTGTTAGATATGGACTGTGTATTTGCATGCTAAAGAATATCGTAGTTAAGACATGATTTTTTTTATAATATGAAAAAATAATAATTATGCAATGGATTTTAATATTTGTGTTGGTTTGAGAAGATTGAAAATTGAAAATTTACAGGTTGTTTTCACTTTAGACTGAAAATTGGCTTATTTTCATAAAACCAGTGACTCTTTACTGCATTGCTCAGCTCTCCAGGTTTCGAAACATTGCTGAACAACCGATTCACGGTTTGATTTGTGGAGTAAAATTTTACTCTGGTTCTATTGCTCTGTTTTTTTCATTTGACAGAACCAGAGTAAAATTTTACTTTTATACAGAGTAAAA
The DNA here is from genome assembly GCA_036172215.1 of Camellia granthamiana. Classification (NCBI taxonomy): domain Eukaryota; kingdom Viridiplantae; phylum Streptophyta; class Magnoliopsida; order Ericales; family Theaceae; genus Camellia; species Camellia granthamiana. Next base: position 155,459 of record JAXFYN010000340.1, on the reverse strand, counting down.
TTTTACTTTTAGCTTCAGAGTCTCATAGTTTACTTATTTTTCAGAGTAAAATTTTACTTTTATACAGAGTAAAATTTTACTTTTAGTTTCAGAGTGTAAAGTTTTACTCTCATTCAGAGTAAAATTTTACTTTTATACAGAGTAAAATTTTACTTTAGTTTCAGAGTGAAAGTAAAATTTTACTCTGTATGAAAGTAAAATTTTACACTCTGAAAATAAAGTAAAATTTTACTCTGTTACTTTCATACAGAGTAAAATTTTACTCTGAAATACATAGTGAAAATGTCTTAATAGGAGAGCTAATAGATATGAGGGTAATATAGTAAAAGAAACAAGTTTTAAAATATCAGGGGGTTTTGAAAGTACTTATATAATTCTTGTCCTTTTGAAAGAGAAATTAGATAATGAGGGGGCTATGACCAAATCCCCCAATCCTAAACTCTAAATTTTAATAATATTTTTTTGGACACACCACTTATTACCAAATCTATCCATATTCATAATATTTTCATAATGAAATGCACACCCACCTAATTTTTCATTCCTCTCCTTCCCTGACTTACTCAATCTTCAGAGTTTGGAACTTTGGTCCAGTATAGAATTCTTGGACCCCAACCCTCCATCACTCTCATCGCCGTCTCGGCTGTCAACGGAGCATTTTGACGACTCTCATCTTCTCTGAACGCTCTTCGTATCGCCGAATCAGTAACCTCTCTCATCCTCTCATCGTCATCTTCTTCGTTGCTTTTTGTGTGTTCGTCATCGCTGAGATCGATCAAAGATACTCCAATTTCTACGATATTTGTATAACCGTTTGCAAGATGAGGAAAAACATAATCATCGTCTGAATCGCCATCAGAATTCTGAATGTAGCCCAAAACAATTTGTTCACCACTGTGTAGCCGAAAAAATGTATTTTGTTCAAAACTGTTTTGTCAAACAATAATGATCCTGTCAACACTGCATGTCCGAGCAAAATTTGTTTATCACTGTGTAACTTGAATCCATTCCAATTCACAACTTAAAATAACATGAATTAAATTCATTCAAAATACATAACTTAAATCCATTCCAATTCACTTTTCTCCATTCTAAGGCCTCGTTTGGGAACAGGCTAATTTAGTAACTTTTTGGCTATTTGGCTAAAAAGGTAAGTAAAAAAAACTTGTATGTTTGGGATGACTTTTTGGCTAATTACGAAAAGATGTGCAAAAAGTAGAGAGAAAAGAGAATCTTTGACTTTTTGGTATGAGTGGTTGGCTTTTTGACTAATTTAGTAACTTTTTGGCTAATTGGCTAAAAAGGTAAGTCCCCAAACGGGGCCTAAGTTAGTTTAATAAAGAAAATTACATAACTGACTATCTGCATTAATGTTCGGAACCTATGTATTGAACGAAAAGATTATGTTCAGTACTGTATTACCGAACATAATTCTAACAGTCAGCAAACCAGTACCAAACAACTCGAACGAAACAAGAACGACCGAGAATGTTAATGCAAGACAGATAAACTTATAAGATGATAAAGTATACGTTATACTTGAAGCAAAACTTTCAACTTCAATAGCGTTGATGATGGTAATGAAGATGACACATTCAAGATTTAAGATGATTATGAAAAATAATAGATTTAGGGTTTATGTTAGTTGGTTATGAAAAGTAATAGGTTTAGGGTTTACAAACATGGAATACGTATAGTTGGAGTTGGAGTTGGAGTTGGAGGTGGGGGTGGGTGTCCAATATTATAGAGTATTAGTTCTTATTAATAGGTGGGTGTTCCATTTAATAATGTCTTTTAATGTAATTTTACTTTAGGGTATAATTGTAATAAAAAAATTTATAAAATAGGGGGTCCAAAGAATTTTGACAGATGCTAATAGCAGCACTCATTGTTATCTCACTCCTCCCCTACGACACAACAATATCACATATGAAGGACATGGAATCCAATTAGATTCCTAATATGATCTACTAATTTCTAACCAAACAATGAACTCCACCATGAAGTAGACATAGAGTTCAATTCTCTCTCCAATTCTTTTAAACAAACACTTATGCGATATTGTTTATTGATTGCTCTCAATTAATAATGTAATGATAAATTTTACAAGTAAAATTATATTTGACCTATCTTGCTTGTTCATTAAAAGATAAAGAATCAATTACTTAGGTCTCGTTTGGCAAGTGACTTTTTTAGTTAAAAAGTAAAAAAAAAGTTAAAAAGTCATCCTAAACGTACTAGTTTTTTTTAGCTCATATTTTAACCAAATAGCCAAAAAGTTACTAAATTAGCTTATTCCCAAACGAGGCCTTAGTGCAAACCAATTTTCTCCTAATTAAGGAAATTGTTTATGCGTGCTGGAGTAAAAATTGTTTTGTTTAAAATTAAGGATTAATTACATTAACCTCCTTTGAGACTTAGAAAATACTTTTAATATAATTATACTGGTCTTGCTTGTTATTTTAAGGGGTGGTTTGTGATATTCTAAATAAATATACTTTTTGACTTTTTATATAAAAAAAAATATGTAGAAAAGTAGAGAAAGTGGGTAGAAAAATAGTGAGGAGATGTTGATTGATGTGACCAAAAAAGTGTATGTATGCAAAAAAAAGTGTACTTTTTTAATGCATGCCAAACACCTACTAAATCACATAACAATTAAGTCATTTTAATCAATAATTTATTAGTTATATAAATAAAAATATATATATGTTATCTCTTTTCAACTAATATATATATATATCTTTGTTTATTGGGTGAATTATACTGACCACTCTAAGGTTTAGAGAAAATCCAATAAGTTCCATAATCTATACTATATATTAAAGAAAATGAGATTTCTAATGAGAAGAGCCTTATGAAACTCCAAACTCTCATATTATTTTTCTAGAATTCTTATTTTTTAAATAATTAAAAAATCTTCTATTAGTTAACTTTTATTGAATCGTTAAAAAAAAATCTTATTATACCTTGATTTACATATTTCAAAAGGAAAATTAATTATTCCATTTATAAATTTAAATTTAGAAATTTGAAAAAGAAAGATAGCTAATCAATTTTAAAATTTTAAAAATATATTCTAACTTTTATTGAATCGTTTAAAAAAAATATATTATGTCTTTATTTACACATTTCAAAAAGAAAATTAATTAATTCATTTAGAAATTTGAAAATAATCAGTTTTAAAATTTAGATTTTTATACCACTAAAATATAGGAATCAATTCACATTTTTCATAAATTATTTTACTTGATGTTTATTTTTTTAAATAATTAAAAACAATATTTTATTAGTTAGCTATTATTCACTGATTGATGATCCATTTTAAGAACTTACTTCTCCCACCAAATATTATATAGGTTTTTTTTTTTTTATAAATAGTGTATATCAATACAATAAAGGATCCAAAATTCCTTTTAAACATTGATAATGTGTCTGGTTCATGATTTTTAGTAGAAATTTTGAAAGGAAAAATAAAAAAGGTGTGTGAAATTACGTAAAATGTAATTATATTTCGTTCACATTTTACTTTTTTTTTTGCTTTCTTATTTCAAATTCCTACCCAAGTCTATGAATCTGGTACATATTTTCTAGGGCAAATTACACTGGTGGTCCCTATATTTTACCTCTTGTGTCATTTTGGCCCTTACACTTTCAATTAACTCGATTTTGACCTTTAATTTTAAATTTTGTGTCAATTTATTCAAATTGATAAAATCACTAATGTTTTTTAAGAAAAATTATCACTAAATTACTAAATTCACTACTACAAAAATAGATAAAGATCACACTTTTTTTGTGTGATGTTTGTTATTTAATCACACTTTTTCAGTTTTATTAAAGTGTGATCTTTGGGAGTGTGATTAAAAGGGGTCATTTTTAATCACACCTTTTAAGTGTGATTAATAACATTTAGATCACACCTTTTAAGTGTGATTAAAAACATTTAGATCACACTTTTTAAGTGTGATTGATAAGATTTAGATCACACCTTTTAAGTGTGATTAAAAATATTTAGATCACACTTTTTAAGTGTGATTGATAACATTAGATCACACCTTTTAAATGTGATTAAAAACATTTAGATCACACCTTTTAAGTGTGATTAAAAATATTTAGATCACACATTTTAAGTGTGATTAATAACATTTAGATCACACCTTTTAAGTGTGATTAAAAATATTTAGATCACATCACCGCTAGGAAAAGGACTTTTAGCGGCGTTTTAAAAACACCGCTATATGTCTTAAACACGCCACTAATTCTTTCAGTGACGCTTACCACCAAACGCCGAGGACGCCGCCGTCGCTGTAAGTGTATGACGCTTTAAAAACGTCGTTAAATTAGTATAGGCGGCATTTATAAAAACGCCGCTAAATGTGGCAGCCAACGGTAACATGACGTCACACAGACATTCAGCAACGCTTAAAAATGTTGTAATAGCTTTTTTATTATTTTAAAAATACAGCTATGGTGGCGTTTTGAAAAACGCCGCAATAGATTTTTTGTTTTTTTTTTAAAACTATTAATTTTGTAATATTTAACTTTAAAAATATACCTGTAAAATAGAAACAATAACATAACATTGTTTAAAGAACAAAATTTGTCTAAATACTCGAATACTTCAACATGCTCCTGCAACAATAACATAACATTGTTCACCATCCTTCCTAGAAACATACATTTCATGTCAACAAAAAAAAATAAGCTTTCCTTACAAGCCTAAGAAAATCTTTATGTTGAGCATCCTCTGAGTCAATTACTCAAAAAAAAAAAAGCTTTCCTTACAAGCCTAAGAAAATCAGCATAAGAAACACATGCTGCTCTTCAAAACCTCTCAAAAATGATCCAATCCCTAGGTGTTCTGAAGCATACTTCATGAAAGACGCCAAAACTAGGCCTCCCACAAACATTAAACCTAACCTGCACGCATAGATAACAAAGGAAAAAAACACAATTATTGACTTGATCACAAACAAAAATAGCAAAACAGGGATTTTGGAATTGCACCTTAATTCAAGGGTCACTATGTAAATATTAACTACATATAGCATAACTGAGCCTCCGGAAAATAGAAACAGAAGGCACTGCAGTTCTTGAGAGTAAATACAAACTTGTCTTCAATGAAACAAGATTAGATGCTGAAAGTTAAAAACTTAATTAGGTGCATTTAACAATCCACAAGTAGTGTCTTTTTTTCTTTTTTTTTGATAAATACAATTAGTGTACATAGAAGAAATAATTAATATGCAGATCACACACTGTCTATACATATAAACAGCCCAGATGCAAGAAAATGACCACTGTTCATTTATTATAGAAATATGTGATATTCGGATGAATCACACATAGCCTTGAACTTCTTGTATCTTACACATATTGAGCTCTTCATGTATGACTATCCTTTATTATTCTGAAAACTATCTATTCTACTAAAGTTCATTATGTTTCTGCTTACAAGAGGGAACTATGGAAAGATATGAGGAATTATTCGGATTTTCCAAATTTAGTTTAGTTTTTTTTTTTTTTTTTTTTTTTTTTTTTGTTGACAAGACACCTCCCCAAGGAGTAAATATTGGATGCAAGGGTGATAACATGTGGCAGTATCACCATCCAATAAGCATTGTTGAAAATATGAAGTTTCATGATTTGCACCAATACAGTGTATCAAAAATCAATGCCATCCATTGTTTGACAGGAAATGAGGCCACAAACACAAGCAAGAATCAAATAATTAATTATGCAATTGCACCCTGTCAAAAATGAAATAGAATACAAAAACTCACCTCGTCATCACTGTCAAAGAGGCAGCGTCTCAGCAAAACAAATATACGGGGCTGCAACACAACATAGAAAGAATGTCAAGTTAGTAACTCATAACTCACCTAAAATTGATGATGATGGAACAGAAGAAAGCAATCTTACTTTCAAGGAATCGACCATAGCACCAAACTTAGCTAACGTGCTGACAGCACTAGCCCGAACAGTTGCATTCTTAAGAATTACTTGATTGTAAATGTAACGTATATATTCTTAAGTTGGAAAATGAACAAATAAGAATAAAAATGGAGGTAGTACTTACTGTATTTGAACCAACAAATGAAATAGCTCTGATATCGTCATCATCACAAATAGCATTAACAATGTCCTGCTCCAAATTTAAGTAAAAAGGGAATTAAAAGTCAATTAATCAAGCATTAAAAAAAAAATCCATTCGTTTATGAAATAGAGCTAAAGTGGAGAAAATGTCAAATTATGCATAAAGCATTGGTGAAATTTCATTGGTAACAAGCCACAAGCTTCAAAAATTTAAAAGTGACGAGCAATAAAATATCTCAAATTAATCCTTATGTGGGTGTCTCATAGTGATGGAATCAATAAAGCAAATGAAAGCTTGTCTCATAGTGATGGTTGAAATTAGAGCATACATTTGTGCCATGAACAATATTCAAAACACCATCAGGTAAACCAGCCTCCTTTGCCAGCACTGCAAGCATAATAGAAGCACCTGGAGAAAATAGAAACGAGCAGTAATAAAAGAATTCTCTTTGCCATACATCAGATACTTAATGTTGTTTGCACATCATTTGACTTGACACTGACAAGAAGTAATATGAAGTAAAAGTCAGATGAGAATGGATGACGACAGGCCTATATGCTAAGAATGATGACTAAAAGAAGTCACATAATTTACAGGATTGCAAAAGGTATAAATTACATAAGGCTGACGGTTTTTAAGAGACCTTTCTTGTGACAGTCATGAGCAAATTTTCAATACACTATCCTTTTTGATGCCACAAGTGAGAATTTATTGGCAGTCAAAAACTTGAGAATCAGATAGACCTCGAGGCTCTGTAAGAAATTAGGTATATATTTACTAATACAAAGCAAATCCAGCATAAACATTCTCAAAATGTAAAGGACTAAGACAAGGTACCAACTAGATTATAGCTTATCCATGTAAAAATAACTAAAACTGTAATCATTTCCATCCTTCAAGGAAGTGTTGACAGCAGGAATGTGCACAAACAACACCAAATTTGTTTCATACAGTAAACTTGGCCAGAGACGATGTGAGCACAAATGGAAAAACAGGTTGTTCTATCACTCCATTGAAGCCTAAATTTTTTATCCAGTCATGAGCTTTCTATCAGTTAAGGCATGGTTTTTACCGTTTACTAGATTCGAGGTCTCAACACATCCAATTGAAGGAACTCTACATGAGCTAAATCTCTTAGGGTTTAGTAGCCAATAACCTAAACAGCCTATCACCAGCATTACAAGGGGTTTGGTTCCTTGAAATGAATCTCTTAAAGTTACCCTCCAGTATACTTGATAACAGATGACTGTGATAAAGACCATCTAAGGCTGCAGCTTGAAAGCCACCTAGTAAACACAAACTGCTTCCAGAAAATTATTTCAAATATTTCTGAACTCAGAATGGACAAAACCACCCAAGATAAAGATAGCATATGCGACAATTTTCCAGCATCCACATTATTAATGTCTGTTTTATGTCTGAATCTTGCAATCATGAATAAGTAATGAGCCACTACGATTAGTTTTGCGACCAACTTCAAGGTTAAACACTTTTGTATGTATCAACAACCTCAAAAGTAGTTGTTGATACACAAATCATCATAAATATGGTTACCCATGAATGAATCCAGGAACTGAACAGGAAAATCTAGAAAGCAGCAGCTTACCTTAATTGCAGATTCACTCATTAAGAGCTCCTCTGCCAATAATTCAAATTCTGACGAGGCATAATAAACTTGACATCACCTAGAGATTAGATGTAAAATGGATTTAGTACAGAGATTAATGTCATTCATCATGTAGAAATGAAATCAAGGAATGCTAAAACACCTTATTGTACAACCATTCAGTCCATGAGGCAGACTTGCATAAACGGGATACAATTATCAAACCAAGTACATAAAATGAGATCTTCATTGATAGACATCAATTTTTCAAAATAAAGGGAATCTACATTTCATAGACATAAATTTGTCAGCATTTCTACTACACATTTGTTGAGTCCTAGCAGTCATGGAAGCAAAATGAATAATTAACTAGGTAATATACACCACAAAGAAGAATGTAATCAAAATAATGTTTATAAGAAATTTAAAAAATTAAATAATTATCTAAGAGCAACTTCAGATCAGAAAAGTTGCTGCTAATACAAATTGTACAGCGCTGCCCTGTTTATCTTAGAATCAACACATTCTCCCAAGGACTGGGTTGGCTATGCAATTGTGAGCTTAATTGGAAAAGAAGCCCATCAACACCATGACCACTTGCATGCCATTTCTACCTTTAATGAGTGATGCACTCACTACTAGTGAACAGCTTAGTATATATTAAAACAAGGAAAATAAGGCTAGGGTTTCTAAAATAATAGATTCCAAGAGATAAGTTTGGATTATGCCGATTAAGGTCTGTTTGAATTACCTGAAACCCTAAACCCCAAACCTACCACAAGTACAAATTCACCCATCCAAAAACTCCAAAACACGATAAAATACAAAGTGAAAACAAGTACAAAGGTGTACTCACAGTATGGATGTCCTCAAAGCCAGAGAGAGCTAGGATTTTGAGAAGCTCACAGCCAATACCACCAGCACCGACCATAAGCACTTTTGCGCCCTAAACAACACAAAATATGCTAAATATTACTTCAATCAAGTGAACATGAATAGCAATAAAAAGCGTATAAACACCTTGATTGAAGATAACTGTTGCTGAGAAGCCATTGGAGACACGGAGAGAGCTAAAAGGTCAAAACAGGGACTGTGTATTGAAGGATTGATTGAACAGAAAGAGATGGGTATTGATAGAGATTGAGGGTTTGGTTTTTTTTCTTTTTTTTGGGCATAAAAACGAAGCGATTATGAGGAAAAAGAGGGGAATCTTGATGGTCTTGTGCCCAATTGCTTCGAAGGAAAGGGCGCCAAAAAAGAAAAGACTCCCTCTCTCTAAAATGCTACGCTCTCTCTCTCTCTCTCTCTCTCTCTAGGAAGAAGACGAGTTTGGAAGTGGGTTTGCACTTTCTGAGGTTTTTCCGATAATTGACGGTCAAAATGTAGTTATATAGTGGCCTGTACCAGTTTGAGAATTGGATTTTTGGTTTTTTTTTTTTTAGGTTAAAATTCATTAAAAAATATAATCAAATAATTTAAAATAATCAATAAGAGATATTAAATTTATAATTATTTTTTTGATTTTACAAATATTACATTTAATTATAAAAAAAAAAAAAAAAAACTAACTATCTTTTTAAGCACAAAGATTTTAACCTATTAAAATAATTAAAAATTAAAATAATCTACTAAAATAATTATTTTTTCAAATGAGCGCATTAGAGTAAGGCTTATTTGGTAATTGATTATATCAATTAATTTTATAATTTTTTATATAAAAATGAAATAGAAATATTTTATTCAATCACACACATGATTAAAATACATATATAATCACACTTATTTAAAAAGTGTGATTAAAATAAAATGAAATCGATACGGTCATACCTATTTCGGGAGTGTGATTAAAAATAAATATTATATATAATGACATTTAATTAAAAAGTGATATAAAAATAAATATAATCACATGTTAATTAAAATGTGTGATTAAAAAAATATATATATATAATCACACTTAATTGAAAAGTGACATAAAAAATAAATATTATCACACTTAATCAAATCAAGTGTGATCAAAATATCAATCTAATTTTTTTAGGGTGAATTACACTAATAATCCCTATATATAGTTTGGTTTCTAACTTTTCAATTGTGACACATATGACCCTAAATTTTGAATTTTGTTCCAAATAAGGATAATTGAAAATATCATTAGATTTTTCAAAGGTAAAATCATCAATTTGATAAAATATAAACTAATTTGAGAAAAATAAATGTCAAACAAATATTTTGAATTTTTAAAAATTATTTCTACCAACTAAAAATAAAATTATGTAAAATTGATAAATCTTTTAGACATTTTTTTTTTTAACCAAATTATTATTTTTTTATTTGTTTGGATAATGATCATGTAAAATTAATTTTTAAAAATTAATCATGTAATTTTTATCAATTTTACATAATTTTATCATTGATGGATAAAAAAAAAAAATTTTAAATTAAAATATTTTTTTAACATTTATTTTTGTCAAATTAGTTTATATTTTATTAAATTGATGATTTTGCCCTTGAAATTAGACAATGGCATCTTCAATTGTCCTTATTTGCAACAAGATTCAAAATTCAGGGTCAAATGTATCTAAATTGAAAAGTCAATGACTAAAGTGACACGAGTCCCCAACTATAGGGACCATTAGTGTAATTTGCCCTTTTTTTTAATCACACTTCCATTAAAAGTGAGATATTTTTATTTACCACGGCTTACATTTACTGTATGTCGTTAATGTGAATCCGTGAAAACCCAGTTTTGTTGTAGTGAGGAGAAGAGACCTGTGTGTTTGTGAAATTCAACCTTGTTGGGGATGGAAAGAGTCGTCCTCTGTCATTCATGGGTGTAGAATAGAGGCGCAAATTTGGAAATTGTATATTTTATATAAAAATTAAATTGGAATATTTTATACAATCACACCTATTTAGGGAGTGTGATTAAAAAGTAGTAATTTATATATAATCGGGTCCAGCTTGTCTCAAGTTGAGATCAAGACTGGACTCGTCCAGTTCGGCCCATGGGGCCTATTTTTTGGGCCCGTTTTGATAATCCGAACCGTCAATGTGTAGAACTCGTCGAGTACTACATGCCTGTAAAAAATCACGTTGATCGGATATCAATAGCTATGTGATCAAATCAATTTTGTATAAAAAAAATGGACGGTGAAAAAATTAACGGTTGATAAAAAACTATTTTGTTCACATAGCTATCGATATCCGATCAACGTGATTTTTTACAAGTACATAGTACTCAACGAGTTCTACACATTGAACGATTCAGATTATCAAAACGGGACCCGTGGTGGGCCCCCACGGGCCCAACAGCACGGTCCAATCTGATCTTGGACTGGACCAAAGCTACTGCCTATATAATCACACTTTAATTAGAATGTGTGATTAAAAAATATATATATAATCACACTCATTTAAAAAGTGTGATTAAAAAGTAGTAATGTATATATAATCACACTTTAATTGGAATGTGTGATTAAAAATATATATATATAATCACACTCAATTAAAAAGTGTGATTAAAAAGTAGTAATGTATATATAATCACACTTTAATTACAATGTGTGATTAAAAATATATATTTATAATCACACTTATTCAAAAAGTGTGATTAAAAAGTAGTAGTGTATATATAATCACACTTTCTAATTAAAGTGTGATTAAAAAATATATATATAATCACACTTTAATTAGAATGTGTGATTAAAAAATATATTTATAATCACACTTATTGAAAAAGTGTGATTAAAAAGTAGTAGTGTATATATAATCACACTTTCTAATTAAAGTGTGATTAAAAAATATATATATAATCACACTTTAATTATAATGTGTGATTAAAAAGTATATTTATAATCACACTTATTTAAAAAGTGTGATTAAAAAGTAGTAGTGTATATATAATCACACTTTAATTAGAAGGTGTGATTAAAAAAAATATATATAATCACACTTAATTGAAAAGTGACATAAAAAATAAATATTATCACACTCAATCAAATTAAGTGTGATAAAAATATCAATCTAATTTTTTTTATCACACTTCCAATAAAAGTGAGATCTTTTTTTTTCTCAAAGTGTGATCTTTAACTATTTTTGTAGTAGTGATTGGTTGAGATTAACTCACTGAGTTTGGTAAATTTATAATTTTGCCCTTAAAAATATGACACATAACACTTATGTGCATATTTTTTTATAAAAAAAAATGTTAAGCGTTGTAACCAATTGGCTCAAATTGAGACAAAATCATAAATTTATAGTCAAAATCAAGCCAATTGAAATTACAAGGACTAAAATGACACAATAACCAAAGTACATGGACTACCGTCGTACATATTTTCTATACTGAAAATTTTGAATTAATATTACTTTTTAAAATTATATACTACAAACTCTTATAACACATATTTTTCCATATCATAATAACTGAAATTTATTTTAGTTGCTATCTCGAAGATTGGCTATAGAGTCAAAGAAAATATGTAAATAAAAATTTTTATGTTAGAATTAGTTCAAATGTAATTCTCTTAATATTTATAATTTTTTTATTAATTGATAAAATGCACCATAAACATTAAGATTATTTTTTTATGATATTGAGAAATAAAATATGATATATTATAGGCTTAAACTAAGAATTGTTGAAAAAAATCAACCCAAACTAGATTTTTTAGACTAATTTTTAATATATAATCTAATATTGAAACTCTCAAACTAACTCAAATTGGTCACGAGCCGATAAAGACAATTTTTAATGATTGAGTGAAAGTCACATTGGCATAAAAGTTATGACATATGACAATTTACAATTTTGAGTAAACAAATTTTTAGGCTTTAAAAAATAAGAAAAAATTAGTATATTAACAAATATAATTTACTACTATCATATGATAAATTAAAATTACGAAACTTATAAAACGAAATGTATTTATATTTTATCGTTAATATAATTTTTTCCAATTAAATTATGACATGCAGTTTTTTATTAAGAACTTAGAACACACAATTAATGATATCAAAATAAAAAAAAAAAAATTCATGTGTAACTCTGATAAAAATGAATAAAATTTAATTAATTGTAAATCATTTTAAATAAATTTTATATTATTGTTTTAATTTATAAACTAATTTTTGATTATTTATTTATACCCGTGCATAGCACAAGTAACGTGCTAGTTTTGGTATAATTACGTTGTGCCTTCTTAAAAATTTGATTTATGTAACCCTTAATCTCATGTTTATCAATAATTCATTAATCTTTACACTAAAATGTATATTTTTTCTTATTTATTCTTGTATTTTTGCATCATTTGTATTAGTTTTGATTTCTTTTTTATTACTAAAAGGGCCATTATTAAAATTGTAGGGCTTATTGTATTTTCTGTAAATCTCACGAGAGATCAATTTAAGCTACTCTTGTTTATTTTAGTATCTATCCACCATTCATGTTAATTTTGATCACTTTAACTTTACTAAAAGAAAAATTAATGTAATTATGTCAAAAAAATAGAACTACTTATACTTTTTCCAAACCTCATGAGGTGAGGGTAATTTACCCAAAAACTAATAAAAACTTGAAGAAATGTAAAAACTTCAATATTTAGATTATCAACTTGTCAAAATTGCCATGCTCCACCTGTTTGGAGTACAACGGTTTAGGCCTAACGAAACAAATTAAAGAATCGCTTGGTTCTTCTGAGTATGGAAAAAGCTTGGGACCCAATTTGGGAACCCATGACCCTTAAATGTGTGTAATTGATTTATGTGTTTTTTTATATTATTTTTCCCCCTCTCTCTCTCTCACATAGGATGATGTAGGGGTTATGGGGATGGAGTTTTTGTTGGGGTTTCAATCATTGCTCTCTAAGTATAAACCTTAATAATACGAAACAAAGAGTAATGATTAAGATCCTCATAAAAACTCCACCCCCACAACCCCTACATCATCCTATGTGAGAAAAAAAAAAAAAAAAATACACATAGAACAATCACACACATTTAGGGTCTCCAAATTGGGTCCCAAGCTTTTTCCATGAAACAAATTAAAGCATGGGGTAGTTGGCAAATATACAGCTTGTGAGGGCATAACTGAAGCCAAATTCCAAAGAGAACCTTGTGTCTGGTCATCAAACTCAAATCTAACATATAAAATTCACAAGAAAACAAAATAAGTTAACAGTTGTGATTTGTGGCACTAATTTTTTGAGCACTAATGGCACTAATTTCTATATCAGGTAAAAAAAAAAAAAAAAAAAAAAACAAAGTTACCAAAACAGGAAATTAGTGCCATTAGTGCCAGCAGTTTTAGAGCCACAAATCATTTTTCATAAGTTAAAATCTATAAAAAGACAAAATAGACTAAAATCTACAAAAAAAAAAAAAAAAAAAAAGGCTAAAATAGACCAAGGTTTACTTGTTTTTTTGGCTAAAATCTACAAAAAGACAAAATAAGCTAAAATAGTCAATAAGACAAAATGTCACATTAAACCCATAATTATTTCACTTTTTCTCTCACAAACATCATATTCAATTATAAAAAAATCCAATCCTCTTTCCAAACATAAATATTTTAGCCTATTAAAATAACTTAAAACTAAAATAGCTTACTAAAATAGTCAACTTTCCAAACCAGGCCAAAATGGACCCTGTTGTGTTCCAAAAACTAATTAAAGGCAATGCTTGTCAAAATAATTTTTGAAAAATTCCAATTATAAGCCCTTCATATCATATGGCACACCAATGCTAATTTTGAACATCAATAGAAGGTTAACCCAATACACAATACACTTGCTAAAGTGGGATCTAGAGAGAACAAGATGTAAGTATGTTATCACATTTCTGGAGAGGCTATTCCCGTATTTTGAATAGGAATATTACACCAAATAAAGGCTATTTGACAATTGGGGGAAATAATCTGTGTTGATCTAGGGAGAACAAGATGTAAGTATGTTATCTCATTTCTTCTTTGTTTTGTTTTTGTTTTTTTTTATTATTTATAAATACATATGACAATTGGGGGAAATAATCTGTGTTGATATATACTTGCATCATGCCTTCTTGGATTTGAGCATCACAAGCCCAATAAAACGGATAAGAAGCTGAGAAGTGCCGCAACAGCAAATACAGGTATGAGAATTGCATATTATTGTGGAAGAAAGTACTCCCGGATGAAGTGATCACCACCCACAAATGGCTGAAATTTCATCAAAAGTCAACAACTATTTAGTCAAACTCAAAACATAAAATTAAACTAAATAGAGGCTTCAACTGACCAGGATTATGACCCAAAATGTATAATAAGTGAATACAGATAAGCTGATAAAGGATTATAGAAAGCCAACAGCCCAGGCTTTTTGCTAATTCTATTTTTCTGACTTTTGCCGTTTGTCACACAAATTCAGCAAATAAGAATTCTTCTTACACAATTATTCATGTTTCTACAGAAAAAAGTATTTACAACAAATAAAAATTTTAGAAGCAGACTCACGGTGATCTTTTCCCCTTGACCCCTCGCCACCAAAGAAAAAGCAACTAACTAAAAAGGAAAGAGTTTTGGCTAGAGCTCCCCCTTTATAAGACGGCAGAAAAAGGTTTCCCAGCTCCAGTCCTTTAATTTTTCGAAGCTCATTTTCTTACCAAAATACCCCAAAACTAATGCTCCAGCAAATTAGAGCTGTTTCAGTTTATGAATGATTGAAAACTTTAAAAATAAAGAACTTCTGATCTAGTCCAGCTCTGGTTGGCTCGGCACATTCTGGTCATCCAGCACACTAGCTGGTCCAGCACACTATGGTTGGCTCAGCCACTCCATAGCAAAATTGTTAGTCCCAATACCGGCCAGCATATTTTTATTTTTTTTTGTGTATGGTACATATGGGTACCCCGTGCATACTGGCAAATACCATTTTGGACTTTTTGCTATATATTATAAATGTAAAAAAAACAATTACAATTACCTAGAAATTTTAATGTACATTCTATGACATTTAATTCAACACCAAATCATTTAAGCATGACATAAACATGTAATCCAACACCATCTCCAGTTGTTAAGCATAATTATTAACTCAACAAAGAACCTTTTGTATCAGGGCTGTTTGTTCCGTAGGCCTGTCGTTTTATATTTGTATTAGAATATATTAGTAATATATGGCCTCATGTCTAGCCTCATGTTTGGCCTCATGTCTAGCCTCATGTTTTCATCCTCATGGCCTCATGTTTGGCCTCATGTTGGCCTCATGTTTGGCCTCATGTTTGGCTTTCATAATTAGGTTTAGTTTAGTATGCTTTAATAGTTGTAAGCTTGTAACTCCTCTATATAAAGGAGCCACTCACCATTTGTAAGATAGAAGATAGAATCAATCAATCAATCAATAATATCTATACATTAATTTCCTACATGGTATCAGAGCTATAGGTTAAGCTCTTGGTGATTTTCGTCTTCCGGCGGGCGGCAACTTTACCTTGACCGCCCGCCGGACCTCAACCAATGGAAACGTCCATCAACTCCCTTACCTTCTGGTCCATCATCACCCCACCTAGTCAAGATGGTCTTGCCATCATGCCAAAGATCATCTGTTATGAATGATGTCGCTCTTTCCACAGCACCCAGATACACCCCAGGTCCAATGCTTGGAGGCTGGGGATGAAACATTTTCTGGTTTGGGTAGTCCAGATCAACAGCCACATGTCGATTTGTGAGGAAGCCGACCTGCTGATTTCCTGTTCGGCTCTTTACAATAGCCCCCAAGGTTCCATATGTTTCTTGGCTCGCAACCTGGGAACCAGAACCAATGTATGGATCACTTCCCCGCCAGCCATACTACTATTCTCACATGAAGCAGAAGCTGCATCGGCATTTGAAGAAGATGTCATCTTGCTCTCTGCATCAGTTATTGTTGGTTTGTTCAATCCCTTTTTTGTACCAGGAATTTTCCTTAATTTTGGCAATAGAAATTCTAGTATTGGGATTTGGATCCAACATCTTTGATAGTAGCTTCCGTACTTCCGCTGGAAACCAATTGGGGCATTTATACTCTGCTTTGCCAATCTTCCTATACATCTCCATCAAATTTGAATCATGGAATGGGAGATAACCAGCCAAAATAACATATAAGATCACCCCACATGACCAAATATCAGCTTTGGCACCATCATAGCCTTTCCTGTTAATCACCTCAGGAGCAACATAGGCAGGGGTCCCACAAGTGGTATGAAGAAGCCCATCTTGGCGCTTTGATTCAGCACTGTGCACAGGGGAGAAAGGTGTTGGCAAGAGTGGGAAACCTCTTCACTACAAGGGGAGCAAATTCCATAGAATTATTCCCAGCTTTATGCTCCAGGGAGGTGATTTTACACTTGGTGATGGACGAGGTGGAGAATCAATTTATGGAGAGAAGTTTGCTGATGAGAATTTCAAGCTGAAGCACACTGGCCCAGGGCTTCTTTCAATGGCAAATGCTGGCCCAGACACAAATGGCTCACAGTTCTTCATTACAACTGTCACAACTAGCTGGTTGGATGGCCGACATGTGGTGTTTGGAAAGGTGCTATCGGGCATGGATGTGGTTTACAAGATTGAAGCTGAAGGCAATCAGAGTGGCACTCCCAAGAGCAATGTTCAAATTGCTGACAGCGGCTTACACGGCCTTAATTGCCAAGAATACCAAACAGGCCGCTGCTGACATGTCCAAAGTGTTGCAAGTTGAGCTAGAAGCAGAACAAGAAAAAGTTGAAAAGCTTTTTGAAGATAAAGGCAATGATTTTGGTTTGTTTTTTCAAAAACAGTTACACCACCACAAACATTCCACATATCACAACCTCTTTTTTTATTTCTGTCGGGATCAAACCCGATCACATTTTTACACACACACACACAAAAAAAAAAAAAAAAAAAAAACCTCACCAAAACAAATCAACCACAACCCACACAACAAAAACCGGCCTCACTTCTTCGCCTCTTCAGCTGTTCTCTTCTTCTTGCCTTTGTCTTGGGCGTCCCTTGCCGGTGCTGCCTCCGTGTTTCCCACGCCGCCGAGCATGTTCACTTCCCGTTGCTCCTCAACCGTCACATATGGCGATCCTCCAAATCTAAGCATCACGGCGGCCTTCCGCTTCAGTTCCTTGTTTTCTGCCTTGAGCACACAGATCTCTGCTCGGGCATCCGTATACATGCTCTGGAGCAGAGCCAGTTGGGCTTTTACCTGCTGCACCTCATTTGTTCTACTTTGAAGCCGGTGCGACAGGTTGTTGACCGCCGTCATTGTCTCAACACAAGACCTCAAAGTATAATGATTGGCTTCAATATCAGATTGAGCAGCCATTTTCTGCTCAACTGACAACATTGGAAAATTTAATGGCGCAAAACCAGGGGCGCTTGGTTGAGGTTCAAGGGCCATATTCTGGGTTGTGGCCTCGTTGAGGTTGGGAAAGAGAGTAAGACCATGGGACGAAGAGGCTATGTTCTGGGTCACGGGGCGGGAAGAAGAAGCCATTTTCTAAGCAACAGCGTGTTACAGAGTATCTCTCAGAAGTGTTACAGAGTATCTCTTTCAGCAAAAACGAAGAGGTTTTCAGCAAGTGTTTTGTTCTGTCTAAGCCTCAGCCTCCGTCTGCGTTAAATAGCCACAACAGCCACGCGTATCACGCGCCGCTCGGCGACAGACGACAAAGCGGCGCACCTTTTGATGGCTCGACTTTTGATGGCTGTCGGGCACGTCTTTTGATGGCGCGCCTTTTGATAGCTCGCCTTTTGATGGCTGTCGGGCACATCTTTTGATGGCACGTTTTTTGATGGCACGCCTTTTGATAAGATTAGGCACGCCTTTTAAGGGTCCGACAAGACTCTGTAAACTGTCCCGACATTGATTCCGGTTAGCTCCTATATGGGTCCGACAAGACTTTGTAAACTGTCCCGACTTTGATTCCGGTTAGCTCCTATATGGGTCCGACAAGACTCGGTAAACTGTCCCGACATTGATTCCGGTTAGCTCTTATATAGGTCCGACAAGACTCGGTAAACTGTTCCGACATTGATTTCGGTTCTCAGCTACAACGGTTCGACACAGCCATATAGTGTCTTCTACAACGGTCCGACATGACCCCGTAAACTGTTTTCTACAATGGTCAGACATGACCCCGTAAACTGTTTTCTACATCGGTCCGATATGACCCCATAAACTATCTTCTACAACGGTCCGACATGACCCCATAAACTGTCTTTTACCTTGGTCTGCCATAACCATACGGTCTTCTACAACGGTCTGACACGACCACACAGTGTCCTCTATCCACTTTTATTTTATTTTTTCTGTTTTGTTACTCTCTCTCCAAACTCAAGTTGGTTGATTCCTATCCACCTTGAGTTTGAGGGGGGATATTAGAATATATTAGTAATATATGGCCTCATGTCTAGCCTCATGTTTGGCCTCATGGCCTCATGTCTAGCCTCATGTTTGGCCTCATGTCTAGCCTCATGTTTTCATCCTCATGGCCTCATGTTTGGCCTCATGTTTGGCTTTCATAATTAGGTTTAGTTTAGTATGCTTTAATAGTTGTAAGCTTGTAACTCCTCTATATAAAGGAGCCACTCACCATTTGTAAGATAGAAGATAGAATCAATCAATCAATCAATAATATCTATACATTAATTTCCTACAATTTGTTCTAGATTGAAGCAAGCAAAATATGCCAGCTTAAAAATTCACATAAAAACGTTTCCCTAATCTGAAAGCAAACAGATTTTGAATATGGAGCAGAGAGTGAGAGATGGAGAGAGTGAATTATATATATATAAACGGAGAGGGAGGGCTTTTAACTAACCGATCTGGTCTTTTAAAGCTTCAGGTGATCTTGTCTACCTAGGAAAGCAGCTTCAAGCCTTGGAGAGTAAAGCACTCTGTTGCTAGTCGCCTTTGCCTCAAAGTCAAAACCAAAATGTTAGGGCTGAATGACTGAAAGGTTTGGGCAAACACTTGGGAATCAAAGGTTCGTGTATCAGACTGGTATAACCGTATATCGAAATTTACCAAATTTCTGCGGTATAAGCGAAACATCCGGGTAAGCATAAAGATTTTCAACAAAATGAAACTTCATGTAAGAGTTCCCATTTCTGGTCCGGTATGGTACATCTCAGCCAGTATGGGATGGGATTAATAACTTTGCTCCATAGGGTGGCCTTCTAAGCTGAGCTCTATCGAGCCACTTGAATCGATATCTTCAGAAAGTTGACATGTCGGATACCCCCTCATCCATGTTTTATGACCCTATCCATGTCCGGAAACCATTGAATAACTTCAACATTATTGGTAAAAGGTTGTTGCTGTGAGACTTTTATACACATTCATACTATTGCAAACCAGCGGTTTCAACTTTGTGCCAAGAAATGCTCTTCTCTTTGATAACTTGATCAATAATAAGAAAACACCTTATCCCCTTCCCAACTCAATGTTTTGAGTATGTGCACTATCTGTTCAATTCTTGTATGAGAAAAATCACCAATTGTGAACTTCTCAACAACTCCCTTCACTTCGATCAGACTATGGCCAGGTTCCTTCTTCAATCCACTACCCTTCAGCATCTTTCTTGCCTCTGCAACACAATTCCACATTCCATCTGAAGCATATAAATTTGACAATAGAACATAGGGTGAAGTAGTGACAAGCTCACGTTTCAAAAGCTTTCTTGCCAAATGTTCCCCAATTAAAACATCTCCATGCAATCGACAAGCAGAAAGCAAGCTCACTAAAACAACTGGATCATGCCCAAAAGGAAAATTTTTCATGTATTCTACAGCCTCCTTTAGTCTTCCAGCTCGTCCAAGTAGATCTATGAGGCAAGAGAAATGCTCAATGTCAGGAGCAATCCCATAGATTTCATTCATAGAATTGAAGTAGGCTTGGCCCTCGTCCACAAGCCCTGCATGATTGCACGCTGTGAGAAGTGCAATAAATGTAACAGAATCTGGCTTCAAACCAAGTTCCTTCATCTGCTCAAACAGTTCTAGGGCCTTTGCCCCATGCCCATGATTTCCAAATCCAGCTATGATGCTATTCCATGATACAAGATTGTGACTGCCCATTTTATTAAAAACATTTTGTGTATATCCAATGTAACCACATTTAGCATACATGTTTACTAGTGCATTATCAACACCTACATCTCCATCCAGCTTTGTTCTGATCAGATGAGCATGAATCTGCTTGCCATGGCGTACAGAAGTAATGCCGGCACATGCAGCAAGAGCACTCGCATATGTGAAATCATCAAGCCATAAACTAATTACATTTGTCATCTCTTTGAAAATACTCAAACCCTTTGCATGATCATCACAATGAGAACAAGCAGTAACAAGGGTATTCCATGAAATGACATCTTTCTCTTCAATCAATCTGAAGACCTTCTGTGCTTCTTCTATCATACCAAACTTCGAGTACATTGTTATTATCACATTACCAATAAAAGGGGTGGAGTCAAGTTTGAGCTTGACTGTTTGGCAATGCAATTGCATTCCTCTACTCAAATCATCTGCAGTGCTGCAAATTCCCAACACTCCGACAAAAGTAAAATGGTCTGGGACCAGACCTTGTTGGCACATTTTTCTGTAAACTTCAAACCCTTTATCCGGTTGTTTGTTTTCTACTAACCCAGCAATCATTGCATTATAAGACACCGAATTCAGCTCAGATGTACTACTAAAAACTGTTAAGGCATCACTACATTGACCACATTTCATGTACATCGAGATAAGTGAGTTGGAAACAAAAGAAATGAAAGAGTACCCAATTTTCACAGATAAAGCATGAATTTGTTGCCCTTGTGTCAAAGCCAAGAGACTAGCACAAGCACTTATAGCACTGGCAAGTAAATATTCATTGGGCACAGGCACAAGACCCATTTTAGAGAAAATGTCAATAGCCATTCTGGGTTCCTCAGCTTGGCCATAACCAGAGACCATAGCTGACCAAGAAACAAGGTTTCTCTCAGACATCTCATCAAACACCTTGCGTGCAAAGGTGATGTTGCCACACTTTGCATACATGTTGAGAATGTGATTGCAGACAATTACATCGGACTGCAAGCTTGACTTGACTACGGAAGCGTGAAGGGAAGTCCCATATCGAAAGGCCTTGGTTTTGGAGCAATGGTGTAAAAGAAACCCAATTGTTTCAGGGGCAAATAGAGAGAGAATACCCATTAAAGCAAAGAAGTTTTTTCTTTGGCAACCTATATATCAGAAAGCATCACATGTAGAGAAGAAATATAAATAGATATATAAAGCATTGTTTGTTCCTTCACTCCATTTGAACAGAGATGATTGCAATCAAATTTGGTGGTTTCGAAGAGCATGAATTGGATTACCAGAGGATAGTGACTTTTTCGCAACTACTACTACTACCTCCTTTTTTTGCTTTTCTTCCCTAATATAATTTTTTTTTTTAAAAAAAAAAAAAACTTGTGTGAAGAGTAAGGATCTCTTATCTTCAAATATTTCTGCCTTCTTATCTCAAATCACTCATAATTATTGGATTATATGAGAATATCAAGACATATTCAATAATTATGAGTGATTTGAGACACGAGACATAAATATTTGGGGACAAGAATCCTTGGACCTTACGTGTAGGTCTACCAAGTGAAATTATTGTCTAATTGATCTTATGGCAGTTAATGACAGTTTTTATCATATATTATTAAAATATGTCATTAATAGTTAATTTTCAGCGACAGTTTAAAAATTATCATAAAAAATATCACTAATTATAAGTTTTAGCGATAATTTAAAAAAATTATAAGAAAAAAGTCACTTCGCAACAAAAAAATAACTAATTATCAATTTTTTGTGACATATGTAAAAAATGGTCTAAAAAAATATTTTTGCAATGATTGTACTATAATTTATTTTCAATAGGATTTGATAGGAATTAAATCCAACTTTTATGAACTATTGGTAATTTACCCTTTGTTTTTCAATCAAAGACAGCAATACGGGTAATTCTATTTCCACACACTAATTTCACTCAGTTCACACACTTAATAAAAAAATTTATTAATACAATTTTGTCGTAAAATAAAACTACTACAATACCCCTCATCTTCTTGTATTCAAACCCTATTTCTGAAACACCACAACCATCCTCTATCACCAACGCCACCTCTCTCATCCGCCATCCCCTCCTGTCGTCTCTTTTCTTATCTATCTGCGATCACTTTTCCCTATGAACCATATACTCCTACAAGTCTCTCACCATGAATCACTCAATGTTGACTATAGAGGTCTAGGATGGAGGGAGATGAGCTAGAAGTGGCGATGGTGGTGGCGGCGATGGAGGATTGAAAGTGGCGGCAACAACAGTAAAAGAAAAAAAAAAAAAAAAAAAACTTCTTATTTCAATATGGTTTAATCTTTTTAGGGGTAAAAAAAAATTAAAAATTTAAAAATATTTTTTGGGTATTTATTTTTGTCAAATTAATTTATATTTTTTTCATAAAAATTTCAAAAAATTGATTTAAAAATTGAAACCAAACATAGGCTTGGGGCTTTAAAATTGAAAATGAGGGTAATATTGTAATATAGAGATGTGTATTGAGAATTTATATTTTTATAATATGTGTATTGAGAAAGTGTTCATTAAGTGTGTGTACTGAGGGAAATTAGTGTGTGGATGTAACGCCCTCAAAAATGTGACTAAAAACAATCATGCGCAAGACCTATAAATAATGAAAGGAACATTATATTTACATTCATCAGAGTGTTCTTTACAATAGACGCTACATGTTAACAACAAAAGTAGATGCCCTAGGGACTTACAACTTTCCAAGTCAATACTTGGTTACAACAAAAGAAGAGTTCTAACTCTTTTACATATAAAGCCTTTGGCTTGAATTTACATATAATGCAAAAATATAACAATAAAAAGAGCCTACAGCTTCTAAACCACCCAAGCTATGTCTTTGGAGACGGCATGTCTCCTGTACCTGAAAATGGTGTCCCAAGTAGGGTGAGCAAAAACCCAGTAGAGATATGCTAAACAGAATATAAGAATTAACTAAAACATTAGCATTCAATAAATGTTTAACACTTATAAACCAATTTGTACCATTCCTATGACCAATCAACAATTTCGTCATATTCAATCAATTTCCTATTATTTAACCACATTAATCCGTTGACATAGTCCGATATTATCCATACTGTTTTAAATGAAACTACAACTCATATAACAACACTTCAATAACCAACATCATTCAACACTTCTATCACATGTCATTTTACGAAACTACGTTCAAGGGAACCGGCACCCATAAATAAATAAGGTTTCGGGACTTGCACCCAGGACACTCCGGCCAACTTAGTTATCAATGGAGTCCATCCCCTATCTCCTCCCAAACAAATGGAGTACATCCCCTATCTCCTCCCACACAACATACATATACAATGTATTTGAACATATAGTCATGTACAATGACCCAACAATTTACATATTCAATGTGTTAATTCCACCGTCACATTCAATGACATAATCGAATTGATTAGTTTCAATTTCCCTAATCATCATGCATTGTCTACAACAATCAAGATTATCCTCCACCGATAGCCCAAAACAGTTATTTCTAAATAGATAAATAAATCTATCAAACAGATAATTTATTACATTTTCTATCGGTGAGTGATTCATCAATCCAACTACACCAATTAGTCTCAATTCCATCCAATGTCATGATTTTCAAATCAATTTCATATTCCCATAATTACCAAATTAATTATACAAATTAATTATTTAAATTCAATTAGGGTATTTTTCCCTCCTTTCTCAAACATTGATCCTAAGACCAAATTTCACCAATTAAACCCATAATTCCCATTTTCAAGACCTCATATGTACATGGAGCTTAAAAACACAAAACCCCCTCTTTGGAATATTACAAATCTCAAAACCTAACTTCCCAAATTCCGAATCACACCATTTATACAAAATGACTAACATTTATGTCAAAACTTATAAAAATGAGTAGATTATCCATACCTCAAATGAAGAAGCTCAAATAAGAAGAAGAGTGAAACCCAAGATGCTCCAAATCTACAAATTTTTGGATCAAAGGATAGCCCAAGCCAAGCTCCACCATTTTTACAAAGGAAGTAAGGTAGTGTACACCGCCCCCGGAGAACTCCCCGGCTCCGTGCCTGCGAGGGCGCGAATTCCGTTTTGTTCTCTAGCTACTACAGTTCGGACTCAATGTCACGGTTCTGAATCTAATCTCGCAAAGTGCAATGCAAGACTGATAAATCACCAAAGAGTCCAAATCCGGCAAATCGTTTTGGAAAATTGATTTTTATAAAGAAGTGCCAAACATGGACTGCTTTGCCAGATACAGAGTCGCCACCTAAATGTTTTATTTTGGAGAAATTTAGGAAACCCTGACTCGTGCCTATGGTCACGTGTCCGTCATCACCAAAGTTGCCTCGGCACGGGAACGTGGGTACGAGAGGGTAAGGTCATGCAATGAGCACCCCTGCTCGCCCGATCAAAGATCGGCCTGTACTAAGTATGATACTTTGTTTTTGAAAACACATGTGTTCTTATTCCGGTTATTAACCTATAATTACTATGTGATGCGCACAGCATACAAGTATAGACTAGATCGCCTAAGTTGGAACAAAACATTGCATGTTTGTTTGTGAAAATAATTTGAAGTTTGCTACTCGCAAGTAGACTAAATTGCGGATTTCAATGAATTGTTCCAATTCAAACAATCCAACCTTCACCCACAGGCATTCAGGCAATTATATCAAATAAGCAATTAGCCTCATGGCAAGCATGCTAACATGGCAACATACACATCTCATGCAGTATGCTAAAGCGTAAACACTCACAGTGTACTCCAAGCCAAAATAGAGAACTAGTTAGAAATCATCCATGATCCTAGTTCATGTTAAGATAACTAATGCAACACATGCAAAATGCAACTAGAGAGGCTCGGCTATCTAAGATGTCATGTGAAATGCAACAATTGATACATGCTGTTGAACACGTATTCAAATAGGAATT
This sequence comes from Camellia granthamiana, assembly GCA_036172215.1. Classification (NCBI taxonomy): domain Eukaryota; kingdom Viridiplantae; phylum Streptophyta; class Magnoliopsida; order Ericales; family Theaceae; genus Camellia; species Camellia granthamiana. Next base: position 129,703 of record JAXFYN010000340.1, on the reverse strand, counting down.
GAAATACAATGCAGTTAGCATGATGTGCCGAGCCCGGCGCATGCAATACAGATGAATGGATGCACGCATGCAAGCATAAGGTATGCTAAACAAAATATGCCCTAAGACTAACCATCGTAAGCGGTTAAGTAAAAAGGGAGAAAGAAATGGAGATTGGAAGACATGCATCACACACACGCACGCTTATTACAATAATTGGCACTCTCGACGGAGGGTCCAAATAAGAAGCTAACTAGTTAACCTAAGCTAATTAAACTAATTATTACAAAACAAAGCTAATTAACTATCAAGCTAATTAATTAAGCTATTACAACACAAATAAGCAGCTAAACGCATTAGCTACTTAAGTACAAACCAAATAGCTAACTAGCTAATCAAATCAGCTAAGTAAAGCGATAAATCAGGAGCCTCAAGGCGGGAAGTGTATGCATGCTCGGTCGCCTCGTTCGGAAATCCGTCGCGATGCCCCAACCTGCCTCTGTTTGCTACTGTCCTCAGAACTTTGCATCAAGCTCCAGAAAGCTTCCAACTCACCTTGGGGACCTGTGGGAGGGCTGTCGACCACCTAGGGGTGCTTCCAGCCACTGGCCGACCACTTTCCATTGCTGCAAACCAGAAAAAGTGGTCGGCCAGATAGTTTATCTGGTCGGCCGACCAGTTGTTGCTGCACTTCTCCACTTTGCTACAACAGAGAGCAAGAAAGGGCATGGCAATATATTTGCAAGATATATGTACACAACTACCCTCCCTATCATTTCATAAGCTCAAGGGAGTGTGGTTCTCGACCCTTGGGCCACCAATCACGCGTCTCGATGCATGATGGCCAAGAAGCCAAATTGCACAAATCAATGTAAAATGAATGCACAAATAAACATATAAAGCCTAGAACTTTCTCATGTATGATCAAGAGCGTCGGCAACCGAGAATTGAGGCACGTTTCATCACTTCAAGTATGAAACGTCCCTTGCTTCTCGTGTTTGGATTGACACCTAATCCAAACAAATGCAACAACAAACATGTAAGCATGCAACGTAACTCCAGAATGCAAACATGCAATGCAACTCAAGCATGCAAACATGCAATGTAACATGGCATATACAATGCAATGTAAGATGGCATGCTTAATGCAGTGTAACATAAGCATGCACAATGCAAAGTACATGGCATACACAATGTAATGAACGTGGCATGCACGATGTAATGAACAACATGGCATACACAATGCGGTATAACATAAGCATGCAAACAACATGCAAATAAACATGCTAAGTGGACTTACACCGAATGGACGGACCTCAGCCATGCCCAAAACAGTGGCCATAATGATGAAACTAAGGCATGAAGATCAAGACAAAACATACACATGTATTGGCTCACCAATTAGGCATAAGAACACAACTCTCAAAAGTGCTCAAGGAGTGGCAAATGTGGAAGTGTAACAATACTATAGGCACTAAAATTAGGTATGAAATTATGCCAAATCATTCAAGCAAAACAAGTATGGCATGCTAGGGTCTTTAAAGCATAAAGCCACCAAAGAGGACTACACAAGGAGCATGCAATACTAAGCTTTAACCATTAAACCAACTCTGGATAAAGCTTAACCATGCCAAGTTAAAGGTCAAGAAGATGCTAAAATGGAGCTCAAGAGCTTAGGCAAACATGTATACAGGCTAGGCCATAAACTAGGCAACAATGTACAACCCTTAGAAGCACTCAAAGGGTGAAAGAAGTGGGAACATGGCAATGCTATATGCTCTGAAACATCATGTTTAATGATGCCAAATCATGTACATGTCACAAATGAAGCATGCTATGGTGCTCAAAACTCAAAGCTAGCATAGACATTTGCACTACAGCTATGCAAAACATGAAGCATATGGCAAAGGAAACCCAAAAAAGTCCTAGAACATGTCAAAATGAGTCTAAAACATGTATGGAAGGAAGCCAAAACAAGCTAGCATGAAGGGCATAAAGCATGGAATATGCAAGGCCAAAAGGAAGGATTACACTACACCTACCAAGACCAAGCACGGGATGGCTTCGCCAACAAAAATCAGAGTTATATCATGGCAAAATAACCCCAAATACACACTGAAATGAAAGCTCACAAGCTTAGGCATGAAGGCATACGCAATGACCCATGTTTAAGGCATAAATGACCAACCCTCCAACGCATTGAATAAGTGAAAGATGCAAGTGTATGACCACACTATATGGACTGAAATCACATTACAAATGATGCCAAATCATTCAAATAAGCCAAGCAATGCATGCTAGTGGACTTGATACACAAAGCTAACAAGCTAAAATACACTATAGCTATACAAAACATGGCATGCATGACCAAAACAACATAAATCAGAGCTTAAGCATACTAAAACATAGACAAAAGCTTCTTGAAGTTAAGCCAAAAGCATGCTAGAATGACATGTTAAAGTATGATACATATTAGGCTAATTCATGGAAATGCACTACAAGTGCATGGAGCATGCATAGGGCCATCAAACCAAACCAAAATAGATCTGAGGCATGGCAAAACATCACCAAGAACATGCTGAAATGGACTCAAAACAAGCTAGAAAGACATGCTCACACATGAGGCAAATAAACCTAGTTTGTAAGGATTACACTACAAGTGTATTATGCATGTAAGGGATGATCAAGACAACCAAAAACAGTGGCATGCCATCTCAAAATAACCCCAAATACATGCTAAGAACAAGCCAACACAAGCTTAATAAACATGCTCAAACATGAGGCATTCAAAGTAAGCATACAAAACACAAGGAGAGGGGATGACCCTCTCCTATTTGGGACCCCAAAACCACCTTTGCACCACTGAAAATTCTCTGGATTTCAGTGGTAGAAAGGTCATGCAAAGGTTAGAACAAGAGCCAAAAGGGATGGCTTAAAACAAGGCCTAACAAGGCCTAAGAGGGGGTAGACCACCCCCAATAAAAAAATGACCTTAAACAAACATTTTAAGCATGTAAAAACAGAACTTTTTGTAGTTAAGAGTTAAGCTTAAACCAGCATGCAAATAGGGCTAAAAGATTAAGCAAAAGCAAGGTTCAAGAGGGTAGAAACTCACCCTTGATGAACACCTTCAAGGCTACAACTCCAGCACTTTTTTTAAACTAAAACCAGTCCAAAAACTTCAAAAACAACTTCAAGGGACCTCAGCTCCAAGAGTATGGTGTTTGAGTGTGTGTTTGTGTGTTAAAGTGTGATGAAAATGCATTTTAGGGCACAAAACAAGAGGGGAATGGAGGATTATAGATATAGATGATATGTATAGCTCAAACAAGATTTTTCTGAACCTAAGGTATGAGGGAGGAGGTTCCCTTATATAGAAAAAACAAAGTTCAAGCTTGTTGAGGAAGTTTGGAGCTTCAAGCAATCCCTCCATATGGAGGATGGTTTCTATGCCCAACAGCTGGCAAGAAAATATCTTCAGAAAGTTTAAGGAAAGCTGCCGACCAGTTGAAGTGGTCGGCCAGCTACTTTTACTGGTCGACCGGAAGAGAAAGTGGTTGGCCAATGGCTAGCAAGGCCATAAAGTGATCGGTCAGTGTCCAGATTGAAGCCCCAGAAGTTATCTTTCCAAAGGGCGCCATCCTTACATCAAAATTTCAACTGTGCAAAAAGTTATGCCTGTTTTGGTGAAGCCGCGCAGTTTCGATCCAACCGGATTGATGCCCTACTTCAACCAACCATATCTCCTCCATCCGGACTTAGCTGTAGGAGATTCTTGAGTGCAAATGAAGCCCTGAAAGTAAGATTTCCAACAGTGGTGGCCTCATAGCTGAAATCCAAGTATTCAAAAGGATAGGCCTGATTTAGCGAGGGAAGCTCGATTAAAAAAAACAGATGGCCGACCAGAAAACTGGCTGGCGGGGAAGAAAAGTGGTTTGCAGGGAGAAAAACTAGTCCCCCACCCTTATTCCACCCTCCAAGCAAGGAAAACAAGATTTGTGCCAAAAACAAACCAAAAAGGATGCAAGACGAAGAGTCTGCGGGACAAGGCATGCAGCCGGGTGCCTCGAAAACTAGTCTACGAGCACCAAAAGTGGTCTACGACCACAAAAGTGGTTTACGACCACAAAAAGTGGTCTACGAGATCACAGTGTCCCTCTGGGCAGAGGTAACAAGGCATGGTTCAAAAACCAAGCCAAGAGGAGAACGTTAAGCGGTCCCAAGACAAGGCACGCGGCCGAAGACTCCGAAAATTGGAAACTAGTCTCCAAGCGGGGAAAGTGGTCTACGACCATGAAAAGTGGTCCACGACCACAAACAAGTGGTCTCTCAGACCTCTCTCTCCCTCCGGGCAGAGTCAATAAGGCTTGATTCACAAACCGAGCCAAAACACAAAGAGTTTAGAGGCCCGGAGGCAAGGCACGGCCGAAAACTCTGGAAACTCGAAACGAGCACAAACATGCATGATCACCGAGTGCTCAATCGATGACGTCTGAGTCTTAAGGTCGGTCAAAAATGGGGTGTCTACAGGTAGGAGAACTCTAGATCAAGAGTATTTGTAGAGAGAGAGAGTCGGATCTAGGGTTTTGAGAGGAATGGGGATGAAAAAGTGATGTAGAATCACGCTGCTGCGAGCTGATATATACGAGGCTCGCTCGAGCAAAGGACTTGTCGCTCGAGCGACCAGACACAACAATACCTCGCTCGAGCGCAAGAAGCATCGCTCGAGTGAATAATGCAAAACTTCATGTCACGCCCCAAACCTGCCCCTAAAAGTTTGGGCATGACCTATGCAGAAACGGACACACAACCTGGTGTACATAATGTACGGGGCCTTGTCGGAAGCATAAAATATAACATAACGTAGATGCAAACATACTCCATTGAGCTATTTCTAATATGCCAGGATCTCATACATCACATACATCATCAAATGCGGATAAAGTTTAAAACTACATCCCTGGACATTGGTTACAAACACAATCATTTACAGTCCCAGCCCCATGATTGGGCGTATACAAAAAAAAAAAAAAAAACATGAAAGTTATGTACGACAACCTTAGATGGCACTCAAAAAGTAAACCCATATCTTAACAGTTTCACAAAAATAAATGGCCTGGTATGGTGCCTGGACATGTAAAGGTTGACAAAAGAAAGCGGCTTCTTGAGCTAGGACTGACCACCTGATTGGTGACCTACAGAAACAGACATAACGGAGAGTGAGCCGGGCTCAGTGAATAGTAATACATAAATAAAACGATGCTTAACTTGAAACATATTACATATCGATACATTAGTCTAATTCTTTGCGGAGTACATGATGGCCTTAGGCCCAATTTTGCAACATAAACTTGGTGGCTATAAGCCCTTGAAACTTGTGGCACGAGGCCCTTGAAACTTGTGGCATTAAGCCCTTCAAACTCATGGCATCAAGCCCTTGAAACATATGGCATTAAGCCCTTGAAACTTGCTTTTCTTTACATACTTTAAACATTAACATAATTACATAATATTTACATAACAGAACATAGTTGCCTTATATGCCTTGGAACATTAACATAGTTGCATAACATTTACATAACATAGTTGCCTTACATGCCTCGAAACATTAACATAATTGCATAACATTCACATAGGTACTACTACTCTCAGTGTTGGGATGACGTGTTACTTCCTCCTGGGGTGTGTCCTGCATACATCCAAACTTGCACATTAGTTCTTCTTTTTCCTTGTTTAAGAAATTTCTGAGTCATTACACTTCCAAGGAATTTATAATCACTTTAAGATCATCAAAAAAATATTCTAAAAATACCAGAGGGTTGAGTATACAGAACAGAAGAAATTATTTTTTCAGGCCTGGGCCGCACGTGCGGCCGGACCCTCCGCTCGAGCGGCCATGCACTGCACGTGCGGTCCTCCCCCTCCGCTCGAGCGGCCGTAAACAGGAGGCATTTCCAGGTTTTTCTTCTTTCTCTGCTCGAGCGGTCATGGCCCTGTTTTGGGGCAGCTCGGTTTCAACTCAATTTCAAGCATCTTCACTTCATTTCTCATACAACCCAAGATGGAATTAGGGTAATACTTGAACCCAACTTCACCATAACATAATTTATCATTGAAATAGCACAAGGTAACATGATTAAAAGCTTAAGCAAGTCACTATTCTTCCAAACTCCAATCTTTAATTTAAATTCCTTATGTTCATAAACATAACACATTATATATATATATATATTGGTTCATGGAGTTAACATAAAAACCAAAGATTGAAGTATAAATTTCACCATAGCATGAACTAGAACTTGAGCGTCATAAAATACACATGATTAGAAGCTTATTCAAGTTATAATCCTTCTAAATTCTAACTTTAATTCAAGTTCCTCATGTTAATTAGACATCATACAATACATAAGTATACCTTCATGGATTTGACATGGAAAACAAAGATTGAGGTATAAATTCCTTGTCAAGCGACCAATTGATGAGAAATCTCTTTAATCAAACATGAATCATAAACAATTCTCCAAGACAACCCTAATGATATACGTATGAAACTAACAAACCCTTCTGCACAATTGAAAGGAGAATTTTCTTGTACAATCAATTAACATACCTTGAGCTTAAAAAAAAAAATGCAATGATCCTCCTAATTTAATCTCAACTCTCCTTGTTGTTGAACCTTGCCTTTATTTCCCCATTTTCTTGTTTCTCTCCTCTTTCGTTTTTTTTTCCTCTCCAGGAGATGTCCCAAGTTCTTGATTAAGCTTAAGAAGACTTAGGCCTTGTTTGGTTTGTGTTTCCCAAAAATTTCTGGGAAAAATTCTCTACAAATAAGTTTTCAAAAGTAATCAAACGAAACAAATTTTTCCAAAAAAATTTCCCAAAACTTGTTTGGTTTACAAGTTTTCCAAACAAATTTCTCTCTCATACACATCAAATCAATCACTTTTTCCAAAACTCTCTCTCAAAATAATTTTCCAAAACATTTTTTGAAAAAAACCAAACCAAACAACTTTTCGTACTTTTTATCTCTAAAACTCATCTCCCAAACTCAAACCAAACATACCCTTAGACTTTTATATTCATAAATAAAGGCATATAGGACAAAATTCAATCGTTTAATCATTCCGAAATTGAAATTTCGTAAACATGCTTAATATTACTTAAAAATTATGCTGATCGCAGATATATAATCACTTTCAGATAATTAAGCCGTTAAGGCTTCCAATTTCTAATTCAAACGTGCTAATAGTAACAGATAGTTTCCTTATGCAACAGATAGGCATTCATAAACATGGATTTCACTTTCTTAACCGTAAATTTTCATGGAAGTTTACAGTAAGCATTTAAAAAGCACAAAACAAGGGCTGAAAATATATCAGAAAACATGGACGAGGGTCGGGTTATTACACTCTCCCCCTCTTAAATAAGTTTGGTCCTCCAAACTTGTGTTACCTTAGGATTGAAACAGGTGTGCGTATTGATGTTGCATTTCCTCCTCTCTTTCCCACGTTGCGTTGGTTCCGTAATGTTCTTGCCACTCAACTTTTACCATTGGAATCTCACGGTTTCGTAATTGTTTTACTTGTCGGTCCAAAACGCGGATTGGTTTTTCCTCGTAAATCAACTTGTCATCCAACTCAATTTGGTGATAATCAATAACATGTGACGGATCCGAAAGGTATCCCCGAAGCATAGAGACATGGAACACGTTATGTACTTGACTCATGTTTGGCGGGAGAGTAACCCGGTAAGCTACCGGGCCCACTCTTTCCAAAATCTGGAAGGGACCAACATAACGGGGTGTTAACTTACCCCTTTTTCCGAATCTTGGGTGTCCTTTCATCGGAGTGACTTTCACAAAAACATGACCATCAACTTCAAATTCTAAATCTCTCCGTCGGTTGTCCGCATAACTCTTCTGTCTACTTTGAGCAAATTTTAATCTTTCCCGAATAACTTGAACTTTTTCAGTTGTCAACTGAACAATTTCAGGCCCTAGTACGGATTTATCTCCAACTTCAGCCCAACACACGGGAGAACGACATGGTCTTCCATACAAAGCTTCATAGAGTGCCATGTCTATACTCGAGTGGTAGCTATTATTGTACGCAAATTCTATCAACGGTAGGTGAGTTTCCCAACTTTCTTGAAAATCCAGCACACACATTCAGAGCATATCTTCTAGGGTTTGGATCGTTCTCTCGGATTGACCGTCGGTCTGAGGGTGGAAAGCCGTGCTAAACTTTAATTCCGTACCCATTGCTTCTTGTAAACTCTGCCAGAATCTGGAAACAAACTTAGGATCCCTATCTGACACAATTGAGACCGGAACACCATGAAGCCTCACAATTTCATTCACATAAAGTACCGCCAGTTTATCTGCATTATACTGAGTCTTCACTGGTAGGAAGTGAGCGGACTTAGTTAATCGGTCTACAATGACCCATATAGAATTCATGCCCCGGGGAGTCCAGGGTAACCCCACAACAAAATCCATGGTCAAATGCTCCCATTTCCACTCCGGGATGGGAAGGGGTTGCAACAACCCTGCTGGTCGTTGATGCTCTGCTTTTACTTGCTGGCATTGCAAACATTTAGAGACGAACTCTGCGATCTCTTTTTTCATACTTGGCCACTAAAAATTTTGCTTCAAATCTCGGTACATTTTGGTACTCCCTGGATGTATCGAGAACCTTGAGGTATGTGCGTCTTCCATCAGTTTTTGCTTAAGGTTTAACACATTGGGGACACATATTCGGTTTTGAAATTTGAGCACTGAATCTACCAAACTGAATCCCAACTTTGGTTTTGTTCCTAATTCATCACATATCTTCCTTAGAGCTTCATCCTCTAGCTGATGCAATTTGATCTTTTCAAGTAAGGTCGGTTGAGCCATTATTGCTGCCATTAAAGCTTCTTGGCCATGTAACACAAAGTTTAATTCCATTTTATCCAATTCCATTGCCAATTCTTTTTGCCCTGTAACCATGCTTGCCATAGTCCCCATACTTTTCCGACTGAGCGCATCTGCAACTGTGTTGGCTTTACCAGGATGGTAATGAATCTGCAAATCATAATCTTTAAGAAGTTCCAACCACCGTCGCTGCCGCATATTCAACTCTTTTTGAGTAAAAAGATACTTGAGACTCTTGTGGTCAGTATATACTTCGCAGGTAGTGCCATACAAATAGTGTCTCCATATCTTTAAAGCAAAGACTACTGCTGCTAGCTGCAGGTCATGCATGGGATAATGCTTCTCGTGGAGTTTCAGCTGCCGAAAAGCATAAGCGATGACTTTTCCCTTTTGCATAAGTACACAACCCAGCCCTTTGTGTGAAGCATCACTGTAGATGACAAATCCTTCTGTACCGGATGGCAAAGCCAAAACTGGTCCTGTTGTCAACCTCGTCTTCAATTCCTGGAAGGCAGATTCCCGCTCTTCTGACCATTCAAATGCAACTTCCTTTCGAGTCAGTTGTGTAAGTGGCACAGCAATTTTGGAAAAATCTTGAACAAATCTCCTATAATAGCCAGCTAACCCCATAAAACTACGCACTTCAGTCACATTAGTGGGAGTTGGCCAATTTACGATTGCTTCAATCTTGTGTGGGTCAACAGAAACTCCTTCCTTTGTGATGATGTGTCCCAGAAATGCCACCTCTAGTAGCCAGAATTCACATTTCTTCAGCTTTGCATATAGTTTCTTCTCTCGGAGAGTTTGAAGGATCAAGTGAAGATGATTCTCATGGGCTTCTGCATTCTTCGAATAGATGAGAATATCATCAATAAAGACCACCACAAATTCATCCAAATAGGGCTTGAAAACATGGTTCATCAAATCCATAAAAGCTGCTGGTGCGTTAGTGACTCCGAAGGGCATAACCAAAAATTCATAATGACCGTATCGAGTTCGAAAAGTTGTCTTCTCAACATCCTCGGCCTTGACCTTTAATTGATGGTATCCAGACCGTAGATCAATCTTGGAAAAGACTTGCGCCCCCTGAAACTGATCAAATAAGTCATCGATTCTTGGCAGTGGATACTTATTCTTGATTGTGACTTTATTAAGTTCCCTATAATCGATACAAAGCCGGAGTGTTCCATCCTTTTCTTTACAAACAGAACTGGTGCACCCTACGGAGACACACTCGGCTGGATGAATCCCTTATCCAATAAGTCTTGTAACTGTATTTTCAATTCCTTCATCTCAACTGGTGACATTTTATACGGAGTCTTCGAAATGGGTTGAGTTCCCGGTGCTACTTCAATGGTAAACTCAATTTCACGGTCTATCAACTGCCCTGGCAATTCTTTAGGAAAAACATCCGGAAATTCACAAACAATTGGAGTCATGTCGATATTTCCATTCACCACTTGCCCCTCCAATACACTGCATAAATACCCCTGACACCCTTTCTAAATTAATTTACAAGCCTTCGCTGCTGAGATCAAATAAGGTGGAGAAGTTACGCCATGTCCCTGTAAGGTAGACTCTAATTGTCCCGGAGGGTGGAAACTGATTTGTTTAGTTAGACAATCGATAGTTGCACCATACTCACCCAACCAATCCATTCCCAGAATAATATCAAAATAGGTCATGTCAAGAGGTAACAGATTGGCATATACCCGGATATCCCCAAGTTCGAGTTAATAACCAAAGTAGACAGAAGTACAAAGCATAGAGTCTCCCAAAGGTGTAGACACACATAATACATAAGACAGTTTTTCTTCAGTTTTATCTAAGTTTTGTGCAAATAATTTTGACACGAAGGAATGAGTAGAGCCAGAATCAAATAATACACTAGCAGAATGACCGTGAACCATAAATATACTTGATACCACTGTTGCTGCATTCTGCACATCTCTTGGAACCAATGCAAACACTCTGCCTTGTCTCGGTGTGTCTTTATTGTTAGTAGATTTAGCAGCTGACTTGGTGTTGGCAGTTGGTGCAGACCTCGCTGAGTTGGTAGCAGCTCTATTGCCATTTCGTTGATTCCTCTGAGGGCAATCCTTTATCAAATGACCCGTTTTGCCACACTGATAACAGGCTCTAGACTTCCATTGGCACGTCCCGCGGTGCCTCTTTCCACATTTCGAACAAACAGGAATCGTACCCTGACTAGGGGCAGAAGTATTTGAAGTCCCTGAATTTTGTTTCTTGTTTGGTGGAGTAGTCACCCCCTTTGACCATTGATTGTTTTGCCTTTTTCCTTTCCACTCGGAAATTCGGTTCTAAGCAGCAGGGTTTCCCTCAGCTATAACAGCCTTCTCCAGCACATCTACATAGGTAAGCAACTTTAACATATTGACTCGATCCAGAATTGCTCCTCGTAATCCCCCTTCAAATTTTCGTGCCTTCTTATAGTCCGTGTCTACCATATGCGGTGCAAACCGGGCTAGCTCCGCAAATTGGGCCTCATATTCAGCAACAGTCTTGTTCTCTTGTCTGAGAGTTTTGAATTCAGTCACCTTTTTATCCCGCATACTTTGAGGAAAGTATTTATCATAAAACAGCTCCAGAAATTTGTCCCATGTTAGCCCTAGATGGATTGTTCTCGTAAGCATCCACCATCTGCGTGCTTTATCTTCAAGGGTAAAGGCAGCCAATTGCACCTTTTGAGCTTCGGTGCAAGGGAAAACTTCAAATAATTTCTCTATGCCCAACACCCATGCCTCAGCTTTCATCAGTTCTATTCCTCCTTTGAAAGATGGTGGTTTCATTTTTTTAAACTCCTTCGTAAGGGTAATAGTCCGGTCTTCAGCATGAAAATCTTGTGCTGTCGGTGGAGGTACAGGTGGCGGTGGCGGCTGTTGTTGAGGCTGTTGCTGTTGTTGTCGTAGAGTCTCCGCCATTTCCATAATCATCATCTCCATCCTGTCAAGTCGTGTTGAGGTAGCATCTTCCACATCTTCTGTCCTTGTTTTCACTATGATCTACACAATAATCAATTATATACAATAGACATAGTTTAATATTGTTAGCATTATCAGAGTACACGTAATGTTGCCATCGAACTTGTCTTATACTTTTAGGAGGTTATACATGATGCCTAAAGCTTTTCTAGACACCCTAAAGCTCAATGGATCCGTGTGTGAGATAGCAACTCGTGCTCTGATACCATTTGTCATGCCCCAAACCTGCCCCTAAAAGTTTGGGCATGACCTATGCAGAAACGGACACACAACCTGGTGTACATAACGTACGGGGCCTTGTCGGAAGCATAAAATATAACATAACGTAGATGCAAACATACTCCATTGAGCTATTTCTAATATGCCAGGATCTCATACATCACATACATCATCAAATGTGGATAAAGTTTAAAACTACATCCCTGGACATTGGTTACAAACACAATCATTTACAGTCCCAGCCCCATGATTGGGCGTATACAAAAAAAAAAAAAAAAACATGAAAGTTATGTACGACAACCTTAGATGGCACTCAAAAAGTAAACCCATATCTTAACAGTTTCACAAAAATAAATGGCCTGGTATGGTGCCTGGACATGTAAAGGTTGACAAAAGAAAGCGGCTTCTTGAGCTAGGACTGACCACCTGATTGGTGACCTACAGAAACAGACATAACGGAGAGTGAGCCGGGCTCAGTGAATAGTAATACATAAATTAAATGATGCTTAACTTGAAACATATTACATATCGATACATTAGTCTGATTCTGTGCTAAGTACATGATGGCCTTAGGCCCAATTTTGCAACATAAACTTGGTGGCTATAAGCCCTTGAAACTTGTGGCACGAGGCCCTTGAAACTTGTGGCACGAAGCCCTTGAAACTTGTGGCACGAGGCCCTTGAAACATATGTCATTAAGCCCTTGAAACTCATGGCATTAAGCCCTTGAAACTTGCTTTTCTTTACATACTTTAAACATTAACATAATTACATAATATTTACATAACAGAACATAGTTGCCTTACATGCCTCGAAACATTAACATAGTTACATAACATTTACATAACATAGTTGCCTTACATGCCTCGAAACATCAACATAATTGCATAACATTCACATAGGTACTACTACTCATAGTGTTGGGATGACGTGTTACTTCCTCCTAGGGTGTGTCCTGCATACATCCAAACTTGCACATTAGTTCTTCTTTTTCCTTGTTTAAGAAATTTCTGAGTCATTACACTTCCAAGGAATTTATAATCACTTTAAGATCATCAAAAAAATATTCTAAAAATACCAGAGGGTTGAGTATACAGAACAGAAGAAATTATTTTTTCAGGCCTGGGCCGCACGTGCGGCCGGACCCTCCGCTCGAGCGGCCATGCACCGCACGTGCGGTCCTCCCCCTCCGCTCGAGCGGCCGTAGACAGTAGGCATTTCCAAGTTTTTCTTCTTTCTCCACTCGAGCGCCCAAGGCCTCCGCTTGAGCGGTCATGGCCCTGTTTTGGGGCAGCTCTGTTTCAACTCAATTTCAAGCATCTTCACTTCATTTCTCATGCAACCCAAGATGGAATTAGGGCAATACTTGAACCCAACTACACCATAACATAATTTATCATTGAAATAGCACAAGGTAACATGATTAAAAGCTTAAGCAAGTCACTATTCTTCCAAACTTCAATCTTTAATTTAAATTCCTTATGTTCATAAACATAACACATTATATATATATTGGTTCATGGAGTTAACATAAAAACCAAAGATTGAAGTATAAATTTCACCATAGCATGAACTAGAACTTGAGCATCATAAAATACACATGATTAGAAGCTTATTCAAGTTATAATCCTTCTAAATTCTAACTTTTTTAATTAGACATCATACAATACATAAGTATACCTTCATGGATTTGACATGGAAAACAAAGATTGAGGTATAAATTCCATGTCAAGCGACCAATTGATGAGAAATCTCTTTAATCAAACATGAATCATAAACAATTCTCCAAGACAACCCTAATGATATACCTATGAAACTAACAAACCCTTCTACACAATTGAAAGGAGAATTTTCTTGTACAATCAATTAACATACCTTGAGCTTAAAAAAAAAATGCAAGGATCCTCCTAATTTAATCTCAACTCTCCTTGTTGTTGAACCTTGCCTTTATTTCCCCATTTTCTTGTTTCTCTCCTCTTTTGTTTTTTTTTCCTCTCCAGGAGATGTCCCAAGTTCTTGATCAAGCTTAAGAAGACTTAGACTTTTATATTCATAAATAAAGGCATATAGGACAAAATTCAATCGTTTAATCATTCCGAAATTGAAATTTCGTAAACACACTTAATATTACTTAAAAATTATGCTGATCGCAGATATATAATCACTTTCAGATAATTAAGCCGTTAAGGCTTCCAATTTCTAATTCAAACGTGTTAATAGTAACAGATAGTTTCCTTATACAACAGATAGGCATTCATAAACATGGATTTCACTTTCTTAACCGTAAATTTTCATGGAAGTTTACAGTAAGCATTTAAAAAGCACAAAACAAGGGCTGAAAATATATTAGAAAACATGGACGAGGGTCGGGTTATTACACTTCAGGTCTGTAACGTAGAAGCACACTCGAGCGCAAGAGTCCTCGCTCAAACGAAGAAACAAAAAACATAGGGCTCGTTCGCTCGAGTTCAAGAAAGCTCGCTCCAACGAAGAATACCAACCTTCAGGTCTTACAAAAACGCAGAAGCACGCTCGAGCGCAAGAAAGCTCGCTCGAGCGGAAGCTGCGTCTGAAAAAGAAACCTGAGGACCAACAACACTCGCTCGAGCGCACAAACCCTCGCTCGAGCGAAGAAGCAAATACCTAGGGCTCGCTCGAGCGAAGAAGCCAAATCCTAGGTAGCAACCATTTGTTTCAACTCACAACCAACCTGTACCAAACTCGCCCAACACATCCTAAAACTCAAATACAAGGAATTAAAGGATAGAAACAAGATATAGACAACAACAAACAACCACAAAACCCGAGTCCGGAATACAATAAATGACGGGGAAAAATCGGGATCATTATAGTGGAAATATAATTACCCCAGGAATACAGTATGTTTGGTTAGGAGAAAAAAGAAAATAAATGATTAACTAAGTTATAAAATCACTTTCATTAAATTAGTTAAAATATTTTCATTAAATTAGTTAAAATTTTGTTAGATTTAGACGTAAAAGTTACCTATTTTTCATTTTTGCTATATATATTTTTGAGTATGTTGCTCAACAAAATTTCTATTCTTTTTCTATATTATTTAAATATTATTTTTATTTATTTTAATTTAAAATTATTTTCTATAAACTCAGCACAATTAATTTCAAAATATGAATTGGTTTTAATTTTCTGAATTCAATTTTTTTTAAAATTGAGTTTTTTTATTTTTCGTACTTTTTTGTTTTTAGTGAATGTTTTTTAAATTTTAAGTAATTTTTTATTTTTATTTTTTTAGATGCATCCTACTTAGATGTATCTAAAAAGTAAAATATTTGTGAAAAAATATTTTAAAAAATTAATAAATATACAAAAATAGGAAAAATGTACTGAATTTTCAAATTTTTTTTTTTTGTATTTAGTGAATTTTTTATAGATTTTTTTCACAAATATTATACTTTTTAAGTGTATTTATGTTAGGTGTGCCTAAAAATTTTAAAGAATACTTAAACTATTAAAAAAATTTAGTAAAAATAAAAAAATACGAAAAACAAAAAAATAGAATTCTTTGAAAAGTGAATTATGGAAATTAAAATCAGAGTGAATATTTTTTAATATTTGATTAGATAACAACATTAGTTACATTTGTTCTGCCAAAATTAAAAGGGAGCTTTTTTGATAAATCCACTTTCTAAGAGCTTTATTCCATCCAATCCATATTCTTTTTGACTATTCCATTAGGTCCTATTTTGAGATAAGAAGACCAAAATACCCTTTTCATCTACTTATGTTCCATTTAGTTCACATTATTTTCTTATATTTCAATAAGTCCTATGGGTGACATAATTACCACACTACCCCTAATGTGAATGTTCACACCGTCAATGTGAATGTTCATATCATCAATGTGTAGGGGCCCGACCCATGTCAATCCTCGTGGGTGCTCGGAAAAATTTGAGTTGGGCCGGGGCGGGCCCGGCCCATTAACAATGTGAATATTCACATTGACATGTTAACATTCACATTAATAGGAGTGTAAAATTGGCCCGCGTCCCGTGGCGCCACGAAACCCGCCCACGGCCTATGGGCGGCCCGGAGCGGGCCCGGTCCGACCCGTTGATAATGTGAATATTCACATTGACATGTTAACATTCACATTGATAAGAATATAAAATTGGCCCGCGGCCAATGGGCGGCCAAAAGCCCGCCCGTGGCCCGTTGACAATGTGAATATTCACATTGACATGTTAACATTCACATTGATAGGAGTGTAAAATTAGCCCGCGCCTCGTGGCTGCCTGAAACCCGCCCACGGCCCGTGGGTGGCCCGGGACGGGCCCGGCCCGGCCTGGCTTGTTGACAATGTGAATATTCACATTGACATGTTAGCATTCACATTGATAAGAGTATAAAATTGGCCAGCGGCCCAGGGCGGGCCCGACTCGGCCTGTTGACAATGTGAATATTCACATTGACATGTTAGCATTCACATTGATAAGAGTATAAAATTGGCTCGCGGCTTGGGGCAGGCCCGGCCTGGCCCGTTGACAATGTGAATATTCACATTGACATGTTAACATTCACATTGATAGGAGTGTAAAATTAGCTTGCGCCTCGTGACTGTCCAAAACTTGCCCACGGCCCGGGGCGGGCCTGGCCATTTTTTTTAAATTCTTTTTAATTTTTTCTACCAAAATTTTATTATTTGTCACAAAAAAATACATTGTGCCTCGGGCGAGCTGGGCCTCGGACTGAGTCTTGAATGGGCCTTAAGCGGGCCGATGGGCTGGGCTGGGCTTCAAAGTGATGGCCTAGGCCCTAACCTAGGGTCTCGGACATGCTCGGGCCCGGATCTAAACGAGCTTGCCCCGGGCCGTGAGCAGGCTTCGGGCAGCCC
This sequence comes from Camellia granthamiana, assembly GCA_036172215.1. Taxonomy (NCBI): domain Eukaryota; kingdom Viridiplantae; phylum Streptophyta; class Magnoliopsida; order Ericales; family Theaceae; genus Camellia; species Camellia granthamiana. Next base: position 112,716 of record JAXFYN010000340.1, on the reverse strand, counting down.
ACGGGCCGCGGGCCAATTCTACATTCCTATCAATGTGCATGTTAACATGTCAATGTGAATATTTACATTGTCAACGGGCCAGGCCAGGCCTACCCTAAGCCGTGGGCAAATTTTACACTCCTATCAATGTTAATGTTAACATGTCAATGTGAATATTCACATTGTCACGGGTCGGGCCAAGCCTGCCTCAGGCTGCGGTCTGGCTTCGGGCCGCCCACGGGTTGCGGGCCAATTTTACACTCTTATCAATGTGAATGTTAACATGTCAATGTGAATATTCACATTGTCAACGGGTCGGGCCCGCCCCGGCTCGCAAGCAGGCTTTTGGCCGCCCATGGGCCGCGGGCCAATTTTATATTCTTATCAATGTGAATATTAACATGTTAATGTAAATATTCACATTGTCAACGGGCCGGACCGGGCCCATCCCGGGCCGCCCACGGGCCGTGGGTGGGTTTCGGGCAGCCACGAGACGCGGGCTAATTTTATACTCCTATCAATGTGAATGTTAACATGTCAATGTGAATATTCATATTGTCAATGGGCCGGGCCGGGCCGGCCCCGGACTGCGGGCGGGCTTGTTTTGGCCGCCCGTGGGCCGCGGGCCAATTTCATACTCTTATCAATGTGAATGTTAACATGTCAATGTGAATATTCACATTGTCAACGGGCCAGACCAGGCCCGCCCCGGGCCGCCCATGGGCCGCGGGCGGGTTTCGCGCCGCCACGGGACGCGGGCCAATTTTACACTCCTATTAATGTGAATGTTAACATGTCAATGTGAATATTCACATTGTTAACGGGCCGGGTCCGCCCCGGCTCGCGGACGGGTTTCGGGCCGCCTACGGGCCAATTTTACATTTCTACCAATGTGAATTTTAAAATATGAATGTTCACATCATAAAATTGCTAACCGTTCAAAAAATATTTATAAGGGTATCAAAATTAAATATAAGGGCATAAGTGTCTAAGAAAATAGTGTAAATCAAGAAAAAGGACTTTATGGAATAAAACTATAGATACATGGGACTAAATGGGTTAAAAAATTACTCCATGGACTTCTTGGGTTAAAACACTTCTAAATGGGATTTATCAATAAAAATCCTAAATTAAAATGACTAACTTGATAGTTAGTTTGATAGAATTGAAATTTAGTGAATTATTCACTATTTTATCTAAATAATGAAAATAACTAGTTTGATAGAGATGTTTTACGAGAAAAGAATTTGTTTGGATAGATAAGAGAAAATAAAATATCAGCTTGCTTGGTTCCATTTTTCCAAAAACACTTTTTAGAAAAATTCTACTTTCTTATTTTCTGTGTTTTTTTGTTTTTACTGAATTTTTTTAATATTTTAAGCAATTTTTTTTATACTTTTTAGACACATCTAACATAAATACACCTAAAAAGTAAAAAAATTGTAAAAAAAATCTTTTAAAAATTCACTAAATACCAAAAATACAAAAAAATACAAAAATTCAGTACATTTTTTTTTGTATTTTTATGTATTTATTTATTTTTTAAAATATTTTTTCACAAATTTTTTACTTTTTAGATACATCTAAGTAAGGTGCATCTAAAAAAGTAAAAAAAAATGTTTAAAATTTAAAAAATATTCACTAAAAAAAAATGCGAAAATTAAAAAACTTGGCTTGTTTGGTTTATTTTTGGGAGAGTTGTTTTTGAAAATTTTTTTGGGGAGAGAGTTTAGAATTTTTTTTGGTTTGTTTGGTTGTATATTTTGGTAGAGTTGTTTTTTTGGGAGTTTGGGATGATTTGATATTTTGGGAGAATTTGAGTAAATGTGTGTGAGAGAAAAAGTGATTGAGAAGGAGAGAGGAGAGAGGAGAGAGAAATAGTGATTGATTAATGTGTAAGAGAGAGAAAGTGATTTTGAAAATTTAAAAAAAAAAACTCAAATCAAACAATTTTTTAGAAATTTTTTTCTAAAACTCATCTCTCAAATGCAAACCAAACATTGAAAAAATCTAGAAAACTCAAACCAAACACAATAATATTGATTTCTCTCTTATCTTATTTGGTTAAGCTATATAAAAGAAAAGAAAAGAAATGATGTAATGTTATGTTACCAAATTAACTTTTTTTATTTTTTTTTATAGGTGTTAGTCTTTTTATTTGTTCTATATCTAAAAAGGTGTAGTTTTGGTATTATAATAAAATAGTGTTTAGTGATTTCATTTATCTCCATTCTTTTCACTTTTGGAGAGTTGAAAATAGGAGTTATGAAAGAAATGTGTTTCTCTCTATTTCTTTCCATTTTTTTTTTATTTTCTCTCCAAATCACTTAAACCAAACAAAGTGTAAGATTTTGATTAATCACTCAAACCAAACAAAGTATAAGGTCTCTTTGGGGTGAACTAAAGCTAACTTATTGCCTTATTATTTGGATCACCTTATCTTTCTACTTTTATACATATCTTTTTACAATAAGTAAAAAAATATCATATAAGCGATACTCAAAACAATTATAAATACATGTTTAAATCATATTTATTTTAAAAAAATGTCTACAAATTAAATTATATTTGTAGATTAATTTTTTTAAGCCAAATTTTATTCAAAAACATATGATCGACCTAATTAATTCCAAAAATGATTTATTTAAAAGGCACTAAAATCTCAACCGTTCGAAAAAAACAAAGTGAGTCTAATTAATTCCAACCCCTAGCATCCCTTTCACTGGTGATCACCATTATTGCCGCATTTGACCAACGCAACCCTCTTCCTCTTCTTTTTCTTTTTGTTTTATTATTATTATTATTATTTTTTTTGTGTAGATCTTTCTCTTTCTTTTGCGACGGTATAGAAAGAGCGAGGCTAGTTTGCGATAGGGGTAGGGTTTGAGAAGCACGATAGGAGAGGGGTGAGGAGCATGGCTAGGTTGCAATGGGGTCAAGGGGTGACGATGGGTGATAGAAGGAAGTCGCTGTTGCGAAATTTCGTGCTGGAGATGATAGAAGTGCCAAAGAAACATGTTGAGAATGGAAAAATGGGTCACGTTCCAGAGTGGTGGTTGGAGTTGTAATTCTTTTTTTTTTTTGATAATTTTAAAAAGAAATAAAAGTATAATAAAACATTTAAAAAAATTTATGATGTAAATAGAATTATTCCTTTTTTGAAAAGTTAAAATAAAAGCATAATAAAACATTTAAAAAAATTTATGATGTAAATAGAATTATTCCTTTTTTGAAAAGTTAAAAATTATCAATTTAAATGTTAAAGTGTTATTTTTTGTTGATAGAAAAAAAATCATATACCAAAATCAATTTTTTTAAAAACTTTTTTATTTAAATCATTTTTTCTTTATAAATTTTGAAATTATAAATTACCCACAAACTTAAATTAAAAAATTAAAAAAATACGAAACAAAACTTCTCAAGCACACATAAACACGCTTATATAAACAGCAAACAACCCAATTCTGCACTCTCTGCTTCTCTGCTTTGCCGACTCGTCCTGCTTTCCAAACCCTAATTCATTTAATCTTATACTTTCCGGCCGACCTACTCTCCCGATTGCTGGTGAAGCCGCTTCTTCGATTCAGATCCTTTTCTGTGCATTGGGATGCCCTAATCGACAGTTCAGATTTCATTAGGTTGCGTCTGAATCGATCAATCGAAACCAAGACCAATCTGAGAACCACTTCTATTCGGTCGATTTTGATTCGTTTGATGGCGTTGTAGAGACCGTACAGTTCGATCACCACTCAGTGCGATGTATGCAGGTATGGCTTTCTTGTAATGGATCGCTCTATTTGTCCCAATGGGTTTGACACCGTTGTTTTACTTGAAACTCCATGAAATTGCCGTAAGCGTATATTGTGTTCCAAAACCTAGCTAGTTATTATGTGATTATTTTGATTATGAAGTTATGGTTTATGGTTTGAAATCTAATTCATGATTCAGGGCTGAGAAGTTCCCTAGTTTTCCTAATTTGAATCAAGAAGGTGGTGTACTAGCCAGTGGTGCTTTGCATTGGGTTGTGACTCAAGAACCCAAGATCCATAAAGGCGGTTTGATTGTTGGTTTCGATCTTGGGCGTGAGGAATATGAATTTTTATATGACTGTTCAGGGCTTGGAGGGATGCCTATCAGTATTTTGCTACTAATTCATAATTGGGGTTCATTTATGGGTGATGAAAGATTCTGGAGTGAAGGAATCTTGGACCTAAGTTTGTTTCAGTTACACAACCAGATGTGGTTGGGCCTTTCCCGAATATGAGGCGACTGGTGGGGAAAAAATATTGGAACACGACACAGAAGGGCTTCTTTGGTATGACCCATAACGGAGGCCGGTCGAGAAAGTTATGATTTGTGGTGAGCACGAATTGTGGCAAGTGAAGATGTGGGTGGGAAGCCTTGTTCCTCTCAATGGTGGTTGTGAAAGTGATGAGAAGAGATAATAAGAGCAAAAGGAGAGGAACAGGTAAGCTAAAATCAATCCAATTTGCTCTTTTAATTCCATGTTTTCTATTGTATTTATATTGCTTTAATCTCTGTTGCTTTACCTTATACTCTTATTGCTGTGATGATTGATATAATTTTGACAATCTTATTCATGAAGTATGTCATTTGCTAATACATATATATGACGTGCATACATTTTTTTTCTTCTAATATTTAATATGGATTTTAGCTGCTACAAAACATCACATTCAACCCATAATTATTACATTCTTTCTCTCACAAAAAAGTCAAAAAAGTCAAAAATCCTTCCCAAATTAGGTTTTTTAGCCTCAGGCTAAAATAGTAAAAAAAAATCAAAAAGCCAAAAAGCCAACCCACTTTCCAAACGAAGCCTTAACTAGTTTAGAGTTCTTACCCATAGATTAAAGTAGGGGTTGAAATACATTCTCTAATATTTTGAATAAATTTTTCTAGAAAACCACAGCATTCCACAATCTCATTAATGTATCCCGTACTACCCAGTCTTATGCTTTAGCTATATCTATCTTAATCGTCATAAGAACATCTTTTACTTTCTTATTCTTTAGGGTGTGCATGACCTCCTGAGCCAGAATGGTGGTCTCATCACCTATGTGCCTATTCAAAACAAAAGAAGTTATGTTGGAGCTAATAAGGAATCAAGAATAGACGTTAATTAATCTTCAAAGATCTTAGACACTGACATCAGATTTAATTTTCTCAGTTTTATAGGTTTGACACAACCTCTATCTAACACAATTTGAAGTAATAGGATAAATGAGTTATGCTATGTCCTTCGAAAGATATGATGTGAGGTACTGAAGAGTTGGGTTTCAATAATGAATGAATTCATCACCAATTTGGAATCTATGATCCATCTTCTTTCCTCATAAATTAATTGCATTACCTCGTTGGGGAATAATAGTGGTGGTATGCAAAAAAAAAAAAAAAAAGTTTAGCATTTCCTTTCTTCTGCTATAGATTTCTAGTCCTTTACTTCTACAAAATCAATAGCTTTGGTAGTTGTTTATGCAACTCTTTTCTAAGATAAAGTTCCTTCAAATAGTTCTCCTTAGTGGCCTGATCTCGTTGAATCTGGTCAATACAATCTCTAACTCAACAATCTTTGAACCACAAAATCAAAGTGGTCCTTATTTCAATTTTTTAAGGGATTCCTTCTAACTAGGGGTGAAAATCAAAATCTTCAATTTGATTGAGAAACCCCACCCTAGACCTTATCCAAACTACACTTATTTCACCATTACTTCTTAACACAGCGTGGAAGTTGAGGACCCCTAAATTCTCGACTTGCATGCTTCTTGCAACATCTAATGGTTCTCTGGATCTTTGGTCCACGATACTTCACACTTAATATATCGTTTTATGGTTAATTTTTGTCCTAATTTATTAGGAACGATGAGAGAATGATCAAATTTAATATTTGGTAAATGCCAAATAAAAGAGTTGAGAAAATGGACATCCAAGATGCATTTACTAGGCAATATCTAATCTCTCTTATCGGTAGACCCCACTCTACGATTTATCTAAGTAAAGGAGTTACTTGTGAAGTAGTTATGGTTTTAGTTTAAGTTCCATTTCTTAGGGACTGTTTGGTAACGTTTTCGTTTTTGTTTTCAGCTTATATTTACAAAAATTTAAAAAACTATCATAAAAACTTGTTTGATAATTTTTTTTTGGTTTATAAATGATTGTCTCAATTTGTAAATTTGAGGAAAAATTGTAAACTCAAAAAATGAGTTTACGTTGGTTTTTAAACAGAAAATGGAAGCTGAAAAAAATGTGGAGGAACAGTATTAGTAAATTGGTGCCATGTTTGAAACTGTGTAGAAGCAATTTTCAAGTTCCAAAATACGACGGTACTATCAAAAGTTTTCTCTCGCTCGCTCTCTGTGTTTCACCGAGAGCTTGAAGACTTGAAGATCAGGTCAGTCTCTCTCTCTCTCTCTCTCTCTCTCTCTCTCTCTCTCTTTCTTTCTTTCTTTCTTTTTTTCTCTCTCTCTCTCTCTCTCTCCTGTGTTTCACTGACACACCGACAGCTTCCATAGTTATTTTTTTTTAAACAACATATCTGTTGTAGATCGATCTCTCTCTCTCTCTCTCTTCTTTTCTCTCTGTGTTTCACTGACAGCTTCCATGGATTTTTCTTTTCTTTCTTTTTTTTAAACAACATATCTGTTGCAGATCTGTAAAGGTGTTGCAAATTTCTCAACTCAATCGATTATAGGTCAGTCTTTTCCTCTCTCACTCTCTCTCTCTCGGTTCTCTCTGTCTCTTTTTTTTCTTCTTCTTCTTCTTCTTCTTCTTCTTCTTCTCTTTCTTTGTTTCACCGAGAGCTTCCATGGATTTTTTTGGGCGATGTAGCGGCCGCCGAAGAACGAATTGCCGACCCTGACCGTGTGGTAGCCGCTTTTCCTGTATGAATCGATCCCCTCATCTTCTTCCTCTGACCCACTCGACGACGAACACGACATGATCAATGATCAATCCTTCAATCTTCAATCAATCCGATTTTGTTTTTCTCAGTAGTTGGGATTGGATTTGTGGATTTGGATGGGTTTGTATTGTTGTGTTTAGGTTTGAAAATGATAATAATAATATAGAAAAGAGAGAGAGAGAGAGAGAGAGAGAGAGAGAGAGATGGAGGTGTATATGGATGGATATATGTGTTACTGTATAATTTGTAAAAGCCAATCGTAGAGTGACACGTGGCACTTAAAGGGCAAATTGGAGAATTAATGCAAGTTTCAAATCAAAGACAGACACGTGGCAGTTCATATTGGTAGTATCGGATCTACGTGGCATCGGAATAGTCAAGAGGAGTGAGATGACGTAGCCTAACGGTTACCTACAATTCAAATTTAAATTCAAAAGGGAAGCCTAACTGCAAAAGAAGCGTAGTGGGAGCTAATTGAGCGAAGCCATAACCAGAGATTGTAGAAGTGTATTTCGACGGTTAGAAGACCACTTCGATAGTTATCAGTAAAGAGTATAAATAGCAGAGAGGACTAAACAGAAAGGACCCAGACTCGGATCCAGAAACCAGTCATTTACTTCGTATTTTCTTTCCAGTTTTATATTTCCAGTTCTTTACATTTTTAGCATTTCAATTCTTGTACTGCACTTCATTTCCTAAGAGTAGTTCTCAAGTAGTTGTTGCTGTAAATCTTTTCAAGACTGGGTCATTTCATTGTAAGTTCTTATTCATTCAATGAAATTCAGTTTCTAAATTGTTCTGTACTTATTATTTTTTATAAATTTCTTCTAAAACAATCCACCAGTAAAAGTCCTCTTCATTGAGACTGAAAGAACTTCAACACAATCGTTTGATAATTGGTTGACAATTATAAATTCTATAAGGACTTATTGATCTTTGCTGACTCACTTAAAGTTACACAATTAACCTTCGAAAGCCAAAAAAGCCAACATATATTTTTGGCACGCCAAGTGGGACTATTAAAAATGGCTAGATTTAGAGCAAGAGGAGCAAATGAACGCCTGGAAGAGGGTGTGAAAGGAGAGGTAGAAATACCTACCTGAGAGGACAATGTGATGGATGCACCTATCCCATCAAATCCTCCACAAATGGTTGAACAGACCAACACTTCAGAATATACAACACATGTCCAACACACCGGACAGGGCTATGAGACTGAACCTTCGAATGTCCTTTTTACCCAACCACTGAATCCGTGGAGAGGTTTAGTAGATGATATGGGATAACAACTAATGTATACAATGGAAAGATGGGCAACATCTTTTTTGGATCGAATGGATTCTCATCAACCAACTGTTGTAAGACAAACTGAAGAAAACGTAAATAGTCCTCAGCAACGATTGGCTCGAGATAAACAACCTATGCAAAATAATGGACAAGTCAATGGTCAGGCTAGTAGTCATAACCATGAGAGGCCAGCACCTGTGCCTCAATCATGGTATGAAACTCCTTTGAAACCAATGGCCACTCAGAATTCACCATTCTCTACCAGTGAAACCATATAATTTGGTGGATCTGGGCCAGCCCAGGGTAATGGCATGAGGGCATTTCGAAATCCTATGTTTGAAAACATGCTTGGCACAAGGTGTTTCACCAACCCTGTGTTTGAGTTTGCACCCAGGGGGTTGGAAGGATTTCCTGCAATTGGAAGAGAAGTGACACTTGTTTTTTTTCATGTGGTACCTTTCGCAGGACCTTTTGTCGCAGGGCAGGCCCCAAGAGACCAGCCATACCTTCAACAGTAGCCAGTACAGCAGAGACAACCAGCCTTGAATGTACCTATATATGGAACAAGAGGCCCACAAACACATGGTGTTCCTCCAAACCCTGTGTTTGTCCCTTCAGTAGTGGGTCAACCAGTACAAAATACGGTTCCAAGGGACCAAATTGCTGATATAGTGTCACAACCCAAACCCGTCCCTATAGGTTTAGCGTCGTAATCGGCCAGTAATTCTTGGATTACCAAAGGCCTCTTAACAAAACAATATATAATTAGGGGCTGCGGAAGCAAATATACAAAATATGCACAGTCCATAGAACTGTGCAGACATGCATGAGATATTAATTTTCGAAGCAAACTTATAATTATATATAGATGTGACGTCAAAAATGCATTAGTCATACGTCACCAGAGCCACATATACATAACTTCCAAAACATGTTCCAGATTAAACATAAACATCAGAAAGTACAAAAATCCCAAAGACTCAAAACTTGGTCAGATCTTAAAAGGGAACCTCCACGGGAGGCACAACGGCTGGCTGACCTCAAAAGTTGACAGGGAGTAACTTAGGCCTGGTCACGTGCCTGCTCACCTATATACATAAAAATAAATAGTGAGTGGGAGTCCAGTGAATAATAACAGAGTAAAGAGTTTTAATGAATGATGTCCATCACAGAGTTAGAAATTAGAATTCATTTTAGAAACATATTTATATTTACATTCACATTCTTTTACGAGTCAATAATAGAAATTAGAATTCATAATTAATCTTACATCCGTTAGCGCTAATAAATCACATACGGGGCATCGAAGATCATATTTGTCAGTTACATAAAGGAACCTCCGGCCGGGTACGGATAACTTGTCAGTTCCATAAAGGAACCTTTAGACCACGTACGAGTAACTTGTCAATTCCATAAAGGAACCTTCGGCTGGGTACAGAAAATTTGTCAGTTCTATAAGAAACCTCCGGACTGAGAACAGATAACTTACTTGAGGCCCAAATACTTATCAAAATTGGACAATCATTCATAGTACAAACATAACATTTCATAGAACAAATCTTATTTCATATACAGAAAATAAGTAGAGTTGAATATAGCTTTATTAAGTTATTACTCACGATTAACAGATGGCTCTAAGGCAAACAGACATAATAGGCAAATCAGGCATCTTGTAGTGCGTGACCTACACAGTTACAGAATGAACACATACTGAATTACACACCCGAAAATATTAACTTAATCCTCTCTTATCTTGTTGTGTTTCTACTTCTTTATCCTTATTATAGTGTCTTAATCTTGATCTAGGAATGTCTAAAATGCAATGAGGATGCAAAAATATATTTGTAAACACTTGGTCAAAAATGCTGGATATAAGGGTCTTGCTCGAGCGCAATTTCCCTCGCTCGAGCGGATATGCAAACATGTGAGGAGACGCTCGAGCACACCTTCCCTCGCTTGAGTGCTTTGTAAACCTGGCAAAAGTACTGGTTAAGTGAAATCTCCGCTCGATGGCCGCTCGACTCTCGCTCGAGCGTGAGACTCATGCCCTCGCTTGAGCGGTTTGCAAAACATGCAAACTTCTAGGAGCATGCATTTTACGCTTGAGCAGACTTTAGGTCGCTCGAGCAGAAGTGTAAAATCACAAAGTGGCTGCTCGAGCGCAGATTCTGCCGCTCGAGCAGAAGTGCAGAATCTGGGATTTCCATATTGCATTTCCAAGCTCCAAACTTGAATTCAAAGCCATTTAACTCAACCTTTGGGCCCCAAAACTTGAGAAAATCAGTTTAAATTTGAAAATATTAAGTGTGAAAGATCATTTCATGAAATCAAGGCCCAAAAACATGTCAATTGTGCAAAAATTCAACTTGAAATGTATGAACATGACATGAACATGACATGCATGTATTCATTTGAGTTCATAGCTTCCAAAGCATGATCAAATGAGGTCCCATGGTAAGAAATGTTATGAATTCTTCAAACCATGCTAGAATTACAACATGCATGTGAGGAAAGCTTTGAAAACAACTTCCAATTGCTATGTAATATGCATGCATGTATGAAATGACTTAACTTTCTTCAATTCTAGCTCAAAACTCATGTTAATCCACTCAATTCTCTTGAATTCATGAATTTACCAACTCAAAAGCAAGACTAAAGGCTTGAATTCTCACCTTAGCTTCTCAATTTCTTAAGATTTGGAGGTAATCTTGAGCAATCCTTTAAGTCTCCAAGCAATGTCCTTCTCTACCTTAAGTTTGATCTCAAGTTCTTGGCCTCTCACTCTCTCTCACGTTTTTGCTACCAAGGATGTAGATATGAGAATGTAAAGTGTGAATGAGGGTCCACTAATGCCTTATATAGGCTAAATTAATGGTTTAATTAAATGGTTGATCAAGTTACCCAATTAGACATAAATTATTCTAATTTATTAGTCGTTTTGAATTGAATTCTAATTAAACTTACCATGATGTTCTAAAAATTCTAAATAACACATAAAAGTCAAATTTTGAATCGGATGCCGATAAGGCCTTCAATTTGCAATTCGAAACGGAAATATGAACAGATCTTTCTACGTTAAACAGATATAAACACAAATAAGGCAACATATGATGCAAAATTTCACTTTAACTACTTATTAGGCATAATTAAGCATGGATTAAAGTTAATCATGGGTCGGGGTTGTTACATATAGTTAGAGAAATGTGTGGACCTGTGGCTCGGGGGGTTCAGACACCAGTGTACATAAAACCTTACCCAGAGTGGGTGGATAGGGTACACGAATATCCTAAGGGGTTTAGAATACCAAATTTTGTCCTTTTTTATGAAAATAGAAATCAGTCAACTATAGAACACATTGTCAGGTTTATTGGTGTCACGCCCCACTTTTTATACCAACGGAAACCATTACAAATTCTTTATTATAACACAATTTCAGAGATCATGCGTAGAAATTTAATACAATAACGAGTACTATTATTAAAGGTTCTCTCATTCGAATATGAAATGAATGCAATATGAGATAAAAAAAAAAAATAATAAAATTGCCCGTAGGTTTACATCTTTTAAATTAAAAGAAAGGGTTTAATCCTTTTACATCAATGGCATTCCGCCTACAAATAAAAGGCCCCGTGGCCAACACATAAAGAAGATCCTCGTTTTTGAAATCCTTATCGACATTCACCTGAAAAAGGATTAGCAACGTGAGATAAACATGAAGTCCAGTAGGGATCTCAATATGATCCTAAACAATAACAACATATAGATAGTTATGATCATGAATGCTTTAAATCATATCATATACATAATGTGACGGTTTATACATAAATATACTTATATAGGAACTTTTCTTAAAATCATTCATTTCGTTCAACAACATAAGCAACTTACTTTTCTTTTTTCTTGTTACCTTTTCCCCAAAATTCATATAACAATAACAAGTTCTTGAAAACAATTTCGCAAAGCCCATTACGATTTCTCTCACTTTCCGGACGTACACCTGATTTATCTTTTTAAAACGTGTTTACAAGTATCCGGTGTACTTCACATTATTCATAATCTTAATCCAATATTTACGTCTGTTTCCAACATACTCATATTTGTACATATATACATTCAGTACAAAGGGAAAACAACAAGTAACTAGCAACTATTTACTCAACGAATAAGCAACTCGGCCATCCAAAACCATAACTATCATAACCCATAGCGTACACAGATACACTGAGACAATAATGATAAATAAGTTATGCTCTACTTGCCTTGAGCACGGTAAGTCAATGATACACCTCAAGCCATTTTACTCTTACTTCATTTCATGACAATTCATTTCAAGTTAATTTATTGCATCTTAATTCATGAGCCAAGTCATTACATTTTAGACACCCAACTGAGGTTAAAACTCAGTGGTTTTCAAATCATACAACACATACATATAAACGCTTCAAATTTTCATTTTACGAATATTTCGTCCGTGAGCAGCTGTCAAACGGGATCCATGTAAACGTAGGCTATACAAGTACTACAATTGCCATTTTACGGATATTTCGTCCGCAGGCTAGGCACTCATGTATTATTTCGAGACTTTCATCCAAGACACTTCGGCTAACTTAATTATAATGGAGTCCATCCCCTTTCTCCTTCCAAACAATCATTTATACATATGCAATGTATTTAAACACAAATTCAAACAATGGAGTACATCCCCTTTCCACTCCAAAATAACCATACATATACAATGTATATAAATATAGTCATATTCAATGACAACCAACAAAAGATTAATTTCAATTCACCTGGTCCACATGCAATTTCTACAACAGTCATAGCTATCTTCCACCGATAGCCCAAAACATATATTTCTAAACATATATAAAATCTCCAAAATAGATAAACTATCCATATTTTCATAGGTGAGAGATGACAAATATCCAACTCCACCATTTACATTCATATATATCCATTTCTACATCTATTACGAAAGGAAAACAAACATTCAATTCTCGCATGACTTTCAGTCCAATAACGATGATAATATGTAAAGATTCCAAAATCCAACCTCAAGTTCATTATCAATTTACAAAGGGTTATGACTTCATTTTCTTTCAAAAAGACCACTTTTCTTTATTTTCCATTCCACACAACTCCAATCATTTTTCTAAGAATTCCTTATCGTCATTTTACAAAACCAAAACCAAATCCGTCCTCCTTATTTTACAAAACCAATTCTATTGGTATCTAAACTATAACTCAACTCAACTTCACATGATTAGTCTAAAACAATATCAACACCGTGGTTACTTCTCTTTTTATTTTCTTTCAATATAAAGACAATTATATAACCCATATTAGCAAAATATAAAGATTATTCAACTTCCTCCCTTTTAAATCCATTATATCAATAATATTAAATTAGGGTTTTCCTCCATCTCTTCACAAACATAATAAATCATTTCTCAAATAATTCAATAACAAACAACTTAACAACTCCAATCACAAATATCAAACCCTAGATTTCCTTTCATGACTTTCAAGAAAATCCATAATGAATATGCTTTTTATGCAATAAAATCTACCACATATCTATCTATAGATGAGGTGTTAGAAAGGAGCAAAAAAATCCTTACCTCTTGAAGCAAAGAGATGATAACCCAAAATTCACCAGCAACAAAACCACGAACCATTCGGACCAAAAAGAAGCCATTGATGAGATCTACAATCTTTCTCAAAGGACCATGGCGAAAAAATCACTCTAGGTGAGTAGATCTAGAGATCTAGGTGCGAAAAGTCAAGTTTTAGAGGGAGAAGAGAGAAATCACGGTTTAAGAGGAAAAGAGGAGAAAAAGTAATGAGAGGAAAGTGGTTTGGGTCTATTTATAGTAGTAGAAAATTGCCCTAAAATCAATGAAAAAGGATAAGTCCAAAACCCCAAAAAGTAGGGCCCATTCGAACCCCAAAATTCTAAAAAAAACACACATGGGTCGACCCTTTGGGCAGAGGGGTCGACCCTTCAAGTAGGAAAGACAATCTGGCAGCAAGCAAGGGGGTCGACCCTTAGACAAGAAGGGTCAACACTAATTTCCAGCAACTAACACACAGATTCTACAACATACAAGGGTCGACCCTTCCCAGACTAGTGTCGACCCTTGTGGACAGCAACAAGAGACGAGGTGTCGACCCTACCAAGGTTGGTGTCGACCCTAAATTCCAGCAACACTTCTAGAAATTTCACCACAAGTAAGGGTCGACCCTTAGGCAGGCTAGTGTCAACCCTAGAATAGAATTTCTAAGTTCCCAAACAACTTTTTGACAAGAACAAGTGCGAACAACCAAACCCAATGAGTTTAAATCGGATTATACTCCTCCAAAACGAACATACAACAACACCAAAGATTTCCAAAATAAAATAAAGGATTCAAATACACTTCCCAAAAGTTTTAAAAGGGTACAAGTGCTACAACCTCCCCACCTTAGGAATTTCGTCCTCGAAATTAAGAACACAACGCAATACGAGGTGAACCAACCATGAAAAGGTGACATTATTTACAACACAACCATGTAAAAAAAAAAAATCAACGTTTTCTCCTTTTCTTTGAAGGTTTCGACAACCAAAATATGTTCTCAATTTCAAATAAATTCTTAAAATTTTTGCAACCATCTTCCAACAAGAAAATAAAGTGTTACTCAGAATATTGAATCAATTCACATTTTCATACTTTGTTAAATTTAGCGTTTATTAAATCAAATAATCTATGTATCGAAGTTCTTTATTAACACTTAGATTAAATCCAGAACATTATATTTCAACATTGCCATCCGAGGCTACAACACAAGGAAAAATTCATATTCCGAGTTCGTTTATCAACATAAGACAATTGGTGAACCTCCACTGTCGCCCAACAACTCTCATCATCCTTATAGGGATTCCACAACCAACATAAATATAATATTTCTATAATAGCAATTAATAGAAATTACAACTGTGCTATCAACACAATAAGGCACAAGCACAAAACAAAGGAATCCACAATCTTGCAATTCCATTCCATCATATTATCATCATAAATTATCAGTTACATGAGGCATACAGCACACGCAAAATGAAGAGTTCACAATACGTTACCCCAATCAGTGGATTTTCCATAATTTCAAGACAATCTACATACAAGCTTCACAATCACTTACACGAGACTTACTGTTCGCTAAGCCACTCTAATGCACCCACAACCTTTCAACCTTGCACACCAGCCCAAGCCATTCCCAAGGTGACCACGTGTTAACCAAACCCCGATATCAACCAACTGACTAACCAGCTCAATAAAACTTTGTATTCGGTACCAAACACCGACACAATACCTGACACCACCTACTTCAAGATGGAGTTCCACACACAAGTCCTCATATTCCTTGAATCTCACCGGATTCCTTAAGATTTGGCCAAACCACCATCGTTTCTAAGAAACCACCACTTATATGCCTACATGGAAAATACTCATTCACCTCTCAAACATAAGACCGATATGGTCAACGATAAACACCCAATTTTGGACACAAAAGAATTTTCACCAATGCCACACTCGTTACCCAAGCACACAACCTTACTTCCTTCCAAAGAATATTTCTAGTGTCTACCCACTAAATTCCTCTCACATTCATAAACTCTATCCAATAAATCTCTCAGAATTGCATCCACATCATGCAATGTAACATATACTTCATTTCTTGTGCCAGACCATATGATTGCTCTAGCCATAAGGTAAAAAAAATGTTGATTAACACGTTGCAATTTGATAACAGTAAAAATCTGTTGTTTGATAAAATTAAAATGGTCTTACTCTGTGGTTTTCAAATTGTAAATCTTGGTCAGTAGACACTTATCATTCTCATCAAGCAATTTGCATATTACAGCCTTATTTGGAAACAAAACCCTTTCAACTGACTTTGGTTGGCTTAGAGGCAAGTTGTCAACACAAATCATTTCATTTGATATCACTTCAATTGCTTGTTTTGTGGTCTTTTTTTTCTCTCTCTTGGCTCACATTCAAAATCAGACATCTCTTTTTTCTTCCTCCCCTTGATTTTGATTTTCTTGACCATGGATGTTTGCAATGGCTCTATGACTATAGGTGGTTCTTTTAATGTAGTTTGAATCTTAAAGTTTTGCTCTTGTTCTACTTCTTTAGCATGTGGTATTTCTTTAGAAGTAAAAGCTTGGGTAGTCGCATGAACTGCATTTTCTTCAATCTGTTCAACCAACTGCTTATTTTCAGATTCGAGTACTTCAAACTCCTTTCTCAACTTCTCCATTTCTTTCTCTATGTTGCTCATCTTTTCATTCATTTCTTTTGTTTTTGCTTCTCGATCCTCTTGTATTTTTTGCATTGTTTCCCTCATTTTCTTCAGTTCTTCAACCAATGCCATATTCTCACTTTTCAGCTTCTTGTTTTCTTTTTGAACTTGTTCTAATTTCCCAAGATCAATGAAGTCCTTCAAATGTTGATCATCTTCTAAAGCTTTAGTTACATGATTTTCATCTTCTTTAGTCTCCAAATTTTTCTCTATGTCCAATGCATCTTATTCCTCATCATTGCGAATGAGTTTCATTTCTTCTTTTGAAATGGGCTTCAGTTCATCATGATTCACCTGCATTTGAAAAATAGAAAAAGAAAAAAAGTCAGCAATAAAGCAACCTTTAACCACCAGAGTAAAATTTTACTCTGTTTCAAAGTAAAAGTTTACTTTGATTGTAAGTAACTTTTACTGTGTTCAAGAGTAAGTAAAATTTTATTCTATTTCAAAGTAAAAGTTTACTCTGATTGTAAGTAACTTTTACTGTGTTCAAGAGTAAGTAAAATTTTATTCTATTTCAAAGTAAAAGTTTACTCTGATTGTAAGTAACTTTTACTCTTATTTAAAGTAAACTTTTACTCTGTTCAAGAGTAAGTAAAATTTAATCCGTTTCAAAGTAAAATTTTACTCTGATTGAAAGTAAAAATTTACTCTGATTGTAAATAAACTTTTATTCTGATTTTAAGTAAACTTTTACTCTGTTCAAGAGTGTAAAATTTCACTCTGTTTCAAAGTAAAAGTTTACTCTAATTGTAAGTAAACTTTTACTTTGATTTTAAGTAAACTTTTACTTTGTTCAAGAGTAAGTAAAATTTTACTCTGTTTCAAAGTAAAAGTTTACTCTGATTGTAAGTAAACTTTTACTCTAATTTTAAGTAAACTTTTACTCTGTTCAAGAGTAAGATTTTATTATGTAAGTATAATTTTAAGCAAAGTGAACTAGTAAGGCTGAGTTTGGAAAGATGATACCTCTTCAGGTTTTAGTGTTTGCAATGACCTCTTCATTAGCTTTTTCCTCAATGTTGATAAGTTCCATCGAAGGAGCCTTGGACACAAATTTTTTTCTTGAGGTTGAATGAGCGTAGTGTGCTTGCATAACCAGTACTACAAAATAAAAAATCGAAATTAGTTAATTCTCTAAAGATAGATTGCGTAATATTTCAAGTAGTTCAATTTACTTACCAAAAGAAGAAGTACACATCCAGTAACATTTTCAGGACTTCCTAATGAAGACTGGATTGAAGTAGTCAACATGGATGCAACTGTAGTCGACCATGCATATGAATTCATCATTTCTAAATCTTCTATAAGGGCGACAAAAGCCCATCCAACTGTTAGACCAGTTGTTGGTAATAGCAAAGTTGCCACAACAAATAAACACATTATTCGTGCAACATCCTCAACATCAACTGTCGTTGTGCCTTCCAATGCATCTCCTAATGCCTCTCGCAAACTCTTTACGGATATTTTTGACATATTACGAAACCTTCTCTGCACAAAAGGTGATTCTTGTTTCTTCCCATATGAGACGTCCACTTTTTTCGTTCCTGATTTTATCCCAAAAATCAAAGTAATGTCACTGTCCCGTATGTCACATGTTTTCCCCCCAAGCTTAAATCCCTTTGCATAAAAGTTTTAAGATTTGATCACATCCATGACATTATCGTCAACTTTCTTGAACTTCTTTAACACCACATCTTCTTTCTTCCAAAAAGATTTAGGGCTTGTTTGGTTTGTGTTTCAGAAACATGTTTTGGAAAAAAAAAGTACGAAAACATGTTTGGTTTGGTGTTTTGGGAAATTTGTTTTGGAAAATTGTTTTGAGAGAGAGTTTTGGAAAAAGTGATTGATTTGATGTGTGTGTGAGAGAGATTTGTTTGGAAAATTTGTTTGGTTTGTGTGTTTTGGGAAATTTTTTTGCGAAAATTTGTTTGGTAGAGAAAATTTCTGAAATTTGTTTGTAGAGAAAATTTTTGAAATTTTTTTCCCAAACACTAACCAAACAAGCCCTTAAACATCCCAAAGGTGTTCTCTCGAGGGCAGTAATGTGTCTTTCAGTGAACCATGTGTCTTGCATTAGGTTTATCAATGAAACAACATTTAACCTATATTGTTTCACATAGTTCTCCCTCTCCCGTACTCCATGTACAATATTCAACTTTGAAGGTTTTGTTGTTGAAGGCATTGGATTGCTTTCATTAGAGCCTTCGTCATCACTAGCATTGGATTGAACTTCTTTACTACTTTTGTTTTTTTTTTTTTAGGGACTTTCTTCTTTTGAATAGTCGTAGGTGGAACTTCAAAATCATCATCATCACCACATTTGCTTCTTGTAACAACCATTTTAAAACACTAAAAAGTTTCCATATATCAACAGTGTAACATTTTACTTTAAACAACAAAGTGACAAAACAATAAGCACTAAAGAAAATGCACAAACATTGTAATGAGACAGTAAAGTTTTACTTTGTTTGGCAGTAAAACTTTACTTTTATTGAAAATAAAATTTTACTTTGAACATTATGCCCTAGGAAATAAACAAAAAACACCTACAAAATTTATAGAACCAAGAATCAAGAAAACCTTGTCTCAATTTTGACTATACGCAACACAGTTCTGAAATTATCATGTAAAATTCACATTCAAACTGAAATTAGAGAAATGACGAAACTACAATCACATTCACATACATAAATAGATATATACATATATATATATATTCATATACAAATTGATATGCACATTTATGTAATGACCAAAGGCCAGAGAACACATACAACAAGAAATCAAGAGGCATTGATGAAAGCATAAAAATGCACAAAGCATTGTAATGAAACAGCAAAGTTTTACAGTAAATTTTACTCTGGTTGAAAGTAAAATTTTACTCTGAAAAATTCATGAAGCAAGTGAAATTTAAAGCATTGAAATTGCAAGACCAAAACACTACAAAAATCAAAGCAACAAAATTGAAGCAAAATTGCATACACCGTTCCGAAATACCTAAATTAGTTTTCAAAATTTTTAAACCTTAACATTCTCACATGATTTAGTAATTTAAAGTATTTTAAGATGGTGATAAAATTTTAGAACAAATGATCCTTAGTGTGACCCAAAATCCCAAACTCTACTCGCCCTAATGCAACAATGAAAAAAAAAGAAAAGAAAAAAAACGAGTGTATTAAAATCACTGACCTCTGTATTTTGTTATAATAACATTTTGTTATAAATCAAACAAAATCTTATATGTCAATAATTTCAAATAAACAATTTTTCAGTAGCACTGATTCAACACACACATTACCAAAGGGTTAAGATGAAATGAGGATAAGTGGCGGCCATATTTAACACGAAATCCTTAGCAGCCTTACAATCTCAGCCCATACCATGCCAACGTAATCTCATACACCACTCCCAAAATGAAATCAAACCCAGGCAGACTTCATAATATCAAAAAATTAGTAGAAAGGGGAAAAAATCACCTGCAAAATGTGTGTCCAAGAGAGAGTAAAGCGTAATGCGAAGTTCGATTCGAGCGCAAGCGACGAACCTGTAACGTTGCAGGGGTAGAAAGACAAAGTAGCTCTAGAGAGAGAGAGAGTAATGAGTAATGAGTAATGAGACTCAGAAGAGGAGGGTTTTCAATCAATGCTAGGGTTTTCGAATGATGATATTCAGATGAGGGTTTTCAATCGATGAAACAAAGTGAGGGGAGAGAAACAGTGGAATTGTTTCATATTTTCCCATATTTTTTTAATTGAGGGGCTTTTGGGGCCATTGTTTTATTCCATGGGCTTCACACAAAATAGGCCCAATGGGAGGGGTTTTTCACCAAAAATCCATAAAACTATAAGTTACAACTTTTTTATTTGTTTGTAGCCACAAAAAAATTTACTTACACATATAATCATTAAAATTATAAATAAAAATTTACTTTCAGATATTAAGATAGGAAATAATCATTACAAATACTTAAAAAAATAAAAATCTAGTCTTGTTGCCTTTTTTTGAGCCTCATGTTCAATTGAGCCTATAGTATTTGAGTCTTTTATATATATATATATATCTAGAACACAAAATTTTATTTGGAGGCCCCTATTTTTAGCCCAAATTTGGGAGCCCAAGGCGCAGGCCTCTCTTGCCTGCCCTCAGGGCCGGCCCTATTTACGTGCCCAACAATACCCTCCAATTCAATTACAGACGGGCGGGAAGTAGCTCCTTTCTTTTAAGTCTAACCATCAACAGAATGGAATGGAATTTCCCTAATTGTTAATAATAAAAAAAAAAATAAATAAAACAATAATAATAAAAATAAAAATAAAAACTTTGAAGTCCTGAAACATGACAGTTGAGGGAGTAAATTGACATAAGCTTCATGATTTGAGAGGTCGAAGTGAATTTCCCAAAAATCAAGACACGGTTCCTCTCTTTCTCTCTCTCTTGCCATCGTCTCTCTCTCCGACCACACACCAAGAAGATGGGAAGGTATGGTGCATTAGGGCCAAGGGGTAAGCTATTTTATAGCTTAATTTGATTGCCAAATTTTTACGATTTGGGATTTTTCATAATTTGATTTGATGTTTCGGTTTGAGTTTCTAGATTATCACTTTATATTTTTATTTTTTTGGGTTTGTTTGTTTATGTTTTTTTGTTGTAATTGCATTGGGTATATATTTGTATGTTTTAGATGTGTTTATGGTAGCATTTGGATATGCATTGAAAATGTTTGTGAAAATGTTTGATAGATGTAGGTTTCTTATTTGTTGCAAACTTGGTTGCTCTTGTTTTGAAAAACAATACTAGGAGCACATAATTGATCACAGAATGGTTCACAGAAAATGCATTGATATTTTATTGATAATCTAGATGATGTTTCACATCCTATATTCACTCAAGCATATCTCTTATACCAGTTTCTCTCTATCTAGTTGCATACCACATCTGCTTCATGTATAACAATTGCCAGTCAATTCTAACCAATGTATATGTTTGATTAACAGGGTATTGAGATCAGTAAAGCTTTGCATTCATAGATGGAAGTTGAGTGTTGTGTCTTGTTTTGAAGAAAGAGGTCATGCTTCACTTGGTCAAACTGAATAGATACAGTAAACTAGGTCCTAAAAAACTTGCATTATTTCGTACCTTTGCTTTTGAATCAACCTGCCAGCCAAAAGAAATTGAAATCGAGAGAATCATCAAAATTGTTAACGACCACCCTTTCCCTGATCACCCGCTTCACCCCACTCTTTTGCAACATATCCCGCCATCTGTGCTTTCAACTCCGCTTGTGAAAAATGTGCTCGATCGTCTCTTTGCAGCACACTCCAATGGCCTTAAAGCCTTTGAATTCTTCAAATTCTCCCTTCAACACTCCCACTTCCACCCAAGTTCAGATGCTTTTGAGAAGACACTCCATATACTTGCACGAATGCGCTACTTTGATAAAGCTTGGGAATTGATGGAAGAAATTCAACAAACACACCCTTCCTTGCTAACCCTAAAATCCATGAGCATCTTGTTATCGAGAATTGCTAAGTTCCAGACCTACGAAGATACCCTTGAAGCATTTGAGAGGATGGAGAAAAATATATTTGTAGGGAGGAAATTTGGTACCGACAAGTTCAATGTACTACTTAGAGCGTTTTGTACTCAAAGGCAGATGAAGGAGGCAAGGTCTGTGTTCAACAAGATGCATCATCGATTTTCTCCCAACACCAAGACCATGAATATTTTGCTGTTGGGTTTCAAGGAATCAGGTGATGTTACTGCTGTAGAACTGTTCTACCATGAGATGGTTCGAAGAGGCTTTAAGCCGAATAATGTGACTTACAATATTAGAATTGATGCTTACTGCAAGAAAGGATGTTTCGGTGATGGTTTGAGACTTCTTACAGAAATGGAAGGTGTAAATTGCTTGCCTACAATAGAAACAATAACAACATTGATTCATGGCGCAGGGGTTGCTCGAAACATAGCTAAAGCAAGAGAGTTGTTTGAAGAGATTCCCATGAGAAACTTAAGGCCTGATACTGGTGCTTATAATGCTTTATTGAGTTCTCTTGTAAGATGCAGGGACGTGGAGTCTGCAACCAGCTTAATGGATGAGATGGAAGAGAAAGGCATTGGGCATGACAATATCACATACCATACTATGTTCTTTGGCTTAATGAAGTCAAAAAATTTTGACTCTGTTTCTGAACTCTTTGATAAGATGATGAAGAAAAACTTTGTTCCCAAGACACGAACAGTGGTGATGTTGATGAAATTCTTTTGTGCAAATCGTCAGCCTGATTTGGGGTTGAATTTGTGGGGCTACCTATTAGAGAGAGGTCACTGCCCCCATGGCCATGCATTGGATCTATTGGCAACATCATTGTGCTCGCATGGGAAGGTGCAAGAAGCTTTTGAGTGCTCCAAACAAATGTTGGAGAGAGGAAGGCACGTGAGTGAGGCAGTGTTTCGGATGTTGGAGAGGTTTCTGCTGCAGGCTGGAGATATGGAAAAGTCAAGGACGCTTGATGTGATGATCAAGCGATTACAAAATATTTTGCCGCCATCAAGAGGTCTCACTACTGGTATTCTTACACCCACTGAAATGGACTAATTGAGTTTAGCTTGAATTTTTATTAAAACTAGCTTTATTGCTACGTTGTAATCCTTGCATTTTACATTTTATGATCAGCATTTGCACGTTATGATCAGTTTTTTGATCACTTATATCTATTACTTAGTTGAGATGTTTGATTTAACGTGACAGTTCTTCTATCTGAAATACATCGGCTTATATGTAGTCATTAGTCCCACCCATAAAATAAAATAAAATAAATAAATCCAGATTCTGAAATTTTGATGGTAAAATGATTTTTTGGTATCTGATTCACAGTGAATCTTAGCTAGTGAGAAATAAAAGCCACTGACGAAACAAATGAATACAAAGCCTGAATAGACAGTCAAAGAAACACAAACTGATATGCTTTTGATGAAAACAAGGGGAGATTTTTATGATATAAGGAAATCAACAGTCAGTTATCTGAAAAGAGTGGGTTACAGAACATTATATACTACAATTGTGTAGGTAGTGTATAGGAGCTGAAAAAAACCAAAAAAAAAAAAAAAGCTCATTGAGCAAGTGTCATGCTTCCAATGCAAATCCAAAAGCACATTCACAGTAAATATTTTCAAGCACAGTGCCTCCAGAGAAGAATAAATTCACCATCCTCTGAACACAAGACTCTGTCTATAGCCAGTTTCTACTTGATGTCTATCCTCTAAGATCCCCAGTTAGGAATGTTTGTTGTGGCTTCATTCATCATTTTCACCAAAGTAACCTGCAATATCAAAATTTGCCAATAGTTCAATCAAATATGAATGAAGGATGGTAGTTGCTTAAACACACATGAACCACATTGCAAGTTTTAAGAAAATAATTTGGGATCCATTGATAAAATAAAAAGAATGTGGATTTATATTTTGTTTTCTCCTCCTCTAGACTTTTTAATTTTAGGAATCCTAAAAGTTTGAAACTTTCAATTTGTTTATGAATAGATCTTTCTAAAATAGATATTATGACTTTTTGTTCACACTTTTTTCCCAACATGTACAATGAATTGATCTCCTACTATTTTGATATAATAAATTGTAAATGTATTTGTAATGTACAAAAATTTAGAAACAATTATCATTTTCATGTATACATAAAAAAATATATATTTATTTGTTGTTGTGTCTCTGCTATGTCATGGCATGTCTTTTCTGTTTTTTCTTTGTCAAACTTCTCAACTATATTAAATAAGAAAAAAGATAATGTAGTTGGAATTAAAGGTTAGCGATTCTATTAGTTAACAGATAATGAAGCAAAAT
The DNA here is from genome assembly GCA_036172215.1 of Camellia granthamiana. Lineage (NCBI taxonomy): Eukaryota > Viridiplantae > Streptophyta > Magnoliopsida > Ericales > Theaceae > Camellia > Camellia granthamiana. The sequence continues at coordinate 88,325 of JAXFYN010000340.1, read as the reverse complement.
GCTAGTAGGATTCGAATGTGATGGAAACATACCACACTTTCAAGGACACCAGGTGGGGGCAGTGGAAGGTTTTTTGGAGGCCAGGCAGTAGTATAGGATCTTTTGTCAAATCTCCATTCTCCAATCTTTCCATAGGTTAACTTACCCTGCGTATTGAAATTTGAAAGTCGCTTGGTCAGAATTTTTTTTATTTTATTTTCATCAAAATACAATTTTCAAAGTTTGACTTTCATCACTTTGAGGACTCGAACATAATTAGAATACCTTCATATCATAATCGCATCCATAAGTAAAATGAATGATGAACTTGTTGCCAATCTCTGTATCCCAGGGAGGCTGGAATGCATCACAAACAGGCAATTGTGACAGGCAATTGTGAGTAAAATAGTAGAAGAGTTTTGCACACATGCAAAAACTAGATCAACCAAAAGCTATCAAGCTGGTCAATATGATGATGGAAAGCCTCAATGTAATTAACATCATGCAACCACAAGCAAGAAATCTTCAGAATTTTCATTTTATGAAAAGAAATTAAAATAAATATAAACAATATAGCCATCTAGAAATATTAAAAAAAATAAAAAATCCAAAGATTTCGGTCGAAATATTTTTCTTCTTAGTATACGGGTACTTTGGTGAATGTATACTACTAATATATCATTAGATTGCCACGATGAGATAACTACCAACCAGCTCTATTCTCAAACCAATATTGGCTTTTTTTTTCCAAAAGAGGGTATAATTACTTAGCTTTATGCAATTCTACCTTGCTTTGACAAAATCAAAAGTCACTTAGGCAATAGGCTTTTAATCTAACTTGTAACCCATTCAAACCATGTGTTAAAGATTTGGAAAGCAGTAAACTTACTACTGAATTTAGCAAAACTCAAGACCCAAAAAAATAAATAACTATGTAAATGCATATTATCTAACCTGAATCATGAAGTCCTTGTACAAGATGTTACCCACATTATGCAGAGCAGATGCAACTGCATAAGCATACCTGCATATTGATGATGGATAAAAACTAACAATTGAAGCAACCAAATATTAGGCTTACGAGAGAAAACTCACATCTCGAGGACCCAACCAAACTCTTTATCTGCTACAGGGTCCCTTTTCATTGCCAATGAAACATTCATCCAAGTTGGAGCTATCTTTTTAAGAGATTCCTAACACAATTCAATAAGAAATAAGAAACAAACAAAAATATTAGTTAAAAGTTCTTTAGGAAGCCTCATAGAAGATGTATGTACCTTTCCAACGATGACAGGAGAATTTCCTATTGGATCAATGTTACTTATTGGTCCCTTTTCCTTCGGAAAGAATTTTCGGAGAACAGATTCATACTTTTGAGGTTCAATGTAAAAGAAAGGGAATGCGGCTCCACGGCCATCCCTTGATAAGTTGGTATGGGCTTAACAATAATATGATCTGGCTCGGCCATCAATATGTAGCTGCATAAAATTACGAATTTGTTTTACTAGATCTACTCATTGAAATGCAAAAAAAAATTGATCAAGAAATGTTGTTGTGTCAAAGCGACATAGTTAAGTTTTCCCATACTCTTCTTTGATGTTCGCTTGTTGAAGCCATTGTACAAATGCCCAAGGTCTGTTGAGAACTATATAACCCTGTAATTAATTGTAAAGTGAAATGATAAATTATTTAATATAGTAATTAACAGAACGAAATATACAGTAATAATTTATAATAATATTAATAAAAAAAAAGAGGAAACAATGCACCATTCAGTATGTACCCTATCTATGTCTGTTTACAATACTAATTGGGGAAGTGAATGCAGCATGAATTTAAAAATCAACTCTGTAATTCACAGTCAATGCTAATTCTCATTTTCTTTGGACCCGAAACAAGATTGAATTAGAGAGGCTTGAAATTGTAAGGACTAGAACAATATTCATACTGCAAATGTACAACAAATGCTTCTTAAACTATAGTAAACAAGAAATTTTCCAAGACATTCTTTTGATCAATAACAAAAAAATGACGCACTTTTTTTTTTTTTTTCTCAATCCAGTATGTTTAGTTTTTGAATACATTCTTTTGAATATATTTTTTTCCACAACTGAACAGACCGTCGCAAAAAATAGACGCAAAAAGTCAATTTTCTAGTGGTGCTCTAATGAGAATTAAGTTCAAGACGTGTGTAGTTTTAGGCTGTTTTGGTTCTTGAATGAACTATTGGGTTGCAATATGTGATAGTGTTCTTAATTCCCAGATTTTTCTATTGTTGCAATTTTCTATTTTTACTGAACTATGTTGAATTTATTATTACCTTGTTAGGTAAAAAAATTGAAGTTTTGTGTTTCATTGTGTTTTGAGTTGAAGTTTTCAACAGGTTTGATCCTTGATTATGTTTGTCTTAATGGAACAATTTTGAAAATTAAATTTGCCCTAGTCAATACGTGTTATCTGTAGTTACTAATGATCTTGAGAATGCAATGATGGTGAAGTACTTTTCCCATTTCTTGTTCAAGAGTTAAATATATCTCACTTCCAACATGCCTGAAAAATAGTGGCTAGTTGAGACAATGTGGCCTCGAAGTTCATTTGTGAGTTTGGGGATTGTGCACTAGTATTTTGGGTTGCTCATGTTTTCTGCTACCAAACACAACAAATTCATCACAGCACCTCTTCAACTAAAATTATGGACGACAAAGTTTTTAAGAAAACAATTGGGACTTGAGTTCTTATTGGTGTTGCCTATTGAAAATGCAGGAGCCCTGATTGGTGATGCATTGTGTGTTTGTGTGTATGAAGCAAGCCCAATGACTTGTAGTCTAACCTGTTGTCTTTTATGTGGGAATTGACCGGAAAAGGGTTTGTTATAAGTTGCTAGGTAGTTGTTGTTGCATGACAACCATGGATGGTTATATAATTAGGGCAAGTTACAAGTTTTATTTATATCTATATATATGTTCAATTTTGGACACGCATATTTCATGTTGTTTTTGCCTTTTCATAACAAAATGGTAGCAGAAAGTTTAGATTGAAACAAATCAAAAGATTAATAATATAAAATTTAGCAATTTTTGGTTGGAGGGAAGAAGTAACAATGGTTCATAGTTGATGGTGGTATGTGTAGTTTGCACTTATAATTACATCCATACTATTTAAAAAAAGGGCAAATTACCTACACCTCCCTTGAGATTTGACAAAATTACAGATTTCCCCTGAGGTTTCAAAAATTACATCCCGTCCCGTCGCAATTAACGCCGTTACCGGATATCATAAATTGATTAAAATGCCTTTTTGACAAATAAGGGCAAATTACCTATACCCCCTTGAGGTTTAGCTAAATTACAGCTTTTCCCTTGAGGTTTAGCTAAATTGCAGATCCCCTCCTAAGGTTTAGCTAAATTATCATTTTTAAATAAGTTATGAAATGCAAAATTAAAATGGAAAAACACTTATCACACCACAAAAAATAAAGGTTTTAGGGACAAAATTATTTTTAGGGGGCCAAATATTTTTATTGCGAAAAGTGTCATTATATTTTTAGCAACGAAAATAGAACATTAGTGATTAATTATTATCTTTTTGGTATCAAATTTTTTGTCTAAAAGAATAAACCATTTTGAGACCAAATTATTTTCTCCCTCAAAATCTATTTATTATTGACATTTTCAAAATTTTATTACTAAAAGCCTTATTTTTGACTTTTTAGGGCGATGTTTTAGTGACTATTCTCACGACGATAGAAATTAGTCCCTGAATGTCTTTTACAACAAAATTTTCACTTTTAGAGATCAAAAAAATTGGTCTCTAAAACTCTTATAAGTTGTAGTGTCAGATGGTGAAAATATCATAAAATTAACAAATAATTAAATAGGTTAAAAATATAAGAAATGACTTGTCAAAAATTCATAGAATATGTTTGGTTTGATTTTTAGAAATTTATTTTTAAAAAAATAAAAAATTAATTTGGTTAAGACATAAATAGTAAAAAATTATTATTATTTTTATATAATTTTATCTTTTGAGTGGTTAGAAATAAATTTTACAAATTAAATATATTTTTTCATATTTATTTTTATTAAATTAGTTTTTATTTTTTTTTGAAATTTTTTTCCAAACAACAAATCAAACATGGTTTCAAAAACTTAATTTTTTTTCCCTATCTAACGTAATTCTTTTGTAAATTTTGTTGATTTATCAAAGGGATTTCAGCAGGGGTAATATCGTTCGTCAATTTATTTTTTAGTGATGTTAGCTAACCATTCTTAACGTTTAGTTAACGGTAGGGGTTAAGTTATTATGCGAATATAAACCTCGGAGGGCGGGATGTAATTTCTGAAACTTTGGAGGAATATGTAATTTAGTTAAATCTCAAGGAATGTGTAGGTAATTTGCCCTTAAAAAAAAAGTGAATATTTGAAGTTTCTTGCTAGTAGGGACTTGAAGACCTGAATACAAGCATTGTTACGACCAGTGTTTTAAAAGACGTGCTTAGGCACGAGGCTCACTAAGGCGCACATGAGACGCTTTAGACTGTTTGAGGCGAGGCGCAATAGAAAAGGCGCTTGAGGGGCGCGCCTTAGGCTTAGGTGTGAGGCGCACGTCTCATGCGCTTCATTTAAATTTTTCTTTATCCTTTTTCTTTGTGTGTGTAACCATATAAAATTACTACCCCTTTAATATAAAATGTAAACACATGCTTTGAGTGCCAATTTTCATATCAAAAAAAGCTCTAGGCATTAAGCAAAAGCTTGGGGATTGCAAGATGGGCATATGGCTTTGGGATTCCTTTCAATGTCGTAAATTACAACAGATTTAGGCCAATGATTGAATCTATCATGCAATTTGATCCCGATTTAAAATTAAAACTACTAAGATATTATATGATGTGAGTTCTTTATCTAGAAATGATTGAAGCTATCGGGCAAGTTGGTTCCAATTTAAAATTAAGATCACTAAGGTATTATATAATGTGAGTTCTCTATCTAAAAAAAAAAAAAATCATGTTAACAAATTGATAAAGAAAGATAAATAGTATAGGTCAAAGTAAGATTGAATGTTATTTTTAAGAAATTTTTGAAACGCTGAATGTTATCTTTCATGATTTTTGAAATATTGAATGTTGTTCTATTTTTATTTTTACTTTTTTTGAAATTTTAAGAATATTTGTTTTATGTTAAAATTTTTGCCTATATTAATATTTTGGTTATCTTCAACAACTTGTGCCTCGCTTCGGTGAGGGGTGCGCCTTGTCTTGCACCTCACGCTTAAGCTCCAAGAGACTTTAGCGTCTGAATGCGCTTAAAACTTTTTAAAACACTAGTCACGACATCTGATTGCATGAGGAAAAATTATGGCTTGAGAGATTGAATTGATGGTGATTATGTACTTGGTGTTGCAGTCATTGGACATGCTCTAGATTGTCTAATTTAATGGGAGCCATTGTGTGAATGATTACTTTCTTTGTTTCCATTTCTTGTTCATGTTTGTGGATTATAAATTAGAAAATGCCAATATTGACTTGTCTATTCGGAAGAATCTCAAACAACACAACACTAACAGGAAGTGGAAGTAGCAAAATGATTTTGTTTTGCAGAGTGAAGCCTTAGCATATTTGTGTGCATACATATAAATATATTTGAGGAGTTTAAGAGCGGTGTCCTCTCCTCCTCCTCAATTATATGTGAACAAATCAGAGAAATTTCAACTTAAAGAAATTTTTAAACACAGAAAATCAGAGAAATTGAATTTCTCTGTGTTTTGAAATTTTTTTGGATCGAAATTTCTCTAAAAAAATATTGAGGGACCCCAAACACTATGAAAATATTATGTCTTTTATCATATAAAATCTTAATACTAGGCACCTTAAAAAATTTTTCCTAAAATGTATGACAAGTATTTAAAAATATATAGAAGTACTTAAAATTTGCAAAAATATATCTCTATTTTTTTTCATATTTTAACAATTTTCTCATTTAACAAAATAGTTTATTAAACTGTTATTAGCATACTCTTTCAAATAGTATTATTTCAATGTTAATAAAGATTAGTGGTTTCAAGTCTTAACCGGACGTGAAAGTCATGAAACTAAATAATAATAAAAAAGATCTTTATAGGGTGATTAGGGCCTACCTCTCCTCTAATGCTAGGTTAGATCATATAAAATGCAATTTATAATTAAAAAATATATATATATATAACCACTACAAGAAATCAGCTTTCTAGGGACAAATTTATTCCGTCCCTAAAAGTGTAATATTTGTTGGGAAAAACCTTAGCCAACTAATTTTCTCCATTGTGAAGTTTGTCCCAAATGGCCTGTCCGGAAAAGCCAAAAAATGACTTTTAGAGACCAAATTTTGCATTTGTCACTATAAGTAGACTTTTAGAGACAAAAATATGTGCTTGCAAAAAGTTTTGATTTTGAGACAAGCAAAATTTGTCTCTAAAAGTCTAATAACAGTCCAGGGCAGAAGAAGTAGTTATGGAGACAAAAAAATAATTTTTGAGACAACACAAATTGGTCTCTAAAAGTTTTAGTTTTTGGAACAAGTGAAAGTGGTGGCTAAAAGTTTTAGTCGGTAAAGGTTGTAATTTTTTTGAAACAACTAAAATTGGTCTCTAAAAGTTTGATATATATATATTTTTTTTGGGGGGGGGGGGCTTTTTGATTTTGTAACAAATTATTACTCTAAAAATACTAGTTTGAACATCAATTTATATTCCTTTCTTGATTTCTCAACAACCAAATAGAAAATATCAAACATATCACTAGACCATCTATTCATCTCCAAATTAAAATTCAAAAAAAAAAAAAAAAATGCTCATCACATTCAAAGAGGCTTAATCAAAAGATATTTCAATGACAAACAAATTCCATGCTCTAATTCATTAGTATGTAATATCTGGATTGTATATCGTAAACTGATGGAGATTTCAAAAGTATCATTTCCAATTTATAAGGCCAGTGCCATAAACATTGCTTGTAGCATTCAACTATTCAATGAACAGATTGTAAATTGGAGTTATATCTACCTACAGAACAAAACAAAACAACTCATCACATCTTCTTCTCAAGGGCTTCGTTGAAATGTCATTCAAAATCTCGCAAAGAGCTCCCAAGCCTTCAAATCGACGCAAGCTTGCAGAACCTGTATCGAATTGAGATCTTAGAACAAACTTTTTTCATTCAAGGGAAGCTATGTGTTGTGTTTAAGTACTATTCAGTTTTAAGTAGTAAACTACTAGGTAGGAAGTGTACGAATAAGAAGTCTACCAATGAACTGAACTGAATAAACATTCGAAATGAGAGAAAAAGAGTGTTTGATGTTAGCTACTAACACCAAACAAAATAGTGTTTGATGAGAGTTTATGCTATCAAGTAATTTGTTCTTGATATGTAATCGACAGATTTGCAGGACTGGATTTCATATTTGAATTAACCCCTCTATCTTTCTTACTGATACTGAAAATTTAAATAGAAAATATATATATATATATATATATTTGATATAAAAAAACCATTATCAACAAAAAGTAACAATTTATTGACTTTAATAAGTGAACTTGAATAAAATTTTAATTTAAAAGGACCTTACTTATGTTCAGTTTTTTTTCTTCAATCTAGAACTCTAAAGTAGATTTTTCTTCAAGTTTGGATAATTGAATCAAGAATTCTCTTTCATCATTGAAAATTGAATCACTATTTGGGATCCAAGATTCTATTTTATCTTTAATTCAATCTAAATTGTTTTTATCTAATCCATAGGAGTAAATAGAAAAGACAAATCTCTTGTGATACTCGATCTAGCCTGTATGTTGCTTTTGCAAATGTTGTTTTTTTAGCTTCTTGTGCTGTGTTGTTTATTTATTGTTTATTGTGTTAATTAGCAATCCCACGAGAATCCTCTAAACCAAGGGTTCTCCATTTGCTGGATTTGCAAACATAAATTTCATACAAAATTTCTTTACTAGAACGATGTGAAGTTGAAAATTTTGAAATATTAAGTCATTTTGATGGGTAATTTATCCAAAATATAAGCCTAAAAGAGAAAATTTGAAAATTTTGAAATATTAAGTCATTTTGATGAGTAATTTATCCAAAATATAAGCCTAAAAGAGAAAAGTTAAATCGAAATCGGGAAACTTTACTCCATATATTGTACACACCTTGTTGAGTTATGTAATTTTTTTGATCAATATTATAAATTTTTGTGATAAATATTACATAATCTTTTGGTGGTGATGTTACAACGACAGTGAAAATATTATACTTTACAATAATTTGAGATAAAGTTATATATTTTTGTTTACTTTTTTTTCATCTAAACGTTACTCAACAACAAATAGACTATTATATTTCAAATTGTTGAGATGATGCAAAAAAACACAACACTACAACAAAACTAACTAGGAAGATTCAATATCATAACAATGTTTAAATGGATGATCAAAGTTAATCCATTAGAACATCAAAAAATATAAAGAGAAATCGTGTGTAAAAACAACGTAAGATGAAATTCTATAACTGTCATACTACTATTACTATCTAGATTGAAAATATTACATCTCTATGAGTGTTGATCATACGGATGTTTCCCATGTGGCCTCATGGTCACTTGGGGTTGGACCCAGTGTACAAGTGTCATACGCTCATAACTTCACCTTCCCACAAGTGGGAAGCTCAGACTCCTTATTGCATTTAATTGATCAATGAGGACTGCTCAGTTTGCTCCCTAAAAGTTTAACGCAAAATACATGAATAATCTACATTAATTATCTATTTGTACTCTCATTTGAGAAGACAAAAGAAGTTGAATTGGTAGATGAAGGTGATGAAGACCATGATAATGATAATGATAATGAAGTGGTGAAGTTGAATTCTATCTGTAATCGCCGGTGGAGAGCCAAGTAAGAAACTGGTTCCTTCTTCTCTTGCGATTCAAGTTCCCTAAGTGGTATAGCAGCTAGAAATCTCTTCATGAACTCTCTGCAACACTCTTTGCCACTGCAAATTTCATCCTCGCTTGCCTGATCGGGACTGACCCCTTCTTTCTCTACCTTCCCGCGCATCAAAGCTGAGTCATCAAACCTCAAATTGTATGCTTGGTTGCAACCCTCAAAGAGCCGCTCACCAAATGTGTCGATGATGTAGTAAGCGTTGACGTCGACCTTCAACACGAAGAAATGATCATTCCAGCTTACTATGTAAATCCTAGGCATATCATTGTCACCCTGTGCGTTCTTCTTGATCTTATCCCATATCTGATCAAAAGACATGACTCCTTTCAATGTCTCGAACTTTTCCGGGCCGAAGAATCCGATGAAGGACTTCTCATGCAAGACCGATATTGGGCAGAGTCTGGCTTGTAGGACGGTCTCGATGTCAAAATGCTTGTTGGGGAATTGGTTTATCAAGTCCTGATTGTCACAGAGCTTTCTCCATTAAGAGGAGCCTTCGACTATGAGCCTATCGAATTGGGCCCTCGTTGGCGTGTTGTCTTGGTTGGATTGAAGCCAACTGGCAATGACTGCAGCCAATGCTGTACATGCGCTTTCTCCAGCAGCTTTGTCGCTGCGTTGGTCGAAGGAAGCGAAGAAGACATTGGCTTTGAGCTTTGCTTGGCCATCTCTGCTGACTAGCTCCTTTTCTTCCCAATGACCAGTGGTGCTAGGTTCCGTTTGCTCACGAGCAAGTTCATTGACATCTAATTTTTGCAAAAAAATAGTTATGAAGAAAGGTTAGATTACAATTTTCAGCCTCACTAGTAGCAAAATATGTATTGATATTGATAGTACAGTTATATATTAGTTGGTATCGGACAATATCAGTAAATATATCGAAAGTTTAAAATCCCGATACATATTAGTCCGTATGTTACGTATGAGGCACTATTTAAAATCCCGCAAAAGACCCCCCTAACCCATGTTGGAATAGTAGCACAAATACAAGCTTATACGAACTTTAGGGTGTTGTCTTTAGGAGAAAGAAAAATGTACTCAGAAATGGATTATTTATGCATATTTATTTATCATGTGTAATTAAACAAAAAATAGATTTATTGATAAATATTTATTCATTTTCTTAACCCAAGCAATAATCAACTTTTTTATTTTAACTAAGAATGCAATTTATGTAGTCTATTTCGCTGGCAACTCTTTCATATAGAACCATATTCAGAGTTCGTAGCGATTAAGCCACATAGGAAGATGAAATAAACAAACCGCCAAACAAAAATTAGGATGGTATGCTTTTGATTTTTGGTTAATAGAATAATCAAAAAGAAAATAAACCTAAACAAATGATAAATTGCTTCATTTTTCTTTGGCTGGTCAAAAAGTATTTTAGAAATTCCAACCAAATAATGCCAAAATATTTTTTTCAACATTAGCACACCAACGAGAAGAATATGCAGGAAGTAAAACTTGTGAATGAACTTACAAAGGCTTCTTTTTGGTATTCTGTGTTTTGTAATTTCTCCAGAAAAAGTACCTTTTTCTTGATAAATTCAACCTGTCTTCTCTGCATCTCTTTATAATGATATAATGACGAAGAATCTTGAAATAACTGTGATCGGTTTGCAGCGTCAGGTGCTCTGTTTGCAGCATCAACTCCTAAATCGTTCCCAACAAAGTTCCCTTTGTCTCATTCATAGGAGTTTCAGCACTAACCACATTTGCACCATCTTGTGATTGAGATGCTCCTGGTACAGGGAGAGTTACAACCGGAAGATTCAGCTCCTGACAAATGACCTCTTGAACCTTCAGGTCCTTGTCATCAACAATAGCTTGCCACCTTTCATAGCCATGCCTTCACATCCAACCATATTAGTTATGAACTTATGACTGTCGATATCTATCATATATAAACTATGAGCCTTATCTTACGACTAATCCTATCAAAGTTTGGGTTTGTTTGGTGCAGCTTATGGAGCTTCTTATAGATTTTTTATTTTGGAGTTTTGTGCCAGAATGTTTGGTGTTTGGCACTCATATAAAACATTGGGGTTGTGATATACTATGGAAATGCGACTTGCCCTATAGTTCTGGAAAAATAGTGCACATGACACACAAACATTTACTCATAAACACACAAGTACTTCCATAGATGCATAAATTCATATATAAAAAATGTATTTCTTGTCACGTCTTTGTATTTAGTCAAAATCCACTTTTGGAATTTTTCAAGTTCACAAGCCTTGAGCCCATCCAACGACCATTTTATTTCCAATATCAAAAAGGCAACCAAAAAATGCTTGTAAGAGAAACATACATAAAATCAGAAGCTCATGGTTAACAAAGACATTAGTAAAAATAAACATATAAATGATAAGCAATACAATCAATTGCCATAGAGTGTTATCAGTAAGAGTCCATCATATCAAAGACGTGGAAAAAAATGGTAGGCATTGAGAGAGCACGGTTTGGGCAAACCAATTGCCCAGACTCAAGCACTTTGGTTTCTTCCAATAGTCTAGGCCTCGAGAGCTTCTGGGGTCTTTTCCTAATTACTGGGATTGCTTCACTTTCAGCTTTCATAATATTTACTGTTGTGTTTGTGTATAAGCATAAGCATGTACTATTGAGGCGTTCCGATCCTAATGCCTTAATATAGGGAAAGATTGTGGAGCTAGCTAGACACTTTGACAACAAAGACCTATCTTCCCATGCTTTCAGACAGAGTGAACCGCGAGTCAAAAATGGTACTGACATTGTGGATAGTATGGGTGCACCACAAGCCTCTCCTAATGTTCATGGTCCTTCAAGTCCGTCAAGCTTCTCACTCCATGCCACCCCTAATTGTACCTGCCCACCAAGTCCATATACCTTTTCAAACCATACAGATGGGAATTTTGATTCTTCCGAAGGAACTCCTTCTTATGAATATGAAGATCCAATTTCGCAAGGGCAAACAGCGCAAGAGGTGGTGCCAGTCATTGAATTTGCTAATCCAAATCAGGATACACAGCAAGTTCCAAGTCCACAAATGAAGACCACTGATACTAATGTATGATGATGGCATTGCCATCTCTAATTGTATATTAATGTTAGAGTTGTACCTATGCATTCTGAATAAACTATAGTTAATAACCTAATTATATTATTTTCTGTTCTTCTTCCCTTGGTAATTGGTCCCGTTATTTCTTTTCTTTTTTTTTCTTCTTCCTTTTCTTATTATTATTATTATTATTATTATTATTATTATTATTATTATTATTATTATTATTATTATTTTAAGATTGTATATTGCAGCTGTATCCCCATGTTACATTATAACTTTCTATGAATCCTATGTAGAACGTAGTAACTCATTAATTTCCATGTAACGTCCAAATGCTCACAAATTAAATAATTCATAAACCGTCAGTAAGTTTTTTTTCTTCCCCCTCCTAAAATGTTTTAACCTTTTCATTTTATTTTCATATTTTCTTTTTTTATGTCAAAAATGAGAATTAGATTTTTTTTTTTTTTTTTTGGGTTGGATATAAGCATAACTTCTTTGATAAAATACTTTTAATTAATCATTAGACTATAGTAAGGTAAATTTGCATTTAAAGGCTTTGCTTACCTCTCATGCTGCATTTCGTAGGGAAATTTTACTGCCTTTTTTCTCATATTCTTACAAGGAGAACAAACTATGAAAGAGTTGTTAGGAAAAAAAAATCAAAGGATGATATTGATATACATGAGGTAATAGAGATCCTAAAGGCTGAGCAAAAGGCGATAGATTGATTACAAAGCTTTTTCTAACACACATTTTCTTTCTATACAGATGTATACACTAATGAGATAAAATTAAAAATATTGGTCAAGGCATTCTTTCAACTTTTGAAAAGTAACAGGTTTTGAAACAAACGAGTCCATACCATTTGCAAAACACTCATCTGCACTCTCTGCCAATGCGTTTGCTGTCATCTGCAATTACACCACCAATATTCATCAATGGATATACATACAAATACAAGGATATTCGTTATGAAGAAAAGTTACTAATTTTTGAAATGCTATTATTACTTGCAAATGTCAGATATGCATATATCTTGTCTTCCAAAATGACATTCATTGGGCTCGTCCCAAATTTAACCATCCTTTTCTTTTCTTTTCTTTTGTTAGTAATGACTTCCCGACATTTACTCTAAGTCAATGTAAACACATTAAATCTTGTATTGAGCAAGATTCTCATAAAGAACACCGGCTACACATGGAAAATAAGGATTCAAGTGCTTACAGCAATGATGGGCATCCTTTTCTAAGATGACTCAAATTTTTGATCATTTGGAGGCACAAATTGTTCAATTCCTGCTTTCACTGCAGCATCCCAACTACCGATTTCCTCAAAAGAATGAATTAGTCTTGTGGCTTGAAGGCCATCCATCACTGGCATGCATACATCCTGTACATGGTTACAGCTTCAATGTATTAGGATAAGACTACAAATCTATGTGACAATGTTCAGAAACATTTAAATGAGTTGCAAGGTTTGTTTATGCAATTAATCTAATTTCCAAGATAAACTCCTCCGAAAAGTTTTGTGAACATGTAAGTCTATTAAGGAAGTTTTGGGATGGACATCTACATTGAACTATTGGCTTTGATGGACAAAAAACTACTAAAATTTTGGAGATCTAAAAAGGAATAAAAAGTAAAAGAGAAAGCAACTATAGGCTTTGATAATGAAGAAGAGAAAAAAAATAAGGCAATCAAAATGATGGTACAACCAGTGACAAACCATTTCACCTAGCAATGTAACAACCATTGGGATAAGCTCAAACACTATCCTGATCTTAAATTGAAGTCTGAAAAAGAAAAGGATATGCATAACAAGTGATTAAAATGGTAAGTTGGTAACTAAAATAATAACCATAATCGAAAACATTTTTTTATTCTAGGAAAATTACCATCAGAACGAGATCATAAGTACAGGACTGAATTGCACGTACAGCTTCAACTCCATTATTCACAACATCTATGGTATGGCCCAACTGCTTCATCATTGACCGTGTCACCATCACATTAATCTTGTTATCTTCCACAAGAAGGATCTTAGGTTTGAACATCGATTTGGGAATTTCTGGACTGTTGCTAGGACTGCACTGGGTGCTTCTATTAGTTCTCTCCCACATCTCACTTGCTTCTTGGGAGTCTATTGCCTTTATCGTTTCCCCAATGTTGCTTTCCCCTGAAGGGTGAGTGGAATTCATATCAGGATTCTGGAATTTACCATTTTCTTTATTGTGACACTGTATCTCACTATCACTACCAACTGGAATTTTCTTAGCAGAGTCTGGGCTGTCCCTCATTGAAGATTCATGTTCCAATGATGTATTAGCACCATCAACCGAACATGCATTCTCTAATGAAGTTACCTCTTTTGTTATAATGTTGCTAGAGGGAAATGAGTAGGAATCTTCTAACAAACCATTAAGTTTATATGAGGCATTAAAAGCAATACCGTTTGACAATTTTTTAGCCCTGCCAGGACCACTAGAAGCGAAAAGAGAACCCAAAGTGCGTGGTTGAAATTGAAAAAATCTGGAACTTGTATCATCATCATTGGCATCATCCAGAGCATCATGATCAGCCATATCTGAGAGTTCATCAGGGTCATCTGAATTATCAGCTGCAGCTGAAACCTTGTATGGTAGTATAAATGTAAATGTAGATCCATGGTGCTCTCGACTGGAAACAATGAGACGACCTCCCATAAGCTCAACCTATTTCATACGCATATGAATGTGAAGAGTAGTACATCAGCTACGAAAGTTTATATCAAAGCGACAAAATGAAAATTCATGGGTTCGTTTGGTTTGTGTTTCTGAAAAAAATTTTGGAAATTTTCTCTACAAATAAGTTTTCAAAAGTAATCAAACCAAACAAATTTTCCCAAAAAAATTTTCCAAAACACACAAACCAAACAAGTTTTCCAAACAAATCTCTCTCACACACACATCAAATCAATCACTTTTTCCAAAACTCTCTCTCAAAACAATTTTCCAAAACAAATTTCCCAAAAAACCAAACCAAACATGTTTTCGTACTTTTTATCTCTAAAACACATCTCTCAAACACAAACCAAACATACCCATGTCTCCATATGAAATGAAAGACAATTTGAACTTCAAGTTGCAGATAGACTGGAAATTCACATAGAAAGTTTATATCAAATGAAGTGGTATGGGCGATAGGCTTGGAATAATTTAGAATGAGATGCTCAATTTCAGTAATTTTAAATTTCTATTGGATTTCTTGCATGTAAACTACCTACTCTCGTATAAAAAGTGATATAAATTGCTGTTTCTCACCGTAGGGACAGATGTTTCAGGAAGAAGATTAATGTGATTTAGTGGAAATGTCTGCCTATGAATATAATGCTTATGGTTCATATAATTGAAATATATATGCCTTCTAATGCCCATTTCACAATACAGCATGAACCCTGGTCTAGAAAAAAAAAAAAGAAAAAAAAAGAGAGTTTAAAATGATCACCAGTTGTTTGCAGATTGCTAGGCCTAGCCCAGTCCCACCATACTTTCGTGCTGTGTCTGCACCTACTTGCATGTATTTCTTAAATAGAGTAGGCAAAGCATTCTCTGTTCCATTGAAATGAAAAGTGAGATTCTAAGAAATAGCAGAAAAATAATTAATAATAGTCTGTACTCAATGTTTCGAAGCATATTTCAAGATGTGAAATTACCCGGTATTCCAATTCCCGTATCATAAACATCGCAGCATATCCATACTATTGTTTCATCTGGCTGAAGGTGGTTCTCTTCACCTCCATCTATTGAGGCCCCATTTCTAACTGGGGTTTTGGGTTCGTTATCAAGTGTATGGTTTTTGTAAGGACCTTCCTCGTGTTTCTCTTCATGAAAACCTTTTTGATCACAGCAACTTTGAGACAATGATACGCATTTATCTTGTTTGTGTACATTTACTAAAACTGTTGACCTATTTGTAGTGATCTTTTGATTGGATCCCTCTTCCATACCCGAAGATGGGGCTGGTACCACATAAAGCTTTATTCCAACCTTCCTTTCATGGGTAAACTCGATTGCATTGCTGGAAAAACAAAATCTTATAAATTTGAAGCAAAACCCAACAAGTTTGGTAAATAATGCAAGAAAGGTGCTACAAAACCAGAAAGCATGTTGCATATTCATTTTAGTTGTGACAAATGCTCATATTCACAGTGTTGTAAAGAGACACACTACTCATTGATGATCATCCTAATCTAAGGTACTGGGAGAAGTAGATTGGTGTTACATTGTCATTGCATTTAAGAAAGCCACTTTTGTTAAATATCATGGATAAAGTAAAACATTCTCGCCTCAAGAAAGGAATTATAATTTTCTTTTTAACTAAGGAAAAAATAATATACACCTTAAGTTTACAAATTTCTATAACATCTGTCGCATAATTGTTCAAAGGAACAGTTCCTTGGTCCTCTTGACAAATATTTCGCAAATCCGAGGAAATCAAACATCATGACCTCTATTGTCTTTTATTGTGATACAATCACTTTCTAATCATATCAAATAGGAATTTCTAGAGGAACAACTATGGAAGCAGAATGTTACATATGGAGCATAATGTTGGACAAGCAAGTAGCAAAAAATGCACAAGGCTCTAAACATAGCTAAAACCATCCATATAATCTACCAAGGAGAATTTGAAAACAGTACCTGATTAAATTTGTGAGAATCTGTCGAATCCTTAGAACATCTCCAATAACCTGAAATTGATGCATACGGGGTTAACATGTAAAATAATTGCAATATAGAACAAAATACTAGAAAGTTTTCCAATATGTTTAGATCATGGATTTCAATACGAATTTGGAAAGGAAAAGGGAAATGGAGAAAAAATTTAGCTTATATTTCGTTCATTTTTCCCTCCCCTTTTCCCTTTCCCTTTCCCTTTCCCTTTCCAAATTCCGACCTAAATCCGTGATCCAAACACGGCGGTGGTAGTATTAGTCCCAAGGTTTCTAGATTTGGGTAGGGATTACTTTTCACTGTGAGTAGTAGAGCTTGCATTGTGCATCTAGACCATGTTATGGATCATGTAATTTGTTAGGGCTTGGTAACAGTATGTAGTAAAACTCTCACCTCCGCAGGAACATCATCTGCTACATGACCTTCCAAGGTTAGTATCTTTTGCAATGATGCTGCAGCAGTCTGGAGTACATGCTTTACTACCTCTCTTGGCTTGAATTTTGCAGCTTCCAGCCTCATAACTCCTAAAGGAGAAAAGAAAAGAAAAAATCAAATCCAAAATTGTAATTAAAATCCTAGTAAGATTGGCTTTACGGTGGAATGCTAGACTATATTGTATGACTAAGATTCCACCGTCACCTAGATTGAAGCCATATTACTAACTATAAGGAAGACTCTCATTCACTCCCTCACATCCGACCCCCTCTGTGCATAGAGAGATAGACTAACACAGAAACCAAACTAGTAGTGTACAAACACACATGCAAGAGTGCACAGTAGCATACTATTGAGGAAACAAATACATACAACAAGACTTGAACCTAAGACCTCCTGAAACCTAAGTTTTGATACCTTGTTAGATAGATCACCAATTGATTAGGGAATTGGTCCAGGAATGTTGATCAAGTCTCATACAAACAATGTAAACAAGGATAAGAACATGTAAATATAAGGGAGGGATGAAACTTCAAACCTGATTCAACTTTGGAAAGGTCAAGAATGTCATTTATAAGTTGAAGAACTAAATCTCCTGAAGATAACATGACACTCAATAATTGTCTTTGCTCCTTGTCAAGGTTTGTGGTGGAAAGAATCTCAGCCATGCTTACAACTCCTGATAGTGGGGATCTTATCTCATGAGACATGGTTTCCAACATTTGTTTTGCTCGCATTGTTTCCTCTGCAAGAAGAATCAATTGGTAAAAAATGAATACCCTTTTTCTTCTAATGCTTATTCAAACCCACCAAGAATAAATCAAAGAGAAACCTGTTATATGAATTGTTTTGTTTAGCTCTGTCTCCTTGGCTTTTTGTACTGCTATTTTCTCTCGAAGTTTTGCCATCTTTTCCCTTTTTCTCACCTGTCAAGTAATAAGGCACATATTGTATTTTTTGTTGTCATATTGCTTAAAGACCTATAAAACTTCTAAATTTTTTCTTTAAAACAAAAAAAAAAAAGGAAGAATAAAAGGGCATGGTGACATTGAAGGAATCATATAACATATGTCAAACCAAAACATTGAACATAAAAATTCAATATAATCTAGTCCAGCATTTGGACAGGATATATCATGAAAAATGAACTGTTTCTCTAACTTGTGATTCACAAAATCTGAATACTAAAGTCTTTATTCTCTGATTCAGAAATACAACCATTGATTAGTACATAAGAAGAAAAGCTAATAAGATTTTCTTTTCAAAATGGTAGTCATAAATCAATTTATAATATTACATAGTGTTGAATTTAATTTTGAAGACCACCATGGCACTATACAGACTGCTGAATCTTGTAAATGAACTCACCTGATCAGTTACATCCATTCCCATGTAATTCACACCAATAGTATCCCCTGCATTGCTGAAGACAGGTTCAACATATATCAAAAATGTCTTTGACCCAAATAGTTCTGTCTCAAAAGTAATTTCCCTTTTTGCAAGTACCCCTCATTCCAAAACTTCTCTTTTGAAGTCTTGAGATTCCTTTACACCAGCACCAGTGAATATCTCCACATCTATTTTTCCTATAATGTCCTGAAAAATCAGTGAATTTGAGGAATGCATGTGCCAGATTCTGCAAACAGTGCTTTACAGAAATTACATGAATTACAAAAGTGAAAAAATCAATAAGAAAGGAAAAGTGCATATTGTCAGGTTTCACACCAGCACTGAAATAAAGGATGCAACTTGTAGTAGAAAATAAAACCTCAGAATAAGAAAATCTATAGCGATCCTGGTTTCCCTTCCTTTGATTGTTGTATTGCGGACTTAGGTTCATTGGAGTTGGTGGTTGTATATCTTGTTGTTATCCTTTAATTCCGTGTGTTTGAGTTTTAGGATGTATTGGGCGTGTTTCGAACCGGTTGGTTGAGCTTTAGTTCCATTCCTTGTTGCCTATAATTTTGGTGGTACGCTCGAGCGAGTCCTTTTGCGCTCGAGCGGAGTTTGATCTTTGGTTGTCCGCTCGAGCGGGTCTTCTTGCGCTCGAGCGGGGTTTACACACTCTCAACATTTCGTGCCTTTGCAAAACTTCTGCAGGTGTGTTTTTCACGCTCGAGCGGATTTTCTTACGCTCGAGCGGGTCGCGCTAGAGCGGGTATCTTGGCGCTCAAGCGGGTAGTTCATTGTCTGTAAAAGTACTGGAAGGGGGAAATCTACGCTCGAGCGGCTTTCCTTTTGCGCTTGAGCGGGTGTGTTTTGCAGTTGTGTCTTGGCGCTTGAGCGGGTATTCTTGCGCTCGAGCGGGTCCAGTTGTTGTGCTTGACGCTTGAGCATCCTATTTTCCGCTCGAGCGGACCTGTTTGTATATCACTTAAGGACTTCACCTTTTTGGATCACTTTTTGATTTCCTTTCTCTCTCTTACTTTTTCAAAACTCCATTGGAGAGCTCTCCTCTCTAAAAACTCACCTTCTCTCTAGGGATTGATCTAGTAGGAGTGATCCTTTACCCTTCGGCCTTTGTAAAAAGTGTGGGGATTGTTGAGGGCTACATTTTGATCTGAAGATCTTGGAGTTTGGAGCAATTTCATTTTTCTCCATCTTCTTCTTTGGTTTCATCTATTGAGGTAGGGATTCCTACTCATCTTTATGAGCTTTGACATGAATATTGAGCTTTTGTATAAATGGTTTTGGATTTTGGAAGTTAGGGTTTTAAATGTGTAATTTTTAGACAAAGGGGTTTTGTTTCTTTTGAACCATAAATGTGTATTTGGATTTCAAAATGAGTATATTGATGTTGTTGATAATATTTGGACCATTGGGGTCAATATTAAGAAAAAGGAAAAAATGCCATGTTTGGGTATATTTGGGTCATTAGTGTAATTAATGACACTTATGATGAAAATGTGAAATTGAGTTGAAAATAATGAAATTGGCTCAATATGAGATGGAATAGTGAAGTTGGATTTATTAATCACTCACTTTTGAAAATGTTGATAAATTATCTGTTGATGCATTTATTATCTGTTTAGAAATAATTGTTTTGGGCTATCGGTGGAGGATATTCTTGATTGTTGTAGACAATGCATGATGATTAGGCAAACTAAAACTAATCAAATGAGTATGCCATCGAATATGGCGGTTGATATAATACATGAATTTTATGTATTGATTTGATTATGTATATGATATGTGTTTATATACATTGTGTTGTGTGGGAGGAGATAGGGGATGTACTCCACGGTTTAGGGGAAGATAGGGGATGGACCTCTAAACCGGATATTGTTTGGGAGGAGACAGGGGGTGAACTCCATTGATATAGCACTAAAATGTGTATCATTTGTGAAGCATGGAAATGTTTTTGTTTGACATTGATACAGCACTAAAATGTGTATCATTTGTGAAGTATGGAAGTGTTGTCATGTGTAATTGATACAGCACCAAATATGTATCTGTTATGAAGTGTGAAATGTTTAATATGAGTTATTATCTCATCTGAAATAGAAATACTGTTGATATGAGATGTAATCTCAATCAAATTGTTTGGCCAGGTTCTGAGCCATAGTTATGAATTAGGAATTGGATAAGAAATAGAAAATGGAATGAAACATGGGCACTTTTGTCATGTAATTGAAATGGTTTATGAATTGATTCATATGAGTTAAACATTTATCAATGGCCAATGTTTTAGTTATTGCTTATATTATGTTTAGCATATCTCTACTGGGCGTTGGCTCACCCTATATGGGACATCATTTTCAGGTACAGGTAGCATGCCACTTCCAAGGACGTAGCTTGAGAGGCTTAGTGGCTGGGACATCTTTTGTGATTACATTTTTGTATTACATGTATATCAAGCCAAGGGCTTATTTTGTGTTTCGAGTTAGTACTTCTTTTTGTAACCAAGTGTTGACTTAGAAAGTTGTAAGCCCATAGGGCATTTACTTTTGTTATCAACATGTAATATATTTTATAATGAATACTCTGATGGAATGTAATCATGCTTTATTTTCTTATGTCTAAGCATGTCAATATTGTTTGATTTATGGGTTTATTTTGAGGGCATTACAAAATCACTGGCAGTCAATTACCTCCTCGTGCAAACTTGGAAAATGATTATAGATGAAACGATACCGCAACTCTTTATCCTGAAAGAAATGAAAATGAACGCTAAGATATAGATGATGACTTTTCAAGAAACTTATTGTAGATAATAAGAAACATTAAAATGACTGCAACAAAGTGGAGAAAATTTTAGTCAAGAACCACAGTTAGAACAAAATCTTATATCAAAGTTCATCCCCAAATAACTACCATTTAAATATTGTGTCCATACTGAGTTGCATCCATATGCACTGATAACATTGCGGCAAAGCAACAAACTGAAGGATTTAAAATGAAATCTGTTCTAAATTACCTGATGGCCCATGACAACTGGTGCATTCTGAATAATGAAATGTAAGAAATTATTGGCTCTTTTTAAAAGCCGGGACAATTCTTCCACTGGTGAAGCCCATCTTTCCAAATTTTCTATGTTTTCCTGCAATTTCTCTGTAAGTATCTGCTCCCACTGGTTGCTAGCCTTCAACAATTTCTGTAAATGCATGGCCCTCTGCTTCCAGTATATGACAGTGTCATACTCAGCTTCTATTTCTAGTCCTTTATTTTGAACAACCATGTCATTTCTCCTCCGAGGAACATCTAGCAATATATCATATACGGCATCCAATATAGAAATTGGGTGCTTATCACCACTATAACTTTCTTCCTCAAAACGATATTCCTCAAAAATCTCCAATTGCTTGAGCTCAACCTCTTGCCTTTGTTTGCTCAGGTTGTCAAGCTTTTCTCTGAGAAGTCGATCAGCATTGGCCTGCTTATACTCCCAAGTTTTTACAAGATGTGCCAACTGAGACAAGCCCTTCTCACTGTAATTACTTAGCTCTGAAAGACGTTTGAAGTCAACTATAGTCTTTTCTTCAATGATTGTAACATCCTCTAACATATCTTGATCTGCTCCAGGCCTTTCTATATTGAATTGCTTTCCAGCTTCATTTATATCTTCAGGCCACATTGAAGAGAGGACTTCAATGTCCATTTCTTCTACACTGTCGTTCTCCATTTCACAAGCCATTAATGTCACTTATGTATCACACCCAATTCAGGTGTCTAAGTGCCTTCAATGTAGGTGAACATCAAAATGATACTAAGCCATGCTTTTTTGCCTGTATATTTACATCTGAGCTAAGTCGAGGTTATCACTATTTAAAATTGAGTTCCACAAACCAGACTTAACAGAAAAATGGGCGAAGTGTGAACGCTTCACTGGACCTTCCTATCAAGAATAAGTTCCAAATAAGATTGAAGCATGCAAGACATAAAGGTATAACCGTATTTTAAGAAGAAGGTAGGTAGGTAATCAAGTAATGCAACATAATCAAATTTTACTATTTGGAGAATCTTCTTAATTCAGCTCCTTTGACCTTTTTATTTTTAGAATTGTTCAGTTACAGATTATTAGGCTTAATTCTAGGCTACATCTTTGAGAAATCCTTGATTTCAACCAGACAACTTTTTAACAAAAAATATATATCTTTTTTACTCTGAAAGTTCCTTCAAACATTAACCCGAGTCCCACCTACTTTGCCATGACTCATAAAAAGGAGGATAATTACTTCCATAGATCATGCCTCAAGTGAATCTCAAATCAAACTCAACACAGGTATAAGGTGGCCTCTTCGTGCATTAATTGCATAAAGTATAGGCGAACCCAAATTAAGAATTTTTCTTTTGGCTTATCTGAATTCAACCCCTATAGTTTTCTAACAGACAAAAAACAAAAAATAAATAAATAATAATAATAATAAGTGATTGTTGTAGAATAACCATAGCTAAAATGAAATATAGAAGACCAAGTCCTATCTTTCAAATTGTGACCAAGTAACCAGAAAATTGGTAATATTGTCATCTTAAAGCAGTTCTTAGAACCCTTATAAATCCCCCAGAGGGAGGGGGGGAGGGGAAAGGAAAAGTGAAAAGGATTGTAGATTATGTGACATTAAACTAAAACATTGAAAAACATATATACTCAAAATTTCAAGTATTTTCATTGTATGTAAAATTCATAAACTTTGTCCATTGAAACACAATAAATTTTGAGCTGCCTCACATCAAATACAAAGCACAAGAAATAAGAAAAACCTATCAAAATCAGTCTATTCAAAGAAAAATAAAAAAATAAAAAAATTGAGAAGACTGAATTTAAACAGATAGATTAACACAAAACACAAATTATAGAGACAGATTCAAAATCAACACAGGTCAAAAACACAATGCGTAACGCAAATTGCTTATGATGATGAATACGCGAATTGCAAAGCCACATTTTGAATCGAAATTCAGAACAGAGATTGAAAAAGGCAAGTAAAAAGCTAACCTTTGTGATCCGAGAACAATTTAACACACACACAAACACACTCTCTCTGTTCCAACAACAAATGAAGGTCCGGCTCAGCAGCCCTTTCCTTTTCACTGTAGATCTGAAAGAATCTCTTGAGAAAGTGGTCGGTCAATGAAAAAAAAGTTGCCGAAGTTTTTGGACCATTTATATGTATATGTATATGTCTATGAGAGAGAGAGAGAGAGAGAGAGAGAGAGAGAGAGAGAGAGAGAGGAGTGCATGTGAGGGAAAGGAAAACAAAACAAAAAACAAATAAAAAATGGTGAGGGAAGAGAGGCTCAAGAAGCCATGTGAGTTGGAGGTCAAAAATATTAATGTAATGCCAAATACAGTGAGAAAATCATAAACTTTTTTTACATGTTGTGGTTTTTTTTATAGTACTCTCTTCTTCTTTTTTTTGTTGATGTATGTATAGTATATCAATAATGATACATAGCCAAAAGTTCATGGCTCGAATGGTTCGAATGGCTCGAAACACTCAAAACGACGTTGTTTTGAGTGTAAAATAACATCATTTTGATACGTTCGAGCCATTCGAGCTACACAAATTCGGGCCACCAAACATTTTTCAGAGTATATTTAGAGTAGAGTCTCTCTGTTTCAACTTCAGACTCCCCATTTTCATAGCTTTTTCTTCTCTCTCTCTCTCTCTCTTGTTGTCTTTGCAGAAGATTCATTCAATCAAATTGATTTATTTATTAAATTATGCTATGAATCTTAAATAATTTATTAAATATTTTATCAAATCTCTTAAATTATGTGAGATTCACATAGGTGAATGTGTGAATTTATATAAGTTTCACACCCATATAAGAGATTTAATAAAAAAATTAATAAATTATTTAAAACTAGTAACATTGTTTTATTTATTTATTTTTAGAGAAATGTTTGGACCCTTTCTGGATTCCTTTTTAGTAATATATATATATATAGAGAGAGAGAGATTTAAAATGGGCTCTCCCCCGCCCATTACGAGGTAACGTATTAGCCCAATGTTTGAGAAGTTATTTTATAAAGTTAATCACAGCAAGACCCCTCAACTATTTGAATATATTAACTTATTCTACTCATTCATGAGCTTATTCATTTTGATTTCTTCAAATATAAAAATGTATCATTTTTTTTTTACCGGATCACTTTTAAAAAACATGTATTCATATAATTTTTATAATTGAATTGTAACGCCCTCAAAATAATACATAAAACCCCACATTCTCGACAAGAATTGGTATAAGAGAAATAAACATCTTTCTATTCATCAGAGTATTCGTTATAAAAGTATTACATGTTGACAACAAAAGTAAATGTCCTATGGGCTTACAACTTTCCAAACCAACACTTGGTTACAAAAAGAGAGTATTAACTCAAATACATATTAAGCCCTTGGCTTGAGTTTACATGTAATACATCAAAAGATAACGAAATAACCAAAAAGAGTCTTCAACTCCCAGAACCTTCCAAGCTATGATCTTGGAGGTGACATATCACCTGGACCTGAAAATGATGTCCCATATAGGGTGAGCTAAAGCCCAGTAGAGATATACTAAACCAAATATAAGCAATGCCTAAAATAGTAGCATGTGATAGATGGTTAACACTTATAACAATTTATACCACATTACTGTTCCATGACAATCATGTCCATGTTACATTTCACTTTCCTTTATTTATCAATTCATTTCATAAACGTGGCTCAGAACCTGGCCAGATAACTTAAAAGAGATTACATCTCAAATTAGCAATATTTCCAATTCAATTGGGATAACAACTCGTGTTAAACATTTCTTACTTCATAATAGATACACATTTTGGTGCTGTATCAGTCTCAGCCAAAATCACTTCCATACTTCACAAATGATACACATTTTAGTGCTATATCAATATCAAACAAAATCCGGTTTAGAGGTCCATCCCCTATCTTCCCCTAAACCGTGGAGTACATCCCCTATCTCCTCCCATATAACACAATGTATATAAGCAATTATCATATACACGATCACTCAATCAATACACAATTTCGATGTATTATACCAGCCACCATATTCTATGGCATACTCAATTGATTAGTTTTAGTTCGCCTAATCATCATGCATTGTCTACAACAATCAAGACTATCCTCCACCGATAGCCCAAAGCAGTTATTTCTAAATAGAAAATAAATGCACCAAATGGATAAAATATCAACATTTTGTCTAGGTGAGCGATAAATTAATCCAACTACACCCTTTAATCCCGTAATTTCCCAATTCCAATATTCTCAATTCAATTTCTCATATCTCAAAATTAATTATACAAATTAATTTTACCAAACTAAGTAGGGCATTACCCCATAATTCACATAACAACCCTAAGGTTCCATTTCCATCAATGATCCAACATATAATTCCATTTTCCCAACACATTACATACATAAGGGTTTTAAACTTGAAAACCCCTTTTTTGAAAATTACACAAAGCCCCAAACTTTCCCAATATTACCCAACAACCCCAACATATCAAAATGCCAAAATTTAAAGACAAAACTCATAAGATGGAGTAGGGTATCCCTACCGCGAAGTTAAAGCTCAAACGGAGATGAAGACCAAAACCCAACGTGCTCCAAATTCAATAATTTTTAGATTAAACCAAAGCCCTCAACACCCTCTATCTTTTATACAAAGAGGCTAGGCTAGGAACTCACTAGAAGGAGATGAAATCTTAGAGAGAAGGTTTGTAAAGAGAGAGAGAGAGAGAGAGCTCAGATCTAGGGTTTGTATAAAGAAAAGAGATGAAAAAGTGAAGTGTTTCTCGCTGCTGCGATCTGATATAACACAGGCTCACTCGAGCGAAGGATTGATCGCTCGAGCGACCAGACACAAGGAACCCTCGCTCGAGTGAAGAAAGTCTCGCTCGAGCCAACAATACGAAGCTTCAGGTCTGCAACCCAGAAGCACGCTCGAGCGACAGAATGCTCGCTCAAGCGAAGAAACTCAAAACATGCACCTCGCTCACTCGAGCGAAGGAAGTCTTGCTCAAGCGAAGAACTGCACCCTTCAGGTCCAGAACCAGATGCAGACGCAAGATCGAGCGAAGGACTTCTCACTCGAGCCACCAGAAACAAAACTCAACTCTCGCTCGAGCGAACAAACCCTGGCTCGAGTGAAGGATCCAAAACAAAGATCTCACTTGAGCGACAAAAGCCTCGCTCGAGCGAAGGACCAAAATTCTGGGCAGTAACCATTTGCTCCCAATCACTCCCAACCTGTAACAAACCTGCCCACAACATCCTATAACTCAAATACAAAGTATTGAAGGACGGAAACAAGATATATATAACAACCCACATCCACAGAACCAAGTCCGGATTACACTAATCAATGGGGGGAAAAATCGGGATCGCTATAGAATGAATTAATTTAAACAAATTTATACATAAGAAACTAATCCTATTTTTATTCCCTATAAATCTACAAAGACAAAATTAATCACAAAATCAACCATATAAAATATAAGTGGAGAAATATGAATGAAACTATAAATTTAAAGATGGAGCACGGTTAGCCAAGTTTATTTTATGTGATTGGTTCTGCAATTGATTCTATAAACTTGTAACGAATATTCTTAATATTAAAATTTGTATAAAAAGTGTTTTGAAAATATAAAAAAATAATAATTAATCAATAAAAAGTGTCTTGTACAAATTTTTCTTTTTGATTTTAATTGTATTCTTGTGGTCAAGTGACACTTTTTACTTAAGCCTTAATCATAGATTAGGATGGTTTAGTTAGTTTTAAACCATTGTTAAGGCGGGCATGTTGCCTTATTTATTTTAAACTAACAGCTCATAATATAATTTAAAAGGAAAAAATATCATAATATATAAATAAAAGTTAAAAGCATCACACTTGTCAATTTTAAATTTATTTAAATTATTTTTAGCATGAAATACTAATAAATCTTAAATAATAATTTTATGAACTATTTGATCATTGCTTTGTTCATATGGACCCAAATGTGTCATTCTAGTGTGAATTACATAAAGGGTCAAATATAAACGCATGTGTTATATGTTGAGGAATAAATGTGAGTTTTGTCATAATGTTGAAATTATTAAACATAATATTTCAAAAAAAACACTTCTTAGTATATTTTTTTTCAAATATAACACTCTAATATAACATATTAAAAAACTCCTTATGGTACTTTTCTCAAACTTAACACTCCAATGTAACATACTAAAAAACTCCTTAGTATATTTTTCTCAAAAATAACAACGTAACATTTCACAAAAATTCTTTAGTATACTTTTTCCAAACGTAACAAACGTAACATTTTAAAAAAACTCTTTAGTGTATTTTTTTTCAAACGTAACACTCTAATCAATGTAACACAATAATTGCTTAATGTATTTTTTTTCAAACGTAGCACTCTAATATAACACTCCAATCTAACACCAGAAAACTACACTAACAGAAATGTAAATTTTCATATTCGACAACCAACACTTCGGCCACCAATCCCTTCAAAAAGAATATTTCACATCTCACATTTCTATTCTCATCCCAAAAATGAATTAGAAAATTAAAAAAATGAATCATAAAGGGCATTCACTTAAACTTAAATGTCACCAAATCAAATGAATACAACTTCCAAAACAAAAAAAAGACTAATTGGTTTATAAGAAAACTCTTAAGACTAAATGAATTAACATTCCCCGTATGAGATTTATTTATGGGTAAATTTTCCTTATTTTTACTACAAAACTATATAAATAATTTAGTACATAATGCTTTTAAAAAGTTATAAACAAAATAATTTTTTAAAAAAATCATAAACACTTTATTCAAATTACAGCAAACCTTAATTTAGCCTCCTGGTCCTAGAATGTATACATTTATCAAGGCAAGTGGCATGGCTGTGGGGCTACTGACTTAACAAAAGTGATTTTAATCTATAGTTGAACTAAATCCCAAGACCTCTACCATTTTCTAGATTATTTTATCACCATTTTTTCACAAATAAATGAAAATTATGGAGTTTTCATTTCTTTTTTAATTTAGAAAAAGTGTTCTTCTTATTAAAATGAATTGTGGTTTTGTTTTTGTTGCTTTGTTAATTTATATAAGATGGGAAGGGGAGTGTCATTTAAAATAATCAAATATTAAAATATAGAAATGTTTGTAAAGCAAATGATTTGGGCATAAAATATAAAGAGTATTTGAAATTTGAACTTTAAAGAGATTATTCTAATCAGAGTCACTTTTATCTCGTGAAAGAAAGATGTTATTTTTAAAATCATTCTATTTTCCTTTCATTTAGCGGTGGTGCTACATGCACCAATTAGTATACTAACTAGTATATTAACACTAGTTATGACATTATTATTGATCCCACTCATTAATTACATTATAAATATCAAAAATCTCTTAAATTATGTCACATCATCAATTGGTACGTTAGTTGGTATATTAATTGGTGCATATAGCATTATTCTTCATTTAGAGTAGATTAGAATAAAAAAAAAAAAAATTCAATTAACATTCTTCATAATGATATGTGAAATAAAAACTATATAATTATTTTAAATTTTATTAAAAAAAATTTAGAACACTCATTAATAACACAAATTCTTATAAATTCTTGAGAAGAAGTTTGTCAATTAGTTAATTGATTGGTCACATTTTACTTTTTCTTGTGTGAATTTGCAAATTTTTTTTTTAGAGTTCCAAAGTTCCTTGATCCAACAGGCACTGATTCTCACCTACCAAGTTTAGAAGCTGGTTATTTATTGATGAGCAATATGGCCAATTCATTCACCTCTAAACCGTATGATATATAGATAATTATTTAGTAATTTCAAAATATCATATTATATTATTTAAATATTATTTTAAATCAATTTTGTAGTGAAAAATTTACAAAGGGAATGACTCACTTAGTATGCATTACGGTTTCTTATTTACCTAAAATATCTCGTAAATAATGTTACATGATACTCTAAAAATATTTATCGATTTTTATAAATTATTATTGTTATGTTTTTTTAGATAGGATATAAATTATTATTATTATTATTATTATTATTATTATTATTATTATTATAAAGAATATGAAAATAACAACTTGGTCCATCATTAACTTATTGTTATGGATTTGAGTGTCGAAAAATAATAAATTAGGATTAAAATTACAAATATCTTATACTTCGTAGACTGCTCTTTAACTGGAGGCTAATCACTTTTACCAATCTCTTGACATATGCAAACATGAAAGTTTTTCAAATTGGTTGACTTGGATAATTGTAAGCAAAGAATAATTTTAAGCAAAATTTTCGAAATTATTTGACTTTGATAATTGTAGGCAGAGAATAATTGTAATATTAAAAAAAAAAAAAAGAGTTACATAATTTCATTGTGTCAATTGGAATGTGTTTCATAATATAATAATGTATATATTATCATTTCATCTATTATTTTAGTTTGCAATAGTACCATAAAATGAAAAGAAAAAATGTTTTGGGTTAATAAATATTCATATTTAAGAGGAGTTTGATGAAAAATTTTACAACAGTTCTCCTCCTTTATGTATGTCAATTTTATATTTTTTTTTTCACCAACTTCAAATAGAAAATCCAATTACCTTTATGTTACACTTTGTTAAAAATTAATCCAATTTTTTTAAAAATTGCATTGACCTATATTTAATCAAGTTAAGTTCAATATAGATTGCAAGTAAAATGAGTTATTTTACATTAGATTATTTGTGTCAAAAGCACTTTGCTTATTTATTTATTTTAAAAATTTTAAATTTGGTAATGGGGTGGTTATAGTGATCAAATGGAATCCTTTGGGAAATTTAGTATAACTTTTGAGGGAAATTAAATTATGAATAAAATAAAAGAAGCCTGGAATAAATTATTATTTCAACACCGACAACTTGGAATTAAATTAGTTGGTTGTGGTGTGTGATAATAAATAGGTCTAAGTAGAGCTTATTTTAAGGACAAGTGCTCATAATTTATACGAACTGAACAACTAAAGCCACATTCCCATCTCCTTTGTCTGCCACTTGGCCTTTGTCTATGTAGCAATTCTCCATGCGACAATCTCTGCTGACTCACCATGCCACATCATTTATAGACAACCACGTGGACACAAATAGAAATTGACACATGGCATACTCCACATGTAGTAATGTTAAAGGTGCCGCCAATGAGTGCAATTCATGATTGATGTAAAAGCATAGCAACAAAATTCTTTCAATTATACTACTTGTACCATATTTTCTTCTAATATGTGGGCGAATTTGGGAATATGGTTAAATGTTAATTTTTAGTTTTTAATCTATTTTGTATCATATCATCTTTCTATTTTTTTATACGTTTTTTTCCAAAAGAGCAAAAAAATTAGCTTTTAACCAACTTTCTAAAACAACCATTTGTCTATTATCTGGGTTGTCTTGAAAAATTGGCTTAAAATTGACTTTTTAACTTTTTTTTGACTTTTTTTTTTATAAAAAAGTGTATAAAAAAGTAGAAAGATGATATAACTCAAAATAAGTTAAAAATAAAAAATGGACTTTTAACCATGTTCCCAAATTGGCCCCTAATATGTATTCACAATTATTAATATAATAAGTCCATTTATATTTAATAAATGAATGTATCGCAAAACAAAACGTGATTATTTAAAATATATATATAAGCCTACATTGTTGAAAATTTTAAATATATTATATTTATATGTGTGGCTTGTTTTTTATTTTTATTTTAGATAGGGTATGTATGGCTTGTGTATATGAAAAGATTTTTTTTTTTTTTTTTTTATAGATGAAGTGTATATGAAGAGATTGAATTAGGTAATTCCAAGATTTTAGAATATGGTCATGGAATGATTTATTTGTCAAGAGGAAAAGGAATTTTTATTTATTTGTTTATTTATTTATTGTTTTTTAATAGACAACATAAAATAAGAAAGGATCTTTGATTGACATAGTCGTAAAATTGGTTATAAATCTTTTTCTTTGTTTTTTTTAAATGACAGACAATTTTTCAAATTAAAATCTTAGATACTGTTTTTTCTAAAAACACTTGGTAGCTATAATTCTCTGAATCATCACTACACTAGTATCAGCTGGACTTCTACCTCAATCATGACAACCATATTGAACGTAATCACATTACATATATAACAAAATAAATAAATAGAGTAATTTTTTTTTTCCCTAGAAGAGTAATCTTCTTTTGTGTATTATATACACCTTAATAGCTCATAAATTCAATTTTGGTGATTCAAACGGTTCATTTTATATATAGTTTATCGAATAAATCATTTATGTAAAAAAATCAAATTTATCATAATTAATTAACTAAATCACATTTATCTCAAACAAAATGAACGATATATTCTCAAAATCATACTACTAGAAAGTTCCATTCCTGTTTTCTTACTACTAAATACAAAAGCAGCAGTGATAGAAAATTTTAGTAAGCTAAGAAATCCATTTATATATAGCATTTTTTTCGTAAGCTAGGATTCAAATTCAACACCCCAATCCATCCTTTCTTTCTCTCTTTAGAAAGAGTGAATCCACGAAGGTTTTTTTCTGTTTTTGGCTATGATTGATCCATATAGGTTTTGATTACCATAAATAAGTAGTAAACAAACTAGATGAGTTGTTTTCCTCTCACCCACCTCCTCTTCTCTCTCGTCTTATACACACACACGCAATCATAGGAAAGGCACACATAGTTCATTGCTTAGTGAAGTTGAAGGAAATCCCCACTCTATTCTTCATCACTGAAAATGGATGAAAATTGGAATTTGTGGGCTGTGGTGAGAAGTTGCTACACTCCTGCCACCACATCCGCTTCTGCCACAGCCACCAAGTATGTTACCCCACCAGAATACCCCATACCTATCTCAGCTTTTATGGTTTTTGAATAGAACAATTGTAACACTTTCGGGAGAAGAAACAATGGTTTTGAGGAACTAGATCAAGTTTACAGAACTTCCTTTGCACACTCACAACCTATCATCAACCCTCTTCTTGGTGGATTGAATCACCTAAAACAACCACAACCCATCAATCCTAATGGCAATCCCACACCCTTTGGTTCTGTTCTTAGTGGATTCAATCACCAAAAACAAGAACCACCACCACCACATCCCCAACCCATGAACCCTAATATCATCCACACCACACCCTCCAGTTCTATTTTTGGCAATTCTAGTAAACTAAAAACACACTCCATGACGAACCCTAATATCATTGATCCAGAAGAAGAGCAAAAACCACAACCCATCAACCCTAATATCATGGACAAAGAAGACGAAGCAGAACAAAACCCACAACTCATCAACACTAGTACAGTTCTTCTACTTGCACAAAAAGCACTACACACAACCATCTCACATGGGTGTGAGATACACAAAAAGGCTGAACTCACCTCATGTGAGAGAGTTGTATATAATACTATGATTGGTAATATGACCATCGAGCCCTCTATTTTTGTTCTTGGTGAGTCCAGTAACCAACAACAACCACCACCACCACTACCAACAAAGAAACAGCACTATCGAAAACATCCACAACCACCACTAGCAAAACCAAATATACTACCAGAGCAATGTGGGTATCAGTATCAGAGGAAGAGGAGTCAGAGGACAGCAGCAGTGGAGGTGGATGCTGAAAACCTCCCAGAGGTGGATCCATGGAACTGGCGTAAATACGGAAGAAAGCCCATCAAGACATCGCCATACCCGCGAAACTACTACAAGTGTAGTAGTGAAGGAAACAAGTGCGAAGCAAAGAAATATGTGGAGAAGAGTCTGGAAGATCCAGAGAAATTCATGGTGTCCTACAGTGGCAAGCATCACCACTCTCCTCCACGCCGCCGCAGCACTCTCTCCTGCACTACACGATTGAAATCATCCACCACCACCAAGAAAGCTTCATGTTCAAACGAGGATGCAGTGCATGACAATGTTACAATAGAGGTGGAAGATGATGATGACAAGGAGGACATATTGAATTCGGAAAATGTTTTCATGGGTCTTCACGATTTGGTTGGAGGCTTCTAAATGACAGGGAAGGTTGACATATGTTGATTTCCCAAGTTTGCTTTTTTAGTAACTAAATTTTCTTCATTCTTTTTTTTTTCTTTTTTTGGGTTTGATGTCGAGTTGAATTTTTGTCAGTTCAAGGACTCGTTTGAGATTATTTCATAAATCATAATAGAAGTTGGTAGTTTTTGATTAACTGGAGAATGGAAAAGAATAATCATTTAGTCTCACTAAGTTTTGGAGAAGATAAAATAAATAAAATATTTTTTGGTGCGCATGCTGCAATATTCTCCTCACATTTTTTGTTCTAATTCTGTGTACCTAGCATTTTTATAAAAACAACATAATAATATTAGAAACGAACAAAACACAATAAAAATGGAAGAAAAAAACAAATCCTTCTCTCTACTATAACTCACATTCCTGTCCACATATACATATATATATATCTATATTTAATAGCACTGCTCTTTAATTCTGTTCCTCTTCTGCTTCTCTTTGTGGGTACAAGTCCCATAAGGACGAAACCTGCAATCCCAAGTTTGTAACTCTCCATTGTCGAACTCAAGACTAAAGCACAAATATATACATACATTATATACACATAATATACATTGAGATAAAAAGACAAATGGGAAGAGAGAGAGGGAAATTTTTAGCAGTTCTGGGTAAATCTTAATGTTGGTGGGATGTTAAATCATGCTTCATTTGTTACATCTCTCTTTAGCCCAAATCATCAATAGATTGTCCTCGTAACAAACATTTAAGAGAAGTGCAAAAGTTTAAAATGAGAATGCAAACTATGATTCAGCAATGTTCTTCTATTTAAAAAAGAAACTTCCCTCTCACTAGCTATAGCTAGCTACACACAATTTGTGTCTTTGCATTTTCTCACTTTCAGGAGTTATTATGACTAAAAATAGTACAAGAGCAGAGCATCCAAAGGTTTGTAAATAGTGAAACCTCGGACAAAAATTCCCAACTCGATCATTTGGCCATGGGATGATCATTCATGATTCAACAATTATGAACAAATATATCACGTGAAGAAAAGAATCGCACCTTAGAACTATTACCATGAACCATCATCATTGTCCATTATTCTAGCTCTTCCATTTCCATCTCCAGAATCTTAAGAAAACCGCTACCTGAACTATCCAATCTAAGCACTGAAACAATCTGCCCCTTCCTTGCCACTAACCTCATTTACGTATCAACAACAATTTCATTGGGTATGGGGACTACTACCATCGGTTTTGCATTACTTTGCCTTTTGGTCAAGGACTGTCAAATTTTACTTTTCAAGATTTAAGTCTCAAATGCAAATCCATTGATAGCGTAGATGCTTCAAACAAAATTTGAGTTGTTGAGTCATCTTCACTGAGATTACAAGTCACTTTCCACCGGTCTTTCAGAATCTGTTCTGATCTTTTCGGGTGTAGTTTCACTCTCATGGAGCTCCTCCTTGTAGCTCGAGGTTTTCCCTGCCAATTGTTGGTCATCCCCACTAATATAGCTAATGCCCTCATCAGAAATAACAAAAGCACCAGAATCTCCATTGCAGTGATTAAAATCACCAGATCCACTGAGCACCATAACGTCCTTGTCCAAGTGATTCCCAACTCGTTCCTCAAAAGTAGGAGACGAAGAACTACTGCACTCAGAATGAGACTTTCCCACATCTTTTGTCCTCGCACCATTTTGATTAAGAAAACCAGGTTTTGCAAATCCACTAATATGACTTTATTAGGATTGTAAAAAGATGCACATTCAGCTAGTTCTGAAGGAGCTTTTGCTTTCCCACCTCTCTTTGGAGAATTGTTGCCATAATGCTTTCTGAGAAAACCTGGAGGAAACAGAGGCTTCAACTTTCCTTCAGAAGAATTTCTTCTAGCCAACTTCCCTGTGGCATCCTTAGTACTACTAGATGATGGCAAGCCCTTTCCAGTCTCCATTTTTGCCTGCTCACCGTTGCAATCAACAGGACTAATCTCATCAAGAAGTTCACCTGAGCTTAAATTACCAACAGGAGCATCATGAGAAATTTTTCCCTCCTCACAGACACCATTCTGTATTGGCTGAGCGCTTTCACTTGAAGATTCAGTCAACCTTTCGGCACTACCTCTCTCAGCTGTATTCTCATCAACAGCAGAATGAGGAAAGTCTGATTCAGAATTTTGAGAATAAGCTTTAGGCTTAACCATCTCACTTAGAGAAGAACCAACCGCAAAGACTAATCTATCAGCATGTACAACAGGAGAAGCGGTTTCTTCAATCGCATCAGAATACCCATTGCCATGTACTTCAATATCTTGTGGAACAGATGAACTTGACTCAGAATCTAGCATTTCAATGTCCTCTCTCACATCTTCAGAATTAGTTCTCTCCTTTTTGCAAGTAGAAACTTTTTCTTGTGAGTCGCTATCAGATGACAAGGAACCAGAAGTACATATGCCATTAATTGACTCGGCTGTAGTGAGGAATTCAACTGATTGTTTGACATGGGGCTCCCCTTCTTGAACTGTTTGCTGCTTCCCCTTAGTTAAAGATTCAATTGGCTTTAGACATGATGGTCGAGCACAAACCCTGAAAGCAACAACAAACAAGATCATTTATATATACATATTATTAGGTATTCAACAAAATTGATATTGCCCAAGATAAGTCTATATGCATAATTTTTGTGAGAGGCCTCATGCTTTTGTGGGCTTAAAAACATGTTGTAACAATTTTCAATATCTTGGGGTCATTGCAATAACTTTTAGCTGGAGTGGAGGGTCCAGTGGTTGATCTCCTCCAGGCTCCAACAGGAATTCATGGGCAGCATTTGCAGTCCATTATCATAACTAGAATCCAATTACAGAAACAACCCCAATTTAATCGGCATATTAGCCCCTTAAGAGTGTGCTTAGTGTGCAAGTGTTAAATATAGGGTTTTGTTGTCAGAGTTTTCAAATAGATGCTATGAAGTGCCGAATCATTGAATGAATTTCACATATGATTCTCCCTAACCAGAAAAATCAACCAAGTCTTTTTAAGGCAACAAGCTTTGTAGTACTAATAACAGTCTATTTGTATGGGATGATTTGGAGAGAAAAGAAAAGATAATCCCTTATAACCTACTTTTTGAATCTCCCCAACAGTGGAGAGATTTGAAGAAGCTTCAAAAGTCAAGCTACAGGAAAGGATCACACATATAAATGGATAAAATAAAAAATGAGTATCGTGCTGTTTTCAAGAAGCCTTATTTATAATATTGCCTATAATTTAAATCAAATTTTGGCAAGTTTTGTTGTCAAAGAAGTCACTAAAAAAAGGTTGAATATGCAATGAATGTAATCTTTTTAAATGATATGTTTAAGATAATGATCAAGAAAAAAAAAATCATATAGTGATACCAGGATGAGGGTCATATTAAATAGCATGTGAAGGGGTTTTAAGATATAAGAAAGTAGTTTACTTAACAGGAGAAAAAAGAAAGATATAAGAAAGTAATGACTAAATAAGAAAGTATTTTAATTTGTATTAGGATTAACACAGTTTCATTAATGAATAAGAGAAGCCATAAGGCGCAAAGGAGAAAGCAATGAGCTGTCTTTCACCATTGGTGATAGGTCTGCTCCTCATCTACTTCTTCCTCATCAAGGAGATGTAGGGTTAGAGGTTGTTATAACTTAGCCTTTTCCTCAAAAGAGGGCTTGGCCATATGTTTCAAATCACATTTTAAGATATTATTCCACGTCAATCATGAACCTGTGTATCCACTGAATTTTAGGTGATAGGCCATCCTTGAGTAACAAAATGTATGACAATTACTCTTATATTGAAATTGACAAGTCACTAATAGCAGGGAAAGTAAGAAGATCAGTTGCCTGCTATACAACAGCATATAAGCCCCCTGCGAGAGCACCTCTTCCAAATCAACCCTCATGACTTGAAAAAAAAATTGTGAATCAAGTTAGATGAAACTACAAATTCAAGTAGACTAACAAAAACAATACACGTTTCAACAAGACCACATAAATATTGCATTTTCTACTGATGTTTGTCTTGACCAGAATTAATTATGTCCCATATTTTTGCATAATGAACAGAGATTTACAAACTAAATGCGCACTGACAATGAACCAGCAGTAAAATTCAAAGAGTATGATACAGACGAGAGAGGAAGCTTCCATGGAGGACATTCTCAAAATGCAATGGGATTTTTTTCGAAGAAGTGAGATCACCAAGTCTTACACTCGGTGTTATCAGATAGATGCCTTGGCGAATGGATGTCAACACACACACACACACATATATATATATAGAGTTTAACATGGAGTAACTAGACAGAAATATATTCACATATGGGACATATGCTTATTTATACATGTGGTACTGGTCCATTTCCCCACTTTTTTTTTTCTTTTTGAGTCCCTAGGTACACAGAGAGAGAGAGAGAGAGAGAGAGA
The DNA here is from genome assembly GCA_036172215.1 of Camellia granthamiana. Lineage (NCBI taxonomy): Eukaryota > Viridiplantae > Streptophyta > Magnoliopsida > Ericales > Theaceae > Camellia > Camellia granthamiana. The sequence continues at coordinate 50,236 of JAXFYN010000340.1, read as the reverse complement.
GAGAGAGAGAGAGAGATAGCTATTTCTACCTTGCAGTCATCAATCCTATACCATTTTCCACAAAAATCCTTTGTATAACAAATGTAATGGCCGAAAAACGATGCATTTAGCATGTCAACATGGACAACCACTGCATATAGCTTGTAAACATCGTTACCATCTCCTACTTCACTCATGTAAGGGCTAAGATCTAAAGTCTCAGGGAAAGTCACCCCCTTGTTAAGTTTCCCAAACCTCCCGCTCTGTAACAAATATGTGCATAAATTAGAACTTATCAGAGAGAATAATAAAAATTTCAAACTTCTTCAAGCATTTAATTCACAAAACCAAAACTAAAATTCTGCCATGGACTAATCACCAATTCAAGATGTAGTTCAAAATTTAATCAGATGGAAAATTAATGACTACTATGCTATGCTATTTCCACAGCCTAAGTATTGGCTGCTTCCACAGGAACCTCACTAGGTGGGCCCAACATGTGAGTTGGTGCAGTGCCACCAAAAAGGTGTGGAAATAGTGGTTCTCCCTTGAAAATTGTTGAAGATATACCCCAAGGAGGGAGGAGGAAAAGAGGAAGGACTACTAATATATATATATATATATATGCCAAAAGTGAAGGAAAGAAAAACTTATCACAAACCTGAAACCGCTTTAAAGCAATTGTAAGAATGTTTGAGGCCCTTCGAACAGTAAGACGCTTCCATGCCATGACATACTCATTGCATCTGCAAAGAGATTGGCATATTATGATCTTAATACCATTGATTCAGTGGTGTTTACAGCAGAACATTTGCAGCAATATGTTTACAAGTAATCATTTATATTAATAATTATTACTACATTAGTGGAAAAATCAAACCCCCACAATGGGATATCATTGAATTGGTCCTTCTTCACTAGGCAAAAGAGTTGGCATCAGTAAAGGTTCAAATTCAAAGACAAATAGAACTATTGTGTCCTGATGTACCATATATAAAAAATAAAATAAAATAAAAAAATAAAAGGCCATGCTAACGAGAGCCCTATGAGCTGTCATTAAGGTGGAGATCATGCCGAAATAGTTATGGGTCCCAATATATTTTTCACATATCCCTACTAGAGTAAATATAGCATACCAGTGGTAGCCTACAAAAAAAAAAAAAAAAACATAACAAGGCAATGTATCTCTATGTTTGACATGAAAACAAGAACAACCCTTACCCATCACATTTATACATATTATCTCCGTGAAGCCGCTCTCTGACAGTGAATAGGTCCAAGCATTCCTCTAAAGATGTGGCATCCCCTTGAATTTCAACAGTTAGATCCATCATATTTTCATACTGATTTGAAACATTATTGCATTTTGAACAAATCACCTGGGAAATAAGAGAGAGAAAAAAAGGAATTAACACATTCAGGACAGAATCAAAGAAAAATGGTTATAGCTAGATGCAAAAACTATTTTCATACTGATTTGAAACATTATTACATTTTGAACAAATCACCTAGGAAATAAGAGAGAGAAAAAAAGGAATTAACACATTCAGGACAGAATCAAAGAAAACTGCTTATAGCTAGATGCAAAAACTATAGGGCACACAACGTTATGTGGGTGTTTGGGAAGTGGGTTTTTATGTAGATTTTTTTAGTTGTAGGGTATTATTGGATAAAAAATTTTTGGTGCTTGGGAAGACAGTTGGGTTTTTTTGTGGTTGGATGTGATGTTTGTGAGAGAAAAAGTGAAATGATTATGGGGTTGGATGTGATATTTTGTTTGGATTTGGTTTTTTTGGTTTTGCAAAAATTTTGTCATTTAGTGAAAAAAATCAAAAAAAACCCAAACCCAAAACTTGCCAAACACCACCTATAAAACAAAAAATTCACCTCAAGTCTAAGTGTGACGGGTTATAACATTTAAGGCACAGCCACGAAGTGAACTGTCACTCCTCTAGGCTTGCCTTATGCCCAGTTATGATCTGAACAACTACACCAGCTTCCAGTAAGCAATTAAAATTCTTTTCCCTCATAGTTTTATTGATTTATTTCAACTAACATTCTATTTATAACTATGCAGCACATTCAAAGTTTTTAATGCCCATTCAGCTGTTATTTGACACCAGGAATTGCCAGATAAACTTTGATCAGTGATGCAGAAAATATTTCCTTACAAAGTCAAGGGACAACAAAGCCACATATGACTGAAAGAAAAAGGAAACGACATTATCATGATGGATATGCTGGAATCATAAAATAATTATGTTAAGAATCTACCACCTGCATGCTCAACCAGAGTAGAAACAAGAATGGGTATACTTGCAAGTCAACAGAATGTCAGAATCTATAACGGTGCATTTCACAGATTAATATCAAAACCTCAGTGTAATTGCAAGCTACCTGAGATTGGAGATGACCCCCAAATATATGTTGAATAAGGGTTGTTTCTTGAGTGCTAGGATGAAGGGCCTTCTCTCCCCCAAATTCATCTAGGCACACTGATTGCATAGTATCGATAGCAAACCTGCAAAATGAATGAACTTAAGGCTCCATTTGTTTTGACGTAAAATGTTTTTGTCTAAAAAATTTAACTCAATTTCCGTTGTTCAGTTGAACAAAAAACAAGTAAAATATTTTTGAAGGAAAATATTTTTGCATCATTTTCTCAAAAATGACTTAACTTTAAAAATTTCGCAAGTCAAGTTTTACAAAGTTAACTCTCACTCAGTACCTTTTCGACATGTTTAGCCTATTCAAATAAATATCTTAACTCACTAAAAAATCATAAATGACACTTTATTGGATCAAAATTTCTCTTTTAGGCACTAAAATGTTTTTTTTTCAAGTGTCAACCAAATGCCGAAAACCAAAAAGAAAAATATTTTTTCTATGTAAAATCAATTTACAAGAAAAATATTTTTTTGTGAAAATATTTTACGTTGAAACAAATGGAGCCTAAATCAAAATGAAACGTGTAAAATTTGTTATTGAAATCAGTAAAACTTTATCATATTAAACCAACACTGGCCATCAAATACACGAGGGTTCATGATAAAGTTTTCTTTATAGATAGAGACAAACTACGTTAAACTAGGAGTAAAGCAAGTAATAGGACCTCATGAACTCATGCGCATCCTCTTGTTTTCCATAGCCAAGGTCACTACCAATATTAGGTAACCGCGAGAGAATATTAATTGGTGAAAAGGGATGCCGACTTTCACTGGATCTTTCGACATGGGTTTGAAATTCACAAAGGAAGCACCAACCATTCTGTCTGCCTGAGCAACAAGAAACAACAAACAAAAGAGTGAGAAATTGTTTGATCATCCATAAAATATAGGCCACAAAAAGTTTTCGTTTGCATTTACATTCTTTCCGATGGCCTTTCTCCAACAAATAGGCAACAAGGGGCCGAGTGTACACAAGACATTGTTGAACTACATTAGCAAAGCAGCTGCACAAATACAATTACAATATAGCACATTGTGAGTTAAAATTGGATACTTAAGCATGTGCACTTTATGCAATTGAAGCTCTCAAGCCAGTGAAACCATCTGAACAATAAGTTTAGAACAAATAATGGAATGGTAAACACAAACCTGTTTCCACAATTAAGAAGCCCACATGGAGGGAATCCTCGCTTGTCCCAATTAAATAGTTCCACAAAATCCTCATAGGGGAAAAGAATCTGAAATGTTACTGCACATTACTGGTGTCCTTCCCAACCAAAAGGCGTATTAAAATATATGAATATAAAGATCAATAAAAAGAAAATTATTTACCTCTTTTGACTGTTTGGTAATATTAACGGTTCCACTGGAAGGAACCAGTGCAACTGCACTAGAATCTCTCCGTCCATGTTGCATATATGCAGACTGCATTGATTTTACCTGCCCAGATAATTGGAAGTCCTTGCATTTTGTCTTATGCCCAGATTTCCAATGGGAAGTTTGGCAAGCTCCGGAGCTGGGATAAAGGAAGAAAGATTTAAAACATTAAAAACTCGTGCAAGAAGACAAGATCAAACTCTTATGACAAAGAAGTTGGAATTAAGACGAAGCAGCAATACATAAAACCATAGGTTAATTACAAAAGATCCTGAGGTTAATGCCAAGAACAGAAAATAATACAGGAAACTTAAAGAGGAATAAATAAAAACAGAAAGTGCTGCCAAATAAGCTTATAGCAATTACCTCCTGAACAAAAAAACAAAAGCAAGACACAGACTGAAATTTCTTCCGTGGGAGTCACTTCTCAGGGTGTGTTAACGAAGGAACAAAAAAAGGTCCGCATAAAAAAGAAATGTCTACCTAGAAGGATCAAAATGATTAAGGTCCTTATTCAGGCTAGTTGCAGATGATTGCTGACCAACCTAAAACTTCTAACTAGCAGCGTTTTTTTTTTTCCTTTTTTGATAAGTTCATCTAATCCAATATCAAATCCATACTATTACTTCAATAGTAAACAGTTATCGAGAATGGTTCTGTCCTCACTGTTCATCAAATTTTATAAAGCAAAATTTAATGTTTGAGGAAGAAAGGCAATTTAAACCTTTGGCAAAATATCACCGACAGTTGTACAAATAACATCAGTTATTTAAAGCCAGTAGTTTCCTTTTAAGGACATCCTGCCACATGAAAAGGCTTGACTCTTCAATTTGAAAGAAGCCAACTGGATTGGGACACAATGATAAATCCAGGTTTTCAAATTAACCAGCTGAGTTGCTCAGTAAGTAGCCAATCTGACTCTTGAAGGTGAGGGCAAAGCTTATCAACAGCTATGGCATGCTTTTAGGACATTAACTGAAACATAAACTTCAAACTTATTGACAAGTATAGCTAGTACTGTACTGCCTACATCATCACTTCTATTCAATATATACTTTGAAAATGAATTTATTTATTTTTTCTCAAGTAACTCACACAGTGTATCTAGAAAATGTTTTGCACCAAATTACCATAGCATAGAATCTAAAACCGTGGTTGGCAATCAAATTAAACAAATCAAAAAATAATTGTCGCCAACACATAAAATTCCCATCAAACTATAACTTACAGCTATGTACTTTAATACTTCTCTCATATCTTTCCCTTCTTTATAAAGGATGCATCTTCCTTTCTATCTCCATTTCGTTCAATTTACCTCATTTTAGAACAGAAAAGAGAAATAAACATAAAAAAGAAACATACTTTAATACAACACAGAGTAGTAATAGATCGTGATGCTCTTTCCAAAACCTTCCACTCTTCAATCCTGGGAAACGAGATACTATGTCATCTGGAAAAGAGGGAGTGCCTGGCTTTTCCAATGCAGCCTTCACCTATCATTGTACAAAAAGGTTTATAGTCAAAATTTTAAATAAAATTACCACAACAGTTTTAAGATTCAATATATGATATTTCTAGATCTTCATTGAAGCAACATTTAAATTTAAGGACTGGTTGATAGATGTTGAGGGGGCATACCATGATACTACCAATGGAAAGGATTATAATTTTTTAGACTTCTGTGGAATGAATTAGCATTTCAAAATTAAGGTTCTACGCATTTTTCAATCCATGCCAATGTGCATACATGGATTGCTTCAACTAAGAGTTCAGCTTATTGTAATTCTTTTTCAAATTGAATTTTTTAAATGAAAAACACCAATGCTTAAGACTCATGTCACGCATCCTAGACCTATATGTTAGGAAGTTAAAAATGGAAAAACCAGGCTTTCACCATTTAAACACTATTTGAAATAAGGAGGGATAGGAGAACAACAGTCCACACAAATCATAGCTTTAAGATGATTCCCAAGTTGACCACCCTTTTAAAAATCCAAAGCTACAAAAGTACTAACCAACCAAGTGGAACTCTTTCATCAAGCATACAAAACTTACTTTGTCCCTTATTAGAAGTGACACTGCAATCCTACCAAGTACATCTTCTATCCTTAAGTCCTTTAGGAACACCATCTGCAGCAAAATAATGAGTGAAAACAAAAAATTAATAGTAGACAAAAAAAAAAAAAAAAAGAAGAGGAGAGAGAGAGAGAGAAATTAAGGTCATAAAAGATGTAGAACGAGCAGCAGAAAAACTAATTATAAGGGACAAACTGATCAGTGGGTGCACTTACTGATCACTTGTGGTAACTGATTACTAGTTTGAGAATCAATATCCATAGAGCATGGGCTTGGTATATCGAGAACCTTCGCTTCAATCTCCGGCTCTTCAATAGGAGTCTCATTTGCTTTTGTGTCACCCTACAATAACATCAAATAATAAAGAGAAACCATATGAGTTAAGTATTGCTTCATTACAGTTAACTAAGAATGCAATTTATGTAGTCTATTTCGCTAGCAACTCTTTCATATAGAACCATATTCAGAGTTCGTAGCGATTAACTCACATAGGAAGATGAAATAAACAAACCGTCAAACAAGAATTAGGATGGTATGATTTTGATTTTTGGTTAACAAAATAATCAAAAAGAAAATAAACCTAAACAGAAGATAAATTGCTTCATTTTTCTTTGGCTGGTCAAAAAGTATTTTGGAAATTCCAACCAAACCGTGCCAAAATATTTTCTTCAACATTAACACACCAACGAGAAGAATATGCAGGAAGTAAAACTTGTGAATGAACTTACAAAGACTTCTTTTTGGTATTCTGTGTTTAGTAATTTCTCCAGAAAAAGAACCTTTTTCTTGATAAATTCAACATGTCTTCTCTGCATCTCTCTATAATGATATAATGACGAAGAATCTTGAAATAACTGTGATCGGTTTGCAGTGTCAGGTGCTCTGTTTGCAGCATCAATTGCTAAATCGTTCCCAACAACAGTTCCTTTTGTCTCATTCATAGGAGTTTCAGCACTAACCACATTTGCACCATCTTGTGATTGAGATGCTCCTGGTACAAGGAGAGTTACAACCGGAAGATTCAGCTCCTGACAAATGACCTCTTGAACCTTCAGGTCCTTGTCATCAACAATAGCTTGCCACCTTCCATAGCCATGCCTTCACATCCAACCATATTAGTTATGAAAATAGATTGTTAATATCTATCATGTATAAACTATGAGCACTTATCTTACGACTAATCCTATCAAAGTTTGGGCTTGTTTGGTGCAGCTTATGGAGCTTCTTATAGATTTTTTATTTTGGAAATTTGTGCCAGAATGTTTGGTGTTTGGCACTCACATAAAACATTGGGGGTGTGACATGCTATGGAAATGCGACTTGCCCTATAGTTTTGGAAAAGTAGTGCACATGACACAGACATTTACTCATAAACACACAAGTACTTCCATAGACGCATAAATTCACATATAAAAAATGTATTTCTTGTCACGTCTTTGTATTTAGTCAAAATCCACTTTTGGAATTATTCAAGTTCACAAGGCTTGAGCCCATCCAATGACCATTTTATTTCCAATATCAAAAAGCAACCAAAAAATGCTTGTCAGAGAAACATACATAAAATCAGAAGCTCATGGTTAACAATAACATTAGTAAAAATAAACATATAAATGATAAGCAATACAACCAATTGCCATAGTGTTATCAGCAAGAGTCCATCATATCAAAGACGTAGAAGTCAACAGCTATGGCATGCTTTTAGGACATTAACTGAAACATAAACTTTAAACATATTGACAAGTATTGCTAGTACTGTACTGCCTACATCATCACTTCTATTCAATATATACTTTGAAAATGAATTTATTTATTTTTTCTCAAGTAACTCACAGAGTGTATCTAGAAAATGTTTTGCACCAAATTACCATAACACAAAATCTAAAACCGTGGTTGGCAATCAAATTAAACAAATCAAAAAATAATTGTCACCAACACATAAAATTCCCATCAAACTATAACTTACAACTATGTACTTTAATACTTCTCTCATATCTTTCCCTTCTTTATAAAGGATGCATCTTCCTTTCTATCTCCATTTCGTTCAATTTACCTCTTTTTAGAACAGAAAAGAGAAATAAACATAAAAAAGAAACATACTTTAACACAGAACGGAGTAGTAATAGATCATGATGCTCTTTCCAAAACCTTCCACTCTTCAATCCTGGGAAACGAGATACTATGTCATCTGGAAAAAGGGGAGTGCCTGGCTTTTCCGATGCAGCCTTCACCTATCATTGTACAAAAAGGTTTATAGTTAAAATTTTAAATAAAATTACCACAACAGTTTTAAGATTCAATATATGATATTTCTAAATCTTCATTGAAGCAACATTTACATTTAAGGACTGCTTAATAGATGTTAAGGGGGCATACCATGATACTACCAATGGAAAGGATTATAATTTTTTAGACTTCTGTGCAATGAGTTAGCATTTCAAAATTAAGGTTCTATGGATTTTTCAATCCATGCCAATGTGCATACATGGATTGCTTCAACTAAGAGTTCAGCTTATTGTAATTCTTTTTTTAATTGAATTTTTTAAATGAAAAACACCAATGCTTAAGACTCATGTCATGCATCCTAGACCTATATGTTAGGAAGTTAAAAATGGAAAAACCAGGCTTTCACCATTTAAACACTATTTGAAATAAGGAGGGATAGGAGAACAACAGTCCACACAAATCATAGCTTTAAGATGATTCCCAAGTTGACCACTCTTTTAAAAATCCAAAGCTACAAAAGTACTAACCAACCAAGTGGAACTCTTTCATCAAGCATACAAAACTTACTTTGTCCCTTATCAGAAGTAACACTGTAATCCTAACAAGTACATCTTCTATCCTTAGTCCTTCTTTAAGAACACCATTTGCAGCAAAAGAATGAGTGAGAACAACAAATTAATAGCAGACAAAAAGAGAGAGAGAGAGAGAGAGAGAGAGAGAGAGAGAGAGAGGTCATAAAAGATGTAGAAAGAGCAGCAGAAAAACTAACTAGAATAAATAATCACCTGAAAAGGTTGGTGAGTCAGTAATATCCTCAGCGATGTGTGTCAAGAAAAGAGTCCCATATCTGGACAACAAAGATTAACCATAAATCAATGTACCCTACTGTTACAAAATTGCAAATAAATAAATAAATAATAAAAAATATATATATATGAAAGTTTTTGATTAACAAAAATGCTGCGGTCACATTTTAGCATCACTACAAGTCACTAATCAAGAAGATTCCAAATATTAAGAAGATATTATATTGCGTACTCTTTAATTTCTTCGCAAGTCTTTTGCTTCAAGCGTGGCGTGAACTCTGCCCAGTCAAACTCCTCAACTCCAAATCTGTCAAACAATCCATATCATTAAAGACCAACATACGAGCACAAATATATCATTTATTAGAATACGAATAAAATAAGTTGATTCTGCATTTAAATATACATCCAAAACTAAACCTCATCATAATCTGAACAAATGCAGCCCTTTGATTTTGATTGAATCCCTTTACTCTAAATGATCTCCCTTCACCTTCCATTAAGGGAAGTGATTCAGCACTATCCACTACAAATGATTGGAAAAGGGGCCTATGATCAAACATGATCACCAACTTCTTCAAATTATCGTATTAGGATGATACTAGCTACATAAAACAATACCACGGATTGTCTTTCTGTAAGGCCTCCTCCCAGTTAGAATTCCAGATGCAGCTGTTTCTTCATCAGTTAACTCAACTTCATAGTTATTGTCTTCTCCTTCGGAACTTACATTTTCCAAACCAGCAAGGTCCTCGTCTTCTACAGACACCATCTAAATGAGCCCCAAGAGCACATGAGAAACATAACATTAGAAATCCATCTTATTTCATGAGCAGTCAGGTGAAACATTTGTCCTGGACAGGACTCAGAGATGTTCACATCGAAGAACAACAATTTAAATTTTCACACGGGATTATTAACATAGTATAGAGCAGAATTCCACAACTACTACTGTTTTATTCCATAGCATGTCAGAAGTTGATGCAACTTCCAAAGTGAATGAAGTTTAACAGGCTCTGGTATCAAAGAAATTCAATTTGAAATAACAATTCACAAGATAAATCATAGGTTATGTGCTTTAGAAATGATGAAACAAAAAAGAATGGGTGAGAGAGAATTCACTTTTTATTTATTTATTTTTTACTGTCATTTGTTTTCCACGTAAATTATTAAATTCAAGAAATCTTATGATTTATTTCAAGATTTTAAGCTAAGCATCTTCCAATCTTTTACTTTTCTGAGGTTAGAAACCTACTTATGTCCCTATCTTCCTATCTTTTACTCTCAATCTTTTTTCTAAATAAACTTTATTGGATGAGTTTGCAAAGCAAGTTTACCAACTATTATATCTTCTCTATATAAGCTCTCGATCCAAAAAAAAAAAAAAAAAAAATATCTCTATATGAGTTAATGTTTCTAAGGTTTAACTTTTAATTGTGCTTGGACATTTTATAGATCAGTATTCTGAGCAGGGAATGGCTTGAGGGCTTTGTTCAGCTTATGTAGTCCAACTACATTTCCACATAATTTGAATTTTTTCTTTCTTTCTTTTCTGCAGGTCTTTGTTGATAATGTTGATTTTCTCAACGAGTTAGAGTAACTAAAGCATCATTATAGCTGTCACGCTTTTTGACTGAATTCGTGGAGAGATTCATAACAATTTTGTCTATTGAAATCTCGCCTTCTGTCAATGATGTTTCTAATTTAGTGTGAATTTAGTGTTTCATTGATCCAGAGGTTGTAGTTATACCAATGTTAGTATATAAACAAATTATAAGCTAAACATAGTGAAATGAAATGAATCCTTCCTTGAACCCTCTTTTACCCAAAATCAATGAAACCCTCTTTTACCCAAAATCAATACCCACAAAATCAAACAAAGCGGCACAAAATATACGCACAGGAAACAATAATAAAAAGAACAAAACCCTAAGAAATTAACAGAACCGAAGAAAATTAAAACACTTTACAAACCCTAACTGCATCAAAAGGAAACTAAAATCGAAATACATAACATTCTTCATCTATGTCTTTACCTTAACAAAAGCTTTTGTCGTATTCTTCCATCCTTGGGCTCAATTTCCGTTTGATTCGCTGGTGAACACTATGAATACCCACAAAATCAAACAAATCGCCACCACAGAGGAGATGTCATCGGCGGTCACCAGAGAAGAGAGAAGGAAGGAGATCGGTGAGAGGTGAGAGGAGAGAGGAGGTGGTCGAATATCGTGGTCGGTGGAGGAAGATCACCGTTGGAAAGAGAAGGGAGGAACCGCTGTAAGCAAACAAATTTTGAAGTCATTTTTCCATCAATACCCTTGCATCTAAAGAAGCAAAGCTATACAAAACAAGGGCAAAATCGACTATTCAACCATTCAAAAAATATTGTTTATACTTGGCTGAAAATATTGTTCACTTTGCATCCGTGCTTTATATATATATTGTATAGAAAAAACAAAAAAAAAAAAAAAAAACAAACAAACAAACAAACAAACAAATAAGAAGAGAAATAAAAATAAAAATTCTAATAGGATTTAAAAGTTTAGTTATGCTAACTATAATTCCAAATCATGTGAGATTTTTTTTTTCTTCTTTTTTTCAATATCCTTGCACGGTAGGATAAAAAAGTTCAGTTATGCTAATTAAAAGGGGTTTAGGGGAAATTTCATTTCAGAAGTGGTCTTAAAAAATAATTATAGAAGAATAGTAAATTTAATAAATATTAATAACTAAAAACATAAACTTTTTTATGAATGTGTAATAATTCCTTAAATTTAAATGTAAGCTCACTTGGAGATGGAAGCTGACAATAGCCTAAACATAGTGAAATGAAATGAATCCTTCCCTGAACCCTCTTTTACCCAAAATCAATGAAACCCTCTTTTACCCAAAATCAATACCCATAAAATCAAACAAAGCGGCACAAAATATACGCACAGGAAACAATAATAAAAAGAACAAAACCCTAAGAAATTAACATAACCGAAGAAAATTAAAACACTTTACAAACCCTAACTGCATCAAAAGGAAACTAAAATCGAAATACATAACATTCTTCATCTATGTCTTTACCTTAACAAAAACTTTTGTCGTATTCTTCCATCCTTGGGCTCAATTTCCGTTTGATTCGCTGGTGAACACTATGAATACCCACAAAATCAAACAAATCGCCACCACAGAGGAGATGTCATCGGCGGTCACCAGAGGAGAGAGAAGGAAGGAGATCGGTGAGAGGTGAGAGGAGAGAGAAGGTGGTCGAATATCGTGGTCGGCGGAGGAAGATCATCGTTGGAAAGAGAAGGGAGGAACTGCTGTAAGCAAACAAATTTTGAAGTCATTTTTCCATCAATACCCTTGCATCTAAAGAAGCGAAGCTATACAAAACAAGGGCAAAATCGACTATTCAACCATTCAAAAAATATTGTTTATACTTGGCTGAAAATATTGTTCACTTTGCATCCGTGCTTTATATATATTGTATAGAAAAAACAAAAAACAAAAAACAAAAAAAAAAAACAAACAAACAATAAGAAGAGAAATAAAAATAAAAATTCTAATAGGATTTAAAAGTTTAGTTATGCTAACTATAATTCCAAATCATGTGAGATTTTTTTTTTCTTCTTTTTTTCAATATCCTTGCACGGTAGGATAAAAAAGTTCAGTTATGCTAATTAAAAGGGGTTTAGGGGAAATTTCATTTCAGAAGTGGTCTTAAAAAATAATTATAGAAGAATAGTAAATTTAATAAATATTAATAACTAAAAACATAAACTTTTTTATGAATGTGTAATAATTCCTTAAATTTAAATGTAAGCTCACTTGGAGATGGAAGCTGACAATAGCCTAAACATAGTGAAATGAAATGAATCCTTCCCTGAACCCTCTTTTACCCAAAATCAATGAAACCCTCTTTTACCCAAAATCAATACCCACAAAATCAAACAAAGCGGCACAAAATATACGCACAGGAAACAATAATAAAAAGAACAAAACCCTAAGAAATTAACAGAACCGAAGAAAATTAAAACACTTTACAAACCCTAACTGCATCAAAAGGAAACTAAAATCGAAATACATAACATTCTTCATCTATGTCTTTACCTTAACAAAAGCTTTTGTCGTATTCTTCCATCCTTGGGCTCAATTTCCGTTTGATTCGCTGGTGAACACTATGAATACCCACAAAATCAAACAAATCGCCACCACAGAGGAGATGTCATCGGCGGTCACCAGAGGAGAGAGGAGGAAGGAGATCGGTGAGAGGTGAGAGGAGAGAGGAGGTGGTCGAATATCGTGGTCGGCGGAGGAAGATCACTGTTGGAAAGAGAAGGGAGGAACCGCTGTAAGCAAACAAATTTTGAAGTCATTTTTCCATCAATACCCTTGCATCTAAAGAAGCGAAGCTATACAAAACAAGGGCAAAATCGACTATTCGACCATTCAAAAAATATTGTTTATACTTGGCTGAAAATATTGTTCACTTTGCATCCGTGCTTTATATATATATTGTATAGAAAAAACAAAAAAAAAAAAAGACAAACAAACAAACAAATAAGAAGAGAAATAAAAATAAAAATTCTAATAGGATTTAAAAGTTTAGTTATGCTAACTATAATTCCAAATCATGTGAGATTGTTTTTTTCTTCTTTTTTTCAATAGCCTTGCATAGTAGGATAAAAAAGTTCAGTTATGCTAATTAAAAGGGGTTTAGGGGAAATTTCATTTCAGAAGTGGTCTTAAAAAATAATTATAAAAGAATAGTAAATTTAATAAATATTAATAACTAAAAACATAAACTTTTTTATGAATGTGTAATAATTCCTTAAATTTAAATGTAAGCTCACTTGGAGATGGAAGCTGACAATAGCCTTGGATAGTAGGTCATTAATTTATTTTATTTTATTTTATTTTATTTTTTTCTCTAGGATTTGGTAGGTTAGATGAGGCAATGTTGCAGTAGTTGAGTTAATAGGGAGAGAAAGATAGAGTGGGGGTATTTTAGTCATTTAATGTTATTTTTGACACCATCTGGAACAAAGTTAACAAAAGAGAAAATCTTTATAATAATTTCAAAAGTAAGAGAGGTTAGTGTTATTATTAAAACTACAGGGGAGGTCTTTGTAATTATGCTAAACCTTAGGAGAGGTTAATTAGTATAATCTACCCAAAATGAAAAGACATTAAAAAGATTAATCTCTATTTTGTGCAAAAGAGTCCTTTTATACGAACTCAGATTAAATAAATCCAGGAAGAAACCTCTTGAATTTAAAATTTTAAAATGATATTTTTTAAAAAATTTAAACAATTGATTAAAATAGTCAAAAAGTTACTATAAAAAATAGAAAAAAAAGTTAAATATTCTCTTTATTTTTTTATATGTCTTTTCATAAAATGTTAAAAAATCATCTAAAATAATCAATTCTTAAGAATTTAATTACCATGTTGATTTATGATCTTAGGCTTTGTCTAGGATCAACTTAAAAGTTAAGTTTTTATTATTTATTTTTTTTCTTTCGCCTTATTCAATTTTTTTGAAAAATAAAGTTAATTTTTTCAAAAAAATTTAGGGCTTTTATTAATTGGAAAATGTATATTAGATAAAACTTCGTTTCTACACCTATATAGTGATCTTAATAACCTTATTGAATTTAATAAGTCTGGTTGTCCGAAAAATGGGACTAGATATTTGCTTAGAATTTAAAGGTGTGGTGGTAATTGGGTGTCGCTTAGCAACTTAGTTATTTTAGTTGACTTTTTAACTTTTTTATGAGATGAAAAAAAAATTACATTTTGGATGATTTGTGGATTTTTTTTGTAGGTGAATAAATAATTGTAAAAGAAAAATTTGTTGATTAATGTATAGGATATGACATTTTGTCTTATTATTATTATTATTATTTTTTTTATTTTTTTATTGACTATTTAGCCAAAATATAAGTCTCAAACAGGCCTAAGAGCATCAATATGAAGCTAGTTAAAATTGTATTACCATTTGAACTTAAAAATTACTTTTTCTATTTTGGTTTTACATCTTTTTAAATACATTTTCCAACAAATTTTTTATTATTTCTCTATACTATTTAAATATTATTTTATTCATTTTAATTTAAAATTATTTTTATAAACACAACACAATTAATTCTAAAATATAAAAAGTAATACTTTTTTAACATTTGGCTAAAGTAAACTACTAGCTACATTTGTTGAGTCAAACAATCAAAACTAAAATGGCTAACTTGATAACTAGTTTGATAGAGTTAAAATTTGATGATTTATTCACTATTTTAGCTAAAAAAATAAAAATAACTGATTTGATAGAGATACTCTAAATATTACAAAATTTATGTGTAAAATAAATCTGAATCACATATTAATAATTATAAATAATTTTTTTAAATATTTAATATTAGGGAAAATTAGTCTAAGGTCTCTTTCCCATTTTTAGTAATAGAAGAGGTCCATAATATTATTTTTTGATATCTAAGGTCCCTAAACTCATACACATCTATCACAGAGAAATTTGATATATCTCACGCTACTCTTCTCTCTCTCTCTCTCTCTCTCTCTCTTGTCGATCTCAAAGACGATATCACTCCGTTCTTGTCCTGATCATACAACTCGAAGGCATCCTTCAGCCCTGCACTCTTCGAGACTGATGAAGCCGTCAAGGTCAGTGTCGAGCTCCTCCATTAACTACTCTCTTATTAATGATTATTATTTGTTTTGGTCCAGGTTCACTGTTCCTTAACATCTTCCCAACGCAACAACGGGGCTTCAGTTGAGTAGTTGCTTCAAAATCAATCCTACTTTTTTCGATTTTGTTGTGAAATTGTAGTATCGTCATCAAAATCCATTCGTTTTTGTTTTTCTTCCTTTTCTTTTTTGCAATCTCTCTCTACCTATTTCAATGGCGATTTCGGATGAATCTGCAGCAGATTCCAAAATTTCGCCGCCAAATACATTCGGATCCGTCGTAATCGGAGGCACCTTCGACCGATTACACGACAGTCATTGTCTTTTCCTCAAAGTTCTCTATCTCTCTCTCTCTCTCTCTCTCTGTGTATATATATATCTGAAAATGTATCAGATTAAGTTGGTACTTACAGAAAGCAGCAAAATTGGCTAGGGAGCCATTGTGGTTGGAGTTTGTGATGGACCCATGTTGACTAAGAAACAAGTATTTTTAACATCTTGTGCTCTATGCGAATCCATGTTTGTTGATCACTTACTGGATGATTACTATAAATTGCTCATTGCTTCACTTCATAATTTTCTCTAGATAGAGTCACACAAAGCCACACAAATTTTCTGTAACACAATTTTCTTTGGATAGAGCTATACAAAGCCACACAAATTTTCTTTTACACAATTTTCTCTGGATAGAGTCACACAAAGCCACACAAATTTTTTCTCCACAATTTCTCTATGAAATCTAGAGAAATTCTTTGTGAACCAGAATTTTCTCTAGACTTTTCTCTGTGAAGTCCAGAGAAAATTTGTCCAAAGAAATTAAAAACTTGTTATTTCAATCTAGAGAAAATTATAATTATTACAAATTTCTCTGGACTTTTATGTTGTGTTTTTTTTTTTTTTTTTATGTGTTTTTATATTGAACAAGTTATTTTTCACCTATTTTTCTTGTGAGTTTCTTAGAACTCTTTGATCATTTATGGTTTATATTGTTAGGGAAAATATGTGATTGCCCACGAGTAAATCAATCAATGGGAATAAAAACTAATGCGGAAAAATTAAATCAAAAGCAACACAAGAATTTTTACGTGGTTCCCTCAATGTGAGGTATGTCCACGGGATCGAAATCTGATTTCACTATCAACCAAATAGTTTCCAAATGATTACAAACGAAACACAAATAGTCTCACAAACCACCCGTAGTTGAATTCCAAATAATCACAAATAAATAAGAGGAAAGACCTCACCAAATAGATGAACCAAAATCTTCAGAACCAGAGTTGAAGAAGACCCAAAAAATAACCCAAATCAGTCGAATTCAAACCAGCCACGAACGGAGTAATTTTCAAAGCTTGAACAAATCACTCCACCAAACTTAAATGCCACCAAGTTGATTGATCAACTCAAGCATTATCTCACTGACCAAAAATTATTCTGCTGCCGCTAGATATGCCGAGAAAAGACAAAATGATATTTATATATTGTTAATTCTAGGGTTTGTTTTATCAAAACCCTAGTTGTAACCAAATTGGATTGGGTCTCCACAAATTAGATATAATATATTAAAATATAGTATACCTAAACCAAACCAAATTAAAATTCTTTAACAAATCAATTGGGTCTCAAACTCCAATAAGGAGATATACCCCAACAATTCTCCCCCTATCGACTTAGGTGGAGACATCAACCATACCCGCCAAAATTCGACACTTTAATTATTTGTCTCTTGACAAAGTCTTTGTCAACATATATGAAATATTATCATCTATGTGAACCTTTTCGAGTTGCAACAACTTCGAATCTAACACATCATGAATCCAGTAGTATCTCACATCAATGTGTTTCGATCTCAAATGAAAAGTAGAATTTTTACTCAAATGAATAGCACTTTGACTATCACAATAAAGCACATACTTTTCTTGTTTCAAACGCAACTCTTGCAAAAATTTCTTCAACCATAACTCTTCTTTGCAAGCTCCCGTAATGGCAATAAATTCAGCTTCGATAGTTAAGAAAGCAACACATTTTTGTAATTTAGATTGCCATGCCACAGCTCCCCCTGCAAAAGTCATCAAATACCCCGAAGTAGATTTCCTAGAATCAATATCACCGGCCATGTCAGAATCCATGAACCCATCAAGCATCGGCTTACCATCCCCAAAATCCAAAGACACCTTCAAAGTCCCTCGAAGATACCTTAGAATCCATTTTACCGTTGCCCAATGTTCTTTACTCGGATTAGAGAGAAAACGACTCACCACACCAATGGCGTGAGCAATATCCGGCCTAGTACAAACCATGGCGTAGTTCAAAGAACCAACTGCTGAAGCATAAGGAACTTTCAACATCTCTTTTTTGTCTTTCTCACTTGTAGGACATTGATTCGAACTAAGCTTGAAGTGACCCGCAAGTGGACAACCAACCGGCTTTGCTTTATCCATGTTGAACCTCTCAAGAACTTTCTCACTGTAGCTTTCTTCAGACAACCAAATCAGCCCATCTTTGCGATCACGAACAATTTTCATACCAAGTATTTGCTTTGCCGGTCCCAAATCTTTCATAGCAAAAGACTTGCTCAACTCTAATTTCAACCTGTTTATCATGGTAGAATCTTGACCCACAATTAACATGTCATCAACATAAAGCAAAAGAATAATAAATTTGTCATCCGAGAAATTTTTCACAAACACACAATGGTCCGAAGTGGTTTTAGAAAAACCATTATTCATCATCAAAGAGTCAAATTTTTTGTACCATTGCCGCGGGGCTTGCTTGAGGCCATACAAATTTTTCTTCGATTTGCAAACAAATTTCTCTTTCCCTTTCTCCACAAAACCTTCCGGTTGCTCCATGTAAATTTCTTCTTCAATATCACCATGAAGAAATGCGGTTTTCACATCAAGTTGTTCAACTTCAAGGTTCATACTTGCAGCCATGCCAAGTACAACCCGAATAGAAGACATCTTCACAACCGGTGAAAAAATCTCATCAAAGTCAATACATTTCTTTTGCCCAAAGCCTTTCACAACAAAACGTGCTTTGTACCTCAGATTCTTGCTATCATTTTTCAATTTGAAAACCCACTTATTTTTCAGAATTTTCATCCCTTTAGGCAACTTTACTAAATCATAAGTGTAATTTTCAAGTAAAGAATTCATCTCCTCTTCCATTGCCTTTTTCCAATCATCTTTCTTTGCATGCTCAATTGCTTCTTGGTAGCTCTCAGGCTCCCCTTGATCGGAAATCAACACAAATTCATTGGAAGGATACTTTCTTGAAGGTTGTCGATCCCTTGTAGATTTCCTCAACTCAAGTTGTGGTGGCGGTTCTTGAGTTGGATGCTCTTCCTCAATTTCTGACTCAACTTCATTATGATTAATATCATCCTCCACATCTTCAATAGGTGGCTGCACATCTCCCCCATTTTCATCATCAACTGAAGATGAAGGAGATGGATCCATGTCAATGAGATCACTAGTTTTTGGCTCCGGTTGATCACCTTTGCCAAAGTCTTCAATTGTTTGGTTTTCAAGAAACACAACATCACGACTTCGAATGACTTTCTTGTCGACCGGATCCCACAATCTATAGCCGAATTCATCACATCCATAGCCAAGAAAAATACATTGTCTTGACTTACTATCAAGCTTGGACCTCTCATCCTTTGGAATGTGAACAAAAGCTCGGCAACCAAACACTCTTAAGTGCTCATAAGACATATCTTTGCCGGTTCAAACTCTTTCTAGAACATCACCATTCAAAGGATAGGAAGGAGACAAATTGATCACGTCAACCGTTGTCCTCAATGCCTCACCCCAAAAGGATCTTGGCAATTTAGCTTGTGAAAGCAAACACCTTGTTCTTTCTACAATGGTGTGATTCATCCTCTCGGCAACCCCATTTTGTTGAGGAGTCTTCTTAACTGTCTTTTGGTCCCGAATACCTTGCTTGTGACAATACTTATCAAATGGTCCAATGTATTCACCACCATTGTTTGATCGGATGCACTTCAATTTCTGCCCTATTTCTCTTTCAACCATGGCCTGAAAATGCTTAAATACTTCTAGAACTTGATCTTTAGTTTTTAGTAGAAAAGCCCAAACTTTCCTTGGATAATCATCAATGAAAGTAACAAAATAAAGTGCACCACTATGTGTTCTAACTTTTAAAGGACCACAAACATCCGAATGAATCAACTCCAAAACATTTTCTTTTCTAGAAGCAACATTTTTATGAAAAGAAACTCTATGTTGTTTACCCGCCAAACAATGAACACAAGTTTTGAGATGTGTACCTTTCAAACCAGGTAGAAGCTCTTTCTTGAACAAAACTTGTAGCCCTTTTTCACTCATATGGCCAAGCCGCTTGTGCCACAATTCGGTAGAAGTATCATCTTCAATTGCATTGACAACACCTTTACAAATTTTTCCTTGCATCGAATAAAGTGTATGAGTCTTCTTGCACTTAGCTACCGCCAAAGAACGCTTTGTGAGCTTCCATATTCCATCACCAAATTTGTTGTTGAAACCTTCATCATCTAGCTTCCCAGTAGAGATCAAATTGAGGCGAATGTCGGGAACATGCCTCACATCTTTAAGCAACAACTTGTAGCCCAAATTTGTTTCCAAGCAAACATCACCCATGCCAATAATCTTGGACAAACCTTCATTACCCATTCGAACAGAACCATAATCTCCTTTGGTGTAGGTAGTGAAGAAATCAACTCGAGAACTCACATGAAAAGAAGTACCGGAATCAATCACCCAATTGCTCTCTTGGCCCACAAAATTGATACAATCATCTTCACAAACGACCATGAGATCATCGGTAGTAACTGTCGTTGTGTCTTCTTGCTTCTTATCCACACTTTTGTCACGCCTTTTCTCCTTGTTCTTGAGCTTTCGGCATTCTCGCTTCATGTGCCCTTTCTCATGGCAATAATAGCACTCAATGTCTTTCTTTGAAAAAGACCCATCTTTTGATTTGTCACGGCTTTGATCACGACCATGAGGAGTCTTACTCCTCCCCCTTGTTTTGCTTCAGCCTCTCACAACAAATGCTTCCGAATGAAAGGAACCCTCTAATTTTCTTCTAGTTTCTTCATTCAACAAGCAACTAATGACTTGGTCCATTGTGACAACTCCATCGGGCGCCGAATTACTAACTGTCACAACCAAAATCTCCCAACTTTCGGGCAAAGAATGAAGTAGCATCAAAGCCTGCAACTCATCATCAAAAATAATTTTTATAGAAGCAAGTTGGTTAACAATACTCTTTATTTCATTCAAATGTTCCGGAATAAGGCTGCCCTCTTTATATTTTAAATTAACCAACTTACGAAACAGAAAAGCTTTATTTATGGCTGATTTCCTATCATAAAGGCCTTCTAATTTTTTTCCATAAATCATGTGCTGAAATTTCAGTAGCAACATGATGAAACACACTGTCATCAATCCATTGACGAATAACACCAACGGCTTTTCGATTAAGCCTATTCCATTCATCATCTTTCATACTCTCGAGTTTGCCACTATCACCCTCAGTGGGTCCATACAAATCTTTACAAAATAATAGGTCATCCATTTTAGTTTTCCAAGTTACCCAATTGCTTCCATTAAAGCTAGACATACAATCCACATTCCCCTCCATTGATTTACACAAATAAATAAACCCAAATAAACCGTAAGCTCTGGTACCAGTTGTTAGGGAAAATATGTGATTCCCCACAAGTAAATCAATCAATGGGAATAAAAACTAATGCGGAAAAATTAAATCAAAAGTAACACAAAAAATTTTTACGTGATTCCCTCAATGTGAGGTACATCCACGGAATCGAAATCCGATTTTATTATCAACCAAATAGTTTCCAAACGATTACAAACGAGACACAAATAGTCTCATAAACCACCCTTAGGTGAATTCCAAATAATCACAAATAAATAAGAGGAAAGACCTCACCAAATAGATGAACCAAAATCTTCAGAACCAGAGTGAAAGAAGACCCAAAAAATAACCCAAATCAGCAAAGTTCAAACCAGCCACGAACGGAGTAATTTTCAAAGCTTGAACAAATCACTCCACCTATAACAACCCCCATCCGTAATTAGCCACTAATACGTATTTAATGATGTTAATGAGGGGATTAAAATAAATTATGTGTTTATTCTGCACTTTGTATGATTTTGGCTCTCTATCTGTTACTTATAAAAATATCTGTTTGGAATTTCACTTTAATATGTAAATCGAAAGCCTTATCGGCACTCGAAACCGAAATTGACTACACCGATGTGTTATTTGGAATTTTTAGAACCATATGGCAAATTTTATTAAAAATTGATTCATTTGATTCGTTAAGTTGCGTTTGGCAAGCCTTATGTTCTAATTAATGTATTTTAGCACCATAGCTATATATATGTAACCCTTAAGCTCATTTTTGAGCTCCATTCTTTTACCTCTTAGTTCCAAAATCTGAGAATTCATTTTAGAGAGAAAGAGAGAGAGTGCAATTCTAGAGAGAGATAAGAAGAGATTAAGGAGAAATTGAAGGCTATAGCTTGAATTGATAAAAGATTGTGCAAGTACCTAGCTAATTGAAGACTCTAGGTAAGGATTTAAGACTTAATTATGACTTTTAACCATCAAGTAGATCATTTTAAGAAGAATTTGTGATCATGTACAAGAGTTGAACCAAAAATGATGAATTTAGAGTTAATTCATACATGCATGCTTAGTTTAGTTTAATTTTATCATTTTGAACATGATTCATATCATCCATGTTTGAATTATCATGTTTTGAACCTTGAATTCATACTTTGAAAGGGGATTTCTTACATGCATGGAGCTTATGAGCTCAATTTACAAGTTTCATCAGTTTTGGAGCAAAGAGATTGAAAAGTTTTGCATGCATGTACATTTTCTTACAAATTGAGCATGATTTCCATGAATCCTCTCTTGCATGTTTGAAATTCATCTTCGTTTGGGGAAATCATCAAGTTTCAAGTTGTTTTGTGGTGTTTAATCATGTTTTGGGAAGCTCAAGACCAAGAAAACCCATGCATGTTGTGTTCATGAACATTCATCATGTTTCAAGTTGAAATTGTGAGTTTTTAACAAACTCTTGGGCCATGATTTTATGAAATAATCTGTAATTCCTCATGTTTTACAAGTTTACTATGTTATCTCAAGTTTTGGGGCCCAAGAGATGTGTTTTGAAGGTTGGAATTCGAGTTTTGAGCTCGTAGGTGCAATCTGGAAATTCCAGAATTTGCATCTACGCTCGAGCGTGGGAGTTCACGCTCGAGAAACCAATCTAAGTGCGTGCACTCCGCTCGAGCGACCAAAAGTCCGCTCGAGCTTGAATTGCTAGCTCCCAGAAGTTTCATGTCTTTTACAGATCGCTCGAGTGAAGGAATGTGCGCTCGAGCGACCATTCACATTTTGCATGTCCGCTCGAGCGAGAAAAACTACGCTCGAGCGTGGACCTTATTTTCAAAAAAATTTCCTAAGTGTTCCAAGGCATGTTTTAGCATCCTCATTGCATCTTAGGCATTCCTAAGCCTTAATTAAGCCATAGTAATGAGGTTATGGATTAGAAACACACTAAGGAACGAATGTACTAAGTCAAGGATTTGCAAGTGTGTGTGTGTTTAAGCATTGTGATAAGAAAGAACAAGAACCAACGTGATGAAAGCTAAGCCGTGTTGGCCACATGAATATGTAATGATAAGACGTGCTTGTGTTATGTATTTTGTGATTGTAGGTCAAGACTCGAGGATTGATTGACCGCTTACTGGAACCACTGTGTAACGTTATTGTAAAGATACGTTCATATGAATTACGTTTCAAATGAAATATGATAAGTTTTAATTTCTGAAATGATATTTGTTTTCGTGAACGAATATTCCATGTTTGAAATCTATTATGGCATCCATAGATAGCCCCAAGTCATGGGGGACGGCATGAAAATGCGGGTCCATGACATACAAGTAATTACGAGATCTCGTTAGCCACTTCATTGTGGTGATATGTGTTTAATCGATATCCGGAACCAATTACTTTAGTCGGAAGACGTTCTGTGATGTGTTCTATGGGATGTACGATATGTGTTTAATCGGTATTCGGAACCGATTACTCTAGTCGGAAGACGTTCTGTGATGTGTTCTATGGGATGTACCATTATTATGTTCTGATATGAGGATGATTATGCTATGATCTGTTTTCCGCTTATGATATGTTTGGATTTCGTTCACTAACCGCTTTACCTTAATGTTATTCACTAGGTTTTAGCTCACTGTTTGTATATATATATATGTATAGGTGAGCCTTCTGGAGTTCGAGTCTGAAGGCTTTTGCCTGGATCCGTATTCCGTTGTCAGCCAACCATTGTGCCTCACGTGGAGGTTCCTGAAGCGTCCTGTGTTTAAGTCCTGTGGTTTCTGTTTATATAAGACCTGATTTGATGTCGTTGGCTATACTTACAATACTGTAATGTGTGTGGGTATAATGTATGGTTGACTACCGGTTATGTATATAAAGTTTTAAGTATTCTGTTTCATATAAGTCAGCACAGCTCATTGGACAACTATATTTATGTTTTTGCTTCCGCTAGCCCCTTGATTTTGTTAATCTGTTTGGAGGCTTTCGGTAATCCAAGGATTACTGGCCGGTTACGATGCTAAACCTATAGGGGCGGGTTTGGGTCGTGACACCACCAAACTTAAAAGCCACCAAGTTGATTGATCAACTCAAGCATTATCTCACTGACCAAAAATTATTCTACTGCCGCTAGATATGCCGAGAAAAGACAAAACAATATTTATATATTGTTTATTCTAGGGTTTGTTTTATCAAAACCCTAGCTGTAACCGAATTGGATTGGGTCTCCACAAATTAGATATAATATAGTAAAATATATTATACCTAAACCAAACCAAATTAAAATTCTTTAACAAACCAATTGGGTCTCAAACTCCAATAAGGAGATATACCCTGTAGACGTCCCCGAACGTCCCGGAAAAAATCTCGTTTTGTTCATCCGGCTCACTATAGTTCGAACTCGATGTCACGGTTCTGAATCTAATCTCGCAAAGTGCAATGCAAGATCGATAAATCACCAAAGAGTCCAAATCCGGCAAATCGTTTTGAAAAACTGATTTTAGAAAGAAGTGCCAAACATGGACTGCTTTGCCAGATACAGAGTCGCCACCTAAATATTTTATTTTGGGGGAATTTAGGAAACCCTGACTCGTGCCTAAGGCCACGTGTCCGTCATCACCAAAGTTGTCTCAACTCGGGAACTTGGGTACGATTGGGGAAGGTCATTTAATGAGCACCCCCGCTCGCCCGATCAAAGATCGGCCTTTACTAACATGATATCTTGTTTTTGAAAACACATGTGCTCTTGTTCCAGTTATTAACCTAAAATTACTATGTGATGCGTACAGCATACAAGTATAGACTGGATTACCTAAATTGGAACAAAGCATTGCATATTCATTTTGAAAATGGCTTGCTACTCGCAAGTAGGCTAGAACACGGGTTTCGATGAATTATTCCAATTCAAGCAACCCAACCTTCACCCACAGGCATTCAGGCAGTCATATCACATAAGCACATAGCCTCATGGTAAGCATGCTATCATGGCAGTCACTCACACGCATGCAAGGATGCTAAAGCATAAACACTTACTGAGTACTCCGAGCCAAAGAAAGAAGCTAGTTAGTAATCAATACATGATCCTAGTTCATGTCAGCAATGGCTAATGCAATGCATACAAAATACAACTAAGATAGGCTCGGCTATTCTAAGATGGCATATGAAATGCTACAGATAACACACATTCAACTTATAATTGAAATACGATGCACTTAGTATGATGCGCCGAGCCCGGTGCATGCAAGACAGATGAATGGATGCAATCATGCGAGCATAAGGATGCTAATTAAAACATGCCCTAAAACTAACCATCATAAGCTGGTAAATAAAAGGGAGAAAGACGTGGGGTTGGAAGACATGCATCACACACACGCACACTTATTACAACAGTTGGCCCTCTCGACGGAGGGTCCGAATAAATAATACAACACCAACTAGCTAATCTTAGCTAATCTAATTACGCTAGTTATTACACAACTACAATGAATAACAAATTACAGCTAATTACTACATAACTCTAACTAATTAACAAATTAACTAAGTAAGCAATTAAACTATCATGCAAACTACATGAAACAGACTGCCTCAGCTCTACCTTGGATGATAAAGGATGCATGCATGCTTGAATTGCCTTATTCGGAAATCTCTCGCGACGCCCGTCTTGCCTTTGTTTGCAATTGACCTCAGAACACTGCACAAGGCTCCAGAAGGCTGAAACTCCACCCTGGGAATCTGTGGGAAGGCTGCCGACCAGCTATTAGCCTTGGAGACCACCTGCCGACCACCTTTTGTGGGAGAAACCAAAAAGGGTGGTCGGCCTGCCAGAAAAGCTGGTCGGCCGACCAGTTTCTGCCTCTGGTTTCTGGTTTTCTACAACAAGGAGCGAGAGGCATGGCAAGGTATTTTCAACATATGTGTGCACAACCACTCTCCCCATCATTGTACAAGCTCAAGGGAGTGTAGGTCTCGATCCTCGGGCCACCAATCACGCATCTCGATGCATGATGGCCGATGAACCGAATTGCACAACTTAATATAGAATGAATGCACATATGAACACATAAATGCCTAAACTCCATCATGTGTAGTCAAGAGTATCGGCGACCGAGAATCGAGGCACGTTTCATCACTTTGAGTATGAAACGTCCCTCGTTTCCCGTGTTCGGACTAATTCCTATTCCGAACACAATGCAACAAACAATGGCATGCACAATGCGACTTTAAGTATGCAACCTAAATGCTATGCAACTAAGTGATGCAAACATGCAAAGGATGACATGCAAACATGCGACTAGCATACACAATGCTATGAACTAACAATGGCATACTCAATGCACGTGGTACTTAGTATACACAATGCACCTAAGAACTAACATACACAATGAGATGAACAAGGCATGCACAATGCAATGATCAATCATGCGACAATGTGGCATACTCAATGCTATGGAATACAATGGCATACTCAATGCAAAAATGGACTTAAACCAAAATGAATGGGCCTTAGCCACACCAAAATCAGTGGCCAAACAGGATGAAAACAAGACTCCAAAACTCATGCTAGCATACACAATGCAAGGACCTAAACCTAAGGGCACAAAATGCAACTCTACAAAAGCATTGAAAGGATGAAATATGGCATACAATGACACATGCTCCTGCTCTGAAATGACATACAAAATGGCTCCGAATCATGCAAACAACTCACACAACGCATGTTGAATGGCTCAAGCATTGAAACTAGTGAAGTGCATTACACTATAGGTATGCAAAGTGATGCTCAAATGATGAAACCAACCCCAAACAGACCCTATGCAGGTCCAAAACAGTAGCAAAATGGGTTGGGATGATGGTTTGAAAGGCACAAAAGTGAAGCTCATGCAATGGCTTGCAAATAGGGCATAAATGCACAACTCTAAAGAGCACTTAAAGCATGGAAAATATGGAAGTGTAGCACCCTTATAAGCTTTGAAATATCATGTTCAATGATGCCAAAACATGTAAATAGCTCAAGTTAAGCATGCAAGGGACCTCCAAACTCAAAGCTAGTCAATGCTATTACACAACAAGTATGCATAGCAAGCATTTTTCGACCAAGAGGACTCAAAACAGAGCTAAGGTAGCCCAAAATATGAACAAAATTAGTTCAAAGTATGGCCAAAATATGCTAGAATAGAGGTCCAAAACAACATGCATTGTGGGCTAGTGAACATGAGTTACACTACAAGCATATGAAGCATGTGAAGGACTACCAAACCAAGTAAAAACATAGTCATGGAATGCCAAAATATGGCCAAAAATCCACTGAAACATGACCAATACATGCAATAATGACATGCTCCTTTGATAAGCTATGAAAGGGATTACTCTACACATGCAAGAAGCAAGCAAAAAGGGACCAAACCAGCCATGGTCAGAGCCTAGGCAGGTCTTAGAAATCACCAAAAAGTGCCTGAACCAGGCGTCCAAATGGTATAAACATATGCTCCTTTGGTAGGCCAAAAATGCTAGTAAACAAGACAACAAGAGAGAGGGTCACCCCTCTCTAATTTTGACCCTCAAAACCACATGTTCACCACTGAAAATCCACTGGATTTCAGTGGTAGGAAGGCCAAGCAAAGATTAAATCAAAGGCTTTATGGCATGGCACAAACAAGGCTATTTAAAGCATGCAAAAGGGTAGATAACCTTTAACACCAAAATGGTCTTAAACAAACATCAAAAGGACCTCAAAACAAGACTTTTTCAGTTGACAACAAATCTCAAATAAGCATGCAAGTTTAGCTAAGAGGGTGATCAAGACAAAGCTTTAAAAGAGGGAAAAGAGATTACCCTTAAAGCTCAGCAAAACCAGTAACTTCTCCAGCCCAAAACCAACTCTTTAACCTCTGAAAATACCCTCCAAGAACCTCAGATCAATAGTGGAGGTGTGTGGCTATGAGGTGTGGTGAATAGGCCAAGAACAATGCACTTTTGAACCCAAAATGTAGAGATATAGAG
The DNA here is from genome assembly GCA_036172215.1 of Camellia granthamiana. Classification (NCBI taxonomy): domain Eukaryota; kingdom Viridiplantae; phylum Streptophyta; class Magnoliopsida; order Ericales; family Theaceae; genus Camellia; species Camellia granthamiana. The sequence goes on along the minus strand of JAXFYN010000340.1, from coordinate 21,984 downwards.
GGAGATATATATTTTTGCCTTAGAGAAAATCTGAACCCTCACAAAGGAGGGGAGGCCCTCCTTTATAGCCAAAAGGGACCAAAGCTTCTCAAAGAAACTAAAAACCAAGGCTGAAGATCCTCCATACACATGTATGGAGGATCCAATCTATGTCTTCCAGCTGGCAACAACTCATAGAGACAAAACTGGGGGAGGCAGGCCGACCAGTTCAGGTGGTCGGCCGACCACTTCCCCTGGTCGGCCGACCAGTTCAAAAGGTTCAACCCAATGAAAGGTGGTCGGCAGCCCTATTTGATGGTCTCCACATTGAATGCAAGCTAGTGGTATAGTGAGAGACTAGTAAATGTGGCTCAAAGACCAAGGAGACCAGCTTCCTAACAAGAAAACCAACTGACAGGAGAAAAGTGGTCTCCAAGGAAAAAAGGTGGTCTCCCACCCTTGTACCACCTCCCAAACAATGAAAATAAGGTCCATGCCAAAAATGAACCAAGACGGATGCAAAACGAGGGTTCGGGGGTCAAAATGCGCAGTCGGGTGCCTCGAAAACAGGTTGTTAAGCACCAAAAGTGGCGTACGACCACAAAGGTGGTCTCCCGGGCCGCAGTGTCCCTCTAGACAGAGGAAACAATATGTGTGCAAAAAACCGTGCCAAACGGAGAATGTTAAGAGGTCCCGAACCGAGGTGTGCGGCCGACGGCTTCGAAAACCGAAAACTGGTCTCCAAACGGGAACAGTGGCCTGCGACCACGAAAAGTAGCCTACGGCCACTGAGAGATGGTCTACAAGACCTCTCCCTCCCTCCGGGAAGAGAAAGCAAGACCTGGTCCGCAAACTGAGGCAAAGCACAAAAAGTTCTGAGGCTTGGAGGGTAAGGCCCTCAGCCAAAACTCCGAAACTTCAGAACGAGTACAACATGCACCATCACCGAGCGCTCAATCGATGACGTCTGAGTCTTAAGGTCGGTCAAAAATGGGGTGTCTATATACCCTAACATATATAGCTTAATGCACGCTGCGTTGAAGAGCTTGGGAGAGAAGTGCTCGTGGAGAGATTGTTTGAAGATGATCAAGTCAGTTGAATTTCTCTAGAGTTGTGGCTGTGTTTTTTTCTCTTTTCTTTGAGCTGTGGTTGACTCTAGTGAGATCAAAGGTGGCTAGTTTGCAGTTGTTGTATCTGCTTGTTGTCCAGCTTATTCTAGAAGGGTCAAATCGAGCCATTGATGGGTGGAGTTGATACTATTATTGCCTCATGCTACCTCCATTTAATCATTTGTCTTGTTATGCATTTGTGTTGATGCTATCAAAGTGATGTTGCTTCTATGGCTTTCATGGTGCTGCTACAGCTGCTTATTTGATGTAGAAAGAAGAAAAAGAAAAAGAAGATGATGATGATGATGATGATGAAGAAGGCTATCAAAGAATTTCTCTGGAGTGGTTTAAATTTTCTCTAGATCAGGTAAGAACAAAGCAGAGAAATTTTGAATTTCTCTGGAGTGGTTTGAATTTTCTCTGAATCAGGTAAGAACAAAGCAAAGAAATTTTGAATTTCTCTGGAGTGCTTTGAATTTTCTTTGGATTAGGTAAGAACAAAGTAGAGAAATTTTGAAGCCTTGTGAATGTACCCTATAATAAATTATAGATTTATAGTCTAGGGAAATTCTCAATAATTCAAATTTATAGTGCAGAGAAATTCTTAATAATAATGAAGCCTTGTGAACCAAAATTTCTCTGTGAAGTCCAAAGAAAATTCGACTAGAGAAAATCTTTGTGAACCAGAATTTCTCTGTAAAGTCCAGAGAAAATTCGTCGGATGATCCACTTTAACGGTTCAACCTGTAGAAATATAACCAAGCACAACAAAACACATTTTATTTAATTCGTTCATTCGGTTCATTCGTTACATATCTGATAAAGCGTTTCTATTCTTTCTTTAATTTATTTTATGCTCATGTAATGCATATGGATGTATATGATACACAAAAACCATGTAAATAAAGGCCCGGAAGTCAAAAAACGAAAAGAAAACAAAACCAGAAAAAACTACCCTGTTAGGCCGCACGTGCGGTGGTCTTAGCCGCACGTGCGGTGGCCTGGCCACTCGTGCGGTGGTGAAGCAGTGTACAATTTGAGCCAAAAGAGGTCCGGCTGCCCGTGCGGTGGCCCAGGCCGCACGAGCTGTCTGGGTGTAAAACTAGTCCGAAAATCTACTTTTGCCTTGAACCTCTCCCATTTCAAATCCAACTTCAATTAATACAAAGTAAGGCCCAAAACCCCTTAAAACATGTCAAATTTAGTATGTCTAATTTCAAATACAACTCATAGATGCAAAACAAAACTCAATTTGTACTTAAAAAAGAACAAAAGCTTGACAATATACATTTGAGGGCTCCAAGCTCAACTTCCATGGAAATTCTTGGCAAAACTCAAGAGCTATGCATGAAAAACAAGTTGCTACCAATTACTTCATGAATTGATGCCATGTATGCCAAAGATTAAACATCTTTTTGACTTATAAAACACAATACATGCCTGTGATCATAAATAGTCCATAAAACACACCATTTTACACTTAATCTTCAAGGTTTAAGAGATAAAACCTTACCTAGAGCCTTCATAGACACTTGTTCTTGCATAATCTTGATAAATCCAAGCCAAATCTTGAGTTTCTTCCTTAATTCCTATACTTTCCCTTTTCTCTTTGAGCTCTCTAGGGCTCTCTCTCTCTCTCTCTTCTAGAATTTTCTCTCTTTTTCTCTCTTTCTTAGATTTTTGGTTGCACCCAAAATGAGCTCATATACGGCTTATATCACTTATATATCTATAGCCACATATCTTTCTTCAATAATGAAAGCCAAACATGACTTTACGAATTAGACGAAATCAATTTTTAATTAAACTTCCCAGATGATTTTAAAAGTTTCAATTAACATATCCATGTACTCCATTCCGATTTCTGAACCCATTTCGGCCGTCAATTTCAGTTCTGAAGTCGTAGCCCTAACAAATATTTTCCCAATTCAGGTAGATACTACCAAATTAAATCATATTAATTCATAATAAAACAAAGGTAATTTTGTCATGTATTTTGGGGGCGTTACATATATGATGACGTATGGATGATGTGTAAATATGTATATAAAAAGTTTAAAATTTTTCTGTTTCATATAAGTTTGCACAGCTCAATAGACGTTGTATATTTGTTATTTGCTTCCACTAGCCCCCTAATGTTAATCTATCTCAGAGGCCTTTGGTAATCCCAAGATTACTGGTCGGTTACGATGCTAAACCTATAGGGGCGAATTTGGGTCGTGACAATTATATTGACATCTCTAAGGTTTAGAGAAAATCCAATAAGTTCCATAATCTATACTATATATTAAGGAAAATGGGTTTCTAATGAGAAAGTCTTGTGAAACTCAAAACCCTTATACTATTTTTCTAGAATTCTTATTTTTTAAATAATTAAAAAACCTTCTATTATTTAACTTTTATTGAATCCTTAAAAAAAAAATTCTTATTATACATTGATTTACACATTTCAAAAGGAAAATTAATTAATCCATTTAGAAATTTGAAAAGGAAAGACAGCTTTTAAAATTTTAAAAATATATTCTACCTTTTATTGAATCATTTAAAAAAAAAAATCTTATTATATCTTTATTTACACATTTCAAAAAAGAAAATTAATTAATTCATTTAGAAATTTGAAAATGATTGGTTTTAAAATTTAGATTTTTGTACCACTAAAATATAGGAATCAATTCACATTTTTCATAGATTATTTTACTTGATGTTTAATTTTTTAAATAATTAAAAAATATTTTATTAGTTAGCTTTTATTCCCTTATAATGTGATTGATAATCAATTTTAAGAACTTGCTTCTCCCACCAAATATTATGTATGTTTTTTTAGAGTATATCAATATAATAAAGGATCCCAAATTCCTTTCGAACATTGATAATGTGTCTAGTTCATGGTTTTTCGTAGAAATTTTGAAAGGAAAAATGAAAAAGGTGTGTGATATTAAGTAAAATATAATTATATTTCATTTACATCTCACCTATCTTTTTCCTTTCTTATTCCAAATTTCTACCCAAATCTATGAATCAAGTACATATTTTCTAGGGCAAATTACACAAATGTCCATATATTTTACCTCTTGTGTCATTTTGGCCCTTACACTTTAAATTGACTCGATTTTGACCTTTAATTTTAAATTTTGCGTCAATTTAGTCAAATTGATAATATGACTAGTGTCTTTTAAGAAAAATTATCACCAAATTACTAAATTGGTTGAGGTTAACTTACTGAGTTTGGTAAATTTATAATTTTATCCTTAAAAATATGACACATGACACTTATGTGCATATTTTTTATCAAAAAATGTTAAGCGTTGTAATCAATTGGCTCAAATTAAGACAAAATCATAAATTTATGGTCAAAATTGAGCCAATTGAAATTATAGGGACTAAAATGACACAATGACCAAAGTACAAGGACTATCGTCGTACTTATTTTCTATACTGAAAATTTTGAATTAATAATACTTTTTAAAATTATATATTACAAACTCTTATAACACATATTTCTCCATATAATAATGATTGATATTTATTTTAGTTGCTATCTCGAATATTGGTTATAGAGTTAAAGAAAATGTGTAGGTCTTAAAGTTTTAAAGTAAAAATTTTATGTTAGAATTTGTTCAAATGTAATTCTCTTAATATTTATAATTTTTTTATTAATTGATAAAATGCACCGTAAACATTAAGGTTATTTTTTTATGGTATTGAGAAATAAAATATGATATATTATAGGCTTAAATCAAGAATTGTTGAAAAAAAAATCAACTCAAACTAGATTTTTTAGACTAATTTTTAATATATAATCTAATATTGAAACTCTCAAACTAGCTCAAAGCAGTCATAAACCAACAAAGACAATTTTTAATAATTAAGTGAAAGTCATATTGGCATAAAGGTTATGACATACAACAATTTTCAATTTTGAGTAAACAAATTTTTAGGCTTTAAAAACTAAGAAAAAAAATAGTATATTAACAAATATAATTTACTACTATCATATGATAAATTAAAATTAAGAAACTTATAAAACGAAATGTATTTATATTTTATCGTAAATATAATTTTTACCAATTAAATTATGACATGCAGTTTTTTATTAAGAATTTAAAGCACACAATTAAGGATATAAGAATAAAAATTTTCTCATATGTGTAACTTTGATAAAAATGAATATAATTTAATTGATTATAAATCATTTTTAATAAATATTTTAAATAAACTTTATATTATTGTTTTAATTTATAAACTAATTTTTGATTATTTATTTATACCCGTACATAACACAAGTAATATGCTAGTTTTGGTATAATTAAGTTGGGCCTTCTTAAAAATTTGATTTACGTAACACTTAGTCTCATTTTCATCAATAATTCATTAGTCCTTACACTAAAATGTATATTTTTTTCTTATTTATTCTTGTATGTTTGCATCATTTGTATGAGTTTCATTTTCTTTTTTATTACTAAAAAGGTCATTATTAAAATTGTAGGACTTATTGTATTTTCTGTAAATCTCACGGGAGATCAATTTAAGTTACTCTTGTTTATTTCATTATCTACCTACCATTCATGTTAATGTTGATTACTTTAACTTTACTAAAATAGAAATTAATATAATTACAGCAGAGGTGAGGGCAATTTACCCAAAAACTATTAAAAAATTGAAGAAAAAGTAAAAACTTCAATGTTTAGATTATCAACTTGTCAAAATTGCTATGCTCCACCTGTTTGGAGTACAACGGTTTAGGCCTAATGAAACAAATTGAAACAAATTAAAGCATGGGGTAGTTGGCAAAGATACAGCTTGTGACATGTGCGGGCACAACTGAAGCCAAATTCCAAAGAGAACTTGTGTCTTGTCATCAAACTCAAATCTGACGTATAAAATCTATAAAAAGATAAAATAAATTAAAATTTATAAAAAGATAAAATGGGTTAAAATCTACCAAAAAGATAAAATAGGCTAAAATAAGACAAGGTTTTTTATTTATTTATTTTTGTGGCTAAAATCGACAAAAAGACAAAATAGGCTAAAATAGCCAATAAGACAATGCCACGTTAAAACAATAATTATTTCACTTTTTCTCTTACAAACATCACATCCAATTACAAAAAAATCCAATCCTCCTTCCAAATACAAATATTTTAACTTGCTAAAATAACCAAAAATTAAAATAGCCAACTTTCCAAACGAGGCCAAAATGGACACTGTTATGTTCCAAAAACTAATTAAAGGCAATGCTTGTCAAAATAATCTTTGAAAAGTAGTAATTACAAGCCCCTCATATCATATGGCATAGCAATTCTAATTTTGAATATGAATAAAAGGTTAACCTAATACGCAATACGCTCATTAAAGTGGAATCTAAAAAGAACAAGATATAAGTATGTTATCTTATTTCTGGAGAGGCTATTGCCGTATTTTGAATATGAATATTACACCAAATAAAGACTATTTGGCTTTACTCTTCTTTGTTTTTTGTTTTTTGTTTTTTTTTTTTTTTAAAATAAATACATATGACAATTGGGGGAAATAATATATCCTTGCATCATGCCTCTTGGATTTGAGCATCACAAGCCCAATAAAATGGATAAGAAGCTGAGAAGTGCCGCACCAGCAAGTACAGGTATGAGAATGGCATATTATTGTGGAAGAAAGTACTCTGGGATGAAGTGATCACCACCCACAAATGGCTCAAATTTCATTAAAAGTCAACAACTATTAACTCAAAACATAAAATTAAACTAAATAGAGAATTCAACTGAGCAGGATTATGACCCAAAACGTATAATAAGTGAATACTGATAAGCGGATAAAGGATAATAGAAAGCCAACAGCCCAGTCTTGTTGCTAATTCCATTTTTATGACTTTTGTCGTCTGTCACACAAATTCATCAAATAAGCATTCTTCTTACACAGTTATTCATGTTTCTACAGAAAAAAGTACTTACAACAAATAAAAAATTTAGAAGCAGACTCACGGTGATCTTTTTCCCTTGACCCCTCCCCACCAAAGAAAAAGCAACTAACTAAAAAGGAAAGAGTTTTGGCTAAGCTATCCCTTTATAAGACAGCAGAAAAAGGTTTCCCAACTCCAGTCCTTTAATTTTTTGAAGCTCATTTTCTTACCAAAATACCCCAAAACTAATGCTCCAGCGAATTAGCGCTGTTTCAGTTTAGGAATGATTGAAAACTTTAAAAATAAAGGACTTCTGATCTAGTCCAGCTCTGGTTGGCTCGGCACACTCTGGTCATCTAGGACACTAGCCGGCCCAGCACACTATGGTCAGCTCAGCCACTCCATAGCAAAATTGTCAATCCCAATACCGGCCAGCATATTTTTATTTTTTTTATGTGTATGGTACAGATGGATACCGATGCATACTGGCAAATACCATTTTGGACCTTTCACTATATATTATAAATGTATTAAAAACAATTATAATTACCTAGAAATTTTAATGTACATTCTATGACATTTAATTCAACACCAAATCATTTAAACATGACATAAACATGTTATCCAACACCATCTCCAGTTGTTAAGCATAATTATTAACTCAACAAAGAACTTTATGTATCAGGGCCGTTTGTTCTGTACAAAGAAAGAACAATATATAATTCAAATTCAAATCAAAAGGATGAAGCAAGGGGGAAAAAAACTTTTCTTAGCTACACACATATGAGTAGAGTATATAAATATGTATACAAGTTTAGGGATGAATCTGATAGCAAACAGAACCCAAAAAAAATGTTCTATATCAAAGATTAACTGGATGAAGCAAGCAAAATATTGAACTCAAGTGGATTAAAGATTGGCCTGTTCGTTTTATAATTGTTCTAGATTGAAGCAAGCACAATATGCCAGCTTAAAAATTCACATAAAAACGTTTCCCTAGTCTGAAAGCAAACAGATTTTGAATATGGGGCAGAGAGTGAGAGACGGAGAGAGAGCGAATTATATATATATATATGAATGGAGAGGGAGGGCTTTTAACTAACTGATCTGGTCTTTTAGAACTTCAGGTGATCTCTACCAAGGAAAGCAGCTTCAAGCATTGGAGAGTCGAGCACTCTGTTGCTAGTCGCCTTTGCCTATTAGGGCTGAATGACTGAAAGGTTTGGGCAAACACTTGGGAATCAAACGTTTGTGTATCAGACTGCTATAACCGTATATCGAAATTTACCAAATTTCTGCGGTATAAGCGAAACATCCTGGTAAGCATAAAGATTTTCAACGAAATGAAACTTCATGTAAGAGTTCCCATTTCTGGTCCGGTATGGTACATCTCAGCCAGTATGGGATGGAATTAATAACTTTGCTCCATAGGGTGGCCTTCTAAGCTGAGCTCTATCGAGCCACTTGAATCGATATCTTCATAAAGTTGACATGTCGGATACCCCCTCATCCATGTTTTATGACCCTATCCATGTCCGGAAACCATTGAATAACTTCAACATTATTGGTAAAAGGTTGTTGCTGTGAGACTTTTCAACATTGTGCCAAGAAATGCTCTTTGTCTTTGATAACTTGATCAATAATAAGAAAATACTTCATCCCCTTCCCAACTCAATGTTTTGAGTATGTGCACTATCTGTTCAATTCTTGCATGAGAAAAATCACCAATTGTGAACTTCTCAACAACTCCCTTCACTTCGATCAGACTATGGCCAGGTTCCTTCTTCAATCCACTACCCTTCAGCATCTTTCTTGCCTCTGCAACACAATTCCACATTCCATCTGAAGCATATAAATTTGACAATAGAACATAGGGTGAAGTAGTAACAAGCTCACGTTTCGAAAGCTTTCTTGCCAAATGTTCCCCAATTAAAACATCTCCATGCAATCGACAAGCAGAAAGCAAGCTCACTAAAACAACCGGATCATGCCCAAAAGGAAAATTTTCCATGTATTCTACAGCCTCCTTTAGTCTCCCAGCTCGTCCAAGTAGATCTATGAGGCAAGAGAAATGCTCAATGTCAGGAGCAATCCCATAGATTTCATTCATAGAATTGAAGTAGGCGTGGCCCTCGTCCACAAGCCCTGCATGATTGCACGCTGTGAGAAGTGCAATAAATGTAACAGAATCTGGCTTCAAACCAAGTTCCTTCATCTGCTCAAACAGTTCTAGGGCCTTTGCCCCATGCCCATGATTTCCAAATCCAGCTATGATGCTATTCCATGATACAAGATTGTGACTGCCCATTTTATTAAAAACAGTTTGTGCATATCCAATGCAACCACATTTAGCATACATGTTTACTAGTGCATTATCAACACCTACATCTCCATCCAGCTTTGTTCTGATCAGATGAGCATGAATCTGCTTGCCATGGCGTACAGAAGCAATGCCGGCACATGCAGCAAGAGCACTAGCATACGTGAAATCATCAAGCCATAAACTAATTACATTTGTCATCTCTTTGAAAATACTCAAACCCTTTGCATGATCGCCACATTGAGAACAAGCAGTAATAAGGGTATTCCATGAAATGACATCTTTCTCTTCAATCAATCTGAAGACCTTCTCTGCTTCTTGTATCATACCAAACTTCGAGTACATTGTTATTATCACATTCCCGATAAAAGGGGTGGAGTCAAGTTTGAGCTTGATTGTTTGGCATTGCAATTGCATTCCTCTCCTCAAATCATCTGCAGTGCTGCAAATTGCCAACACTCCCACGAAAGTAAAACGGTCTGGGACCAGACCTTGTTGGCACATTTTTCTAAAAACTTCAAACCCTTTATCCAGTTGCTTGTTTTCTACCAACCCAGCAATCATTGCATTATAAGACACAGAATTCAGCTCAGACGTACTACTAAAAACTGATAAGGCATCACTACATCGACCGCATTTCATGTACATCGAGATAAGTGAGTTGGAAACAAAAGAAATGAAAGAGTACCCAATTTTCACAGATAAAGCATGAATTTGTTGCCCTTGTGTCAACGCAAAGAGACTAGCACAAGCACTTATAGCACTGGCAAGTAAATATTCATTGGGCACGGGCACAAGACCCATTTTAGAGAAAAGGTCAATAGCCATTCTGGGTTCCTCAGCTTGGCCATAACCAGAGACCATAGCTGACCAAGAAACAAGGTTTCTCTCAGACATCTCATCAAACACCTTGCGTGCAAATGTGATGTTGCCACACTTCGCATACATGTTGAGAATGTGGTTGCAGACAATTACATCGGATTGCAAGCCTGACTTGACCACGGAAGCATGAAGGGAAGTCCCATATCGAAAGGCCTTGGTTTTGGAGCAATGGTGTAAAAGAAACCCAATTGTTTCAGGGGCACATTGAGAGAGAATACCCATTAAAGCAAAGAAATTTTTTCTTTGGCAACCTTTATATCAGAAAGCATCACGTGTAGAGAAGAAATAGAAATAGATATATAAAGCATTGTTTGTTCCTTCATTCCATTTGAACAGAGATGATTGCAATCAAATTTGGTGGTTTCGAAGAGCATGAATTGGATTACCAGAGGATAGTGACTTTTTCGGCACCACCACTACTACCTTTCTTTCTTTTTTTTGTTCTCTTTTTTTTTCCCTATTACAATTTGTTTTTTTTTTTGGAAAGTCTACTAAGGCTGTGGGGGAAGAGATCTAAAAAGAAATTAAAAAAAAAAATGTGTAAAATTATGTGAAATATAGTTATATTTTATTTATATTTTATATACCTTTTTCTTTGCTATTTCCCTTTTTAAATCATTCCTTAAATCTTTTAACCAAACGCAGTATAGGTGAAATTATTGTCCAATTGATCTTATGACAATTAATGACATTTTTCATCATATACTATTAAAGCTATGTTTGGTTTTGGCTTTTTGACTTAAAAAACACAAAAAAACAAAATTGAACACATAAGCCAATAAAACAAAATATCACATCCAAACTATAATCATTACACTTTTTTCTCTTACAAAAATTAAAAAAATCAAAAACAAAAATCAAACGAGGCTAAAAAAGCCAAGTTAAAATAGCTAAAAAGCCAACCTATTTTAGCTATTCCCAAACAAAGACTAAAATATGTCATTAATAATTAATTTTCAGCGATAGTTTAAAAATTATCCTAAAAAATGTCATTAATTACAAGTTTTAGCGATAATTTTAAAAAATTATCACAAAAAGTCACTAATTATAAGTTTTAGAGACATTTTATAAAAATTATGACAAAAAAGTCATTAATTATTAATTTTTAGAGACGTATGTAAAAAATGGTCCAAAAAAATTATTTTTGAACGATTGTATTAGAATTTATTTTCAATAAAATTTGATAGAAATTAACTCCAATTATTATGAACTATTGGTAATTTACTCTTTATTTTTCAATCAAAGACAGTAATACAGTATGTTTGGGTAGGGGAAAAAAAGAAAATAAATGATTAACTAAGTTATAAAATCACTTTCATTAAATTAGTTAAAATCTTTTTATTAAATTAGTTAAAACTTTGTAGATTTAGACGTAAAAGTTACTTTTTTTTTCATTTTTGCTATATATCTTTTTAAGTATATTGCTCAACAAAATTTCTATTCTCTTTCTATATTATTTAAATATTATTTTTATTTATTTTAATTTAAAAGTATTTTCTATAAACTCAACACAATTAATTTCAAAATATGAATTGGTTTCAATTTTCTGAATTCAATTTTTTATAAATTGAGTGTTTTTTATTTTTCGTATTTTTTTATTTTTAGTGAATATTTTTAAAATTTTAAATATTTTTTTAATTTTTTTAGATACACCCTACTCAAATATATCTAAAAAGTAAAATATTTATGAAAAAATATTTAAAAAATTAATAAATATACAAAAATACGAAAAATGTATTGAATTTTTATATTTTTTTGTATTTAGTGAATTTTTTATAAATTTTTTTCACAAATATTATACTTTTTAAGTGTATTTATATTAAGTGTGTCTAAAATTTAAAAAATTACTTAAAATATAAAAAAAAATTAGTAAAAAAAAAATGGAAAACAAAAAAATAAATTTTTTTGAAAAGTGAATTCTGGAAATTAAAATCAAACAAAGTGAATATTTTTTAACATTTGATTAGATGGCACAATTAGTTACATTTGTTCTGCCAAAACTAAAATGACTAACTTGTTAGTTAGTTTGATGGAATTGAAATTTAGTGAATTATTCACTATTTTAGCTAAATAATGAAAATAACTAGTTTGATAAAGATTTTCTAAGAGAAAAGAAAAGATTGTGATTTATTTCCCTTTTGTTTGGATAGATAAGAGAAAAGAAAATAAATGATATTGATTTCTCTCTTATCTTATTTGGTTAAACTATATAAAAGAAAAGAAAATAAATGATGTAATGTTGTATTACTAAATTATTTTTTTTTTTTTTTTTTTTTTTAATAGGTGTTAGTCTTTTTATTGGTTCTATATCTAAAAGGCAGTTTTGGTATTATAATAAAATAGTATTTAGTGATTTCATTTCTCTTCATTTCTCTTCACTTTCAGAGAGATCGAAAATAGGAGCTATGAAATAAATGTGTTTCTCTCTATTTCTTCCAATTTCTCTCCATTTCTTTTATTTTCTCACCAAATCACTCAAACCAAACAAAGCGTAAGATTTTGATTAATTGCTAACTAAAGGTCTCTTTTGGGATGAACTAAAAAGTTAACTTATTGACTTATTATTTGGATCACATTATTTTTATATTTTTATGCATATCTTTTTACAATAAGTAAAAAAAATAGCATATAAGCGATACTCAAAACAATTCTAAATACATGTTTAAATCATATTTATTTTTTTTTAAATGTCTATAAATTAAATTATATTTATCGATTAATTTTTTTAAGACAAACTTTATTCAAAAATATCTGATCAACCTAATTAATTCCAAAAATGATTTATTTGAAAGGCACTAAAATTTCAACCATTTGAAAAAACAAAGTGAGTCTAATTAATTTTAACCCCTAACATCCTTTTCACCGCTGAGCACCCTCATTGCCACATTTGACCAGCGCAACCCTCTTCCTCATCTTTTTCCATATTTTAAAAATTTTTAGGGGCATGTTTAGTTTGAGTTTGGGAGATGAGTTTTAGAGATAAAAAGTACGAAAAGTTGTTTGGTTTGGTTTTTTTCAAAAGATGTTTTAGAAAATTATTTTGAGAGAGAGTTTTGGAAAAAATGATTGATTTGATGTGTATGAGAGAGAGATTTGTTTGGAAAACTTGTAAATCAAACAAGTTTTGGGAAATTTTTTTGAAAAAATTTGTTTGGTTTGATTACTTTTGAGAACTTATTTGTAGAGAATTTTTCTCAAAAATTTATTTGGTAAACAAGTTTTTGGTTTTTTTCAAAAGATGTGATCTCTCTCTTTCTTTTGCGATGGTATAGAAAGAGCAAGGCTGGTTCGCGATGGGGGTAGGGTTTGAGAAGCCCAATAGGAGAAGGGCGAGGAGCATAGCCAGGTTGCAATGGCATCAGGGGTGACGATAACTGATAGAAAAGAGTTGCTATTGGGAAAAGCTAGTGGGATTTCATGCTTGAGGTGGTAAAAGTGCCAAAGAAACTCGCTGAGAATGGAAAATGGGGTAACCAGCAACGTAACCAACCATTACGTATAATGATTAACACTTAATTAATTAAAGGGATTTAAAATTTAATTGTTAATTATTTTAATTTAATTTAAAATTTACAAAAATTATGGAGATTGTTTCATATATGATTCTATTGAGGATTTATTTTGAAATTAGAAATTGAAAGCCTAAATGGCTCAAGATAGTACAAATAGTTAATTGAATTATTTTAATTTTAAGTATCAGACCATATGGGAGTTTAATTCAATATTTGATTCAGATTTATAAAATTGAGATTTGATTAATTGGGTCCGAATGGGAGTTAATTGAGTTATGAGAATTGGAAATTAAGATTATTATGGTATTCAATTGAGTATGTAATTTATTGGCGAAGATTTTGGAGTTTAATCTGAAATTGAAGGCCTTAATAATTTAAGAAACCAAAATTAAGGATAAAAATAAGTTTAATTTAATATTTGGAACCTTTTGGGAGTTTGATTAAAAATTTGATTCAGAATAATAAATTTGAATATAATTAATTGGGCTCTAACGGAAGTCATATTAGACTAATTAAATTATGTGGAATTTGAGATTAGTTATAATTAATTAATTATGTGTTAATCACGATTTATTAAGACTAATTGTTATTTAATTAACTTAATCTTAATCATAAAATTGAATTACGAACTAAATTAGAATTGGGGGTGTAAATGGGTATGGGTGTACTGAGAAATCTGTGTGTGTATGTAAGTGACATGTTAGAATTCAAGAAGAGTGCACATGTGCTTATGTGGTGTGAAAAGGTGTTGTGAGTGTAAGTATTATGTGTTGGTGAGTTATAGATGAGTTGTTCATTTAGTTGTGCTAAGAGCTCACTTTAGAGAGAGAGAGAGACCAACTATAGAGAGAGTGAGTTCCAAATTTTGAAGAGAAGAAGAATTGTAGGAGTGTAGACCGCCAGAACTCTGCTCTGCGCGCGAGGGCGTGAATCGTTGTTCTTAGCTACTATAGTTCGGACTCATGTCACGGTTCTGAATCTAATCTCATAAAGTGCAATGTGAGACTGATAAATCTCCAAAGAGTCCAAATCCGGCAAATCGTTTTGGAAAATCGATTTTAATCAAGAAATGCCAAACATGGACTGCTTTACCAGATTTCAGAGTCGCCACCTAAATATTTTGGTTTTGGGAAATTTAGGAAACCCTAACTCGTGCCAAAGGCCACGTGTCCGTTATCACCAAAGTTGCATCGGCTCGGGAACTTAGGTACGAAAGGGAAAGGTCATGAAATGAGTATCCCCGCTCGCTCGATCAAAGGATCGGCCTTTACTAACATGATATATTGTTTTTGAAAACACATGTGTTCTTATTCCGATTCATTTAGCTAGCTTACTATGTGATGCGCACAGTATACAAGTATAGACTCAATCACGCGAATTGGAATAAAACATCTCATGTTTGTTTTTCGAAAATGGTTTGAAAGTGCTACTCGCAAGTAGGCTAAGACGCAGTTTTGCCACCCTCAAGTGGGCTTAGAAAAACATGATTTTGCCACTTCAAGTGGGCTTAAAACTCACAATCATCGAGTTGTTCCAATTCAGGCAATCGAACCTTCATCCACAAACATTCATGCAGTTAATCACTTAAGCAGTTAGCCTCATGTCAAGCATGCTATCGTGGCAACATACACATCTCATGCAGTATGCTAAAGTGTAAAAGCTTACTTAGTCCTCCGAGCTAAAAAAGAAGCTAGTTAGTAATCAATGCATGATCCTAGCTATGTTAACAATGCCTAATGCAACACATGCAAAAATGCAACTAAAATAGGTTCGGCTATTCTAAAATGGCATATGAAATGCAATTAGATAACATGTATTCAACTAGGAATTGAAATAAAATGTAGTTTGAATGATGCGCCGAGCCCGGTGCATGCAATACAAATGAATGAATGCAAACATGCTAGCATAAGGATGCTAATTGAAACATGCCCTAATCTAACAATTGAAAGCGGGTAAGTAAAAGGGAGAAAGAAATGGGGGTTAGAAGACATGCATCACACATGCGCACACTTATTACAAAATTCGCCCTCTCGGCGGAGGGTCCGAATAAATAATACAAACCAACTAATTAACTAACGATCCTAGCTAATTAATTATTACAAAACTCTTAACTAATTAAACAAATTAATTAAGTAAGAAATTGAAATGAGCTGCCACAGCTCTGCCTCGGAATGATGAATGATGCATGCTCGGTCGCATCCTCCCAGAAATCCACTACCGTGCCTCATGATGCCTCTGTTTGCACTGCTTTAGGCTTCTAAAAATTGTGCCAACCTCCAAGATACTTCTGATCCACCTTATGGACATGCTGAGAGGTGATCGGCCAAGAGGAATGGCCATCGGCCAGAGTTAATAGCCATCGGCCAAATTTGATAGCCGATCAGCAGATTAAATGGTCAATCAGCCACTGCTTCCTGCAAATTCGCCCTTTTGCTGCAACAGAGCACTAACAGAGGCATGGCAGTGTATTTGCAAGAAAATGTGTGTGCAACCACACTCCTTATCATGTCTAAGGCTCAAAGGAGTGTAGTGCTCGGCTCTCGAGCCATCAATCACGTATCTCAATGCATGATGGCCAAAGAGGCCGAGTTGCACAAATCAATGACAAATGAATGCACACAAATATCACATAGGACTCAATGAACCTCCACCTTATCATGCATAATCAAAGGTGTCAGCGACCTAAGGAATGAGGCGCGTTTCATCACTTCAAGTATGAAACGTCCCTCGTTCCTCGTGTTTGGATTGACACCCTATCCAAACACAATGCAATGCAAAGGCATGCACACACAATGCAATGCAACAAGCATGCAACAACATGCTATCTAACAAGCATGCAACAACAATGCAATGGTAAGGGCCATGTAATGCAACACTTAATGGACCAAACCAAACTCAAGCAAGCCTCATGCATGCCAAGACAATGGCTAAAGCATGCTGAAAATGAAGTCCGAAAGTACATACAAGCATGCATGCCAATTGGTTCACAAACAAAGCATGAAGGCACCAACTCTCAAGCACATTAAAGAAATGAAAAATGTGAGAGTGTGGCAATAAAATAGGCTTTGAAATCACATTCCAAAGGATGCTAAATCATGCACACATGACAAACAAAGCATGCTAGTGGCATCAAAGCTTAAAGCTAGCCAAGGGACTTACACCATGGCTATATCAAGCAAGCCCCAAAGGGCCAAGGTGACTCAAAAAAGTCCCAAGGCAGGTCAAAATAAGGCCAAAACATGCATGGAATGAGGCCAAAACAAGCTAGCATGGTAAGCACAAAACATGACGCATACAAGGCCAATGAGGAGAATTACACTACACCCACCAAAACCAAGCATGAGATGACTTTACCAACTAAAATCAGAGTTATGGCATGTCAAAATAACACCAAAAATACATTGCTATGGCAGCCCAAAAGCTTAGGCAAAAAGGCATGCATATAGGCTCATATTGAAAGCATGAAGCACAACTCACCAAAAGCATTGAAATAGTGAAGCATGAGAGAGTATAGCCACACCATATGCACTGAAATCATATACCAAGTGATGCCAAATCATGCAAATAGCCCAAGCAATGCATGCTAGTGGCTTGGAAACTCAAAGCTAATAAGCTAGAATGCACTATGGCTATACAAAACAAGTCATGCATGACCAAAACAACATAAAATAGAGCTAAATCATGGTAAAACATGAACAAAAGCTTGTTGGAGTTGAGCCAAAATAATGCTAGAATGATGGTCCAAAGCATGATGCATGTTAAGGAGCATGCATGATGTGATCAAACCAAGACAAAATAGTGTTATATCATGGCAAAACAAAGCCTAAGACATGCACAACTCACCAAAGAGGTAGAAAAACATGCCAACTTGGTGAGCCATCAACACAAGCATACAAGAGAAGATGAGGGGGTTAAGCATACAAGAGAAAAGGAGGGGGGACAACCCCCTCCTATTTAAGGCCTCAAAAAACACTTTCCACCACTGAAATTCCTTTTGAATTCAGTGGTGAAGAGGCCAAATAAAGGTGATCCCGAAGGCCTAAAGAGATGGTTCAAAACAAGGCCAAACAAGGCTCTAAAGGGGGTAGACCACCCCCAACATCAAAGAGGCCTTAAACAAATATATTAAGCACTTCAAAAAAAGACTTTTTCCAGTTGAAAGCTAAGCCAAAAGAAGCATGCAAAGTTGGCTAAGTACTCAAGCAAAATAAAGCTTAAAAGAGGATATGGGGCTCACCCTTGAAGAACAACAAAACCAGCAACTTCCCTGAGCCAAAACCAACCTTAGGATGCTAAAACAAGTCCTATGGAACCTCAGCTCCAAGGTCAAGAGGTTTGGCTAAGGGGTTCTAGGCAAAATGTGTGAAGAACACTCACTTTAAGGCACAAACAAGGGCCAATATAGAGAGAGAAAGAGAGGGAAATATATATATATATAGAGAGAGAAAGAGATATATGTATCTTCTATCTCAGATTTCAGAACCTCTGGAAAGGGAGAGGGGTCTCCCTTCTTATAAAAGTCCAAGTCCTAAGCTTCTTGAACAAGCTAGGACTTGGTTCACATCCATCCATACACGTGTATGGAGGATACACCAAGTGACCAATAGTTGGCACTAGCTAGAAGCAAAATATCTGCAAAAGCAAAAAAAGGGGGCTCGGCCAAAAAAATGGCCAATCGACCAAAAAGAGTGCCGACCGGCCAAAAAGAGTGCCGATCAGCCAACACTTATGGCTGATGGCAAGAAGGAGAGGCCGATAAGCAAGAGGCCCGGTCGATGGGTTGTAGGGTTAGCCAACAAGCCACCCTCTTCCCTCAGAAACAAAAACCACAAGCTCTTGGTCCACAACCAAGTACAAAACAGACAAGTTGAGAGGTTTTAAGGCAAGGCGCGCAGTCGAGACCTTCAAAAACTCAAAACGAACACGAGCATGGATGATCATCGAGTGTTCAAACGATGACGTCCAAGTCTTGAGGACGATCAAAAATAGGGTGTCTACAAGGAGAAGCTAAAATTTTGGCTAGAACTCTTTAAGCTAAAGACTCTATGTAAGATTTTAGTTCTTATTTCTTGTAAATGAATCATCTAAGGGTTGAATTCATGAAGTAATTGGGATTAATTACATGAAATTTGTTAAAAAATGTCAAAAAGATGATGAATAGTAAACTAAGTTCACATCCATGGTTGCATGTCTCATGTTTCATCGTTTTGAACTTGGTTTTGAAGATCTTACATAACATAAGAGTGTATATATCTTGCATGTTTTCAAATACAAAATTATGGCTCACATGTTTAATTTCATGTTTTGAAAATCAAGAAGAAATAGAATTGGTTGGATTTTGATAAGTGTTTTATACATGCATCATGGATTTTGAAGAATTTAAGATGATCAATTTCATGTTTTGAAGAGAAGAAGGAAGAAAATTTATAAGAATATAAAATTAGTAATTTTGATGTCAATTCCATACATGCAAATGATTATCTAAGAAGTTTATAATTTTAATTTCATGTCTTGAAGGAAGATAGAAAAGAGTTTGAAGTCAATTTTATGTAAACAAAAAAATAAATTAGCAAGAAAATGAGTTAGGTTCATGATTATGGAAATTAACTTAGAAATTAATTATTTGGAGTTTGATTTTGAATATCTTATATGAATTTGAATCTTATTGTCACATGCATGTTATTTGGAGAAATTAAAGAATTAATTCATGAATATTGTTAAGGTTAATCAATATAGAAATAATTACATGCACAATGAAGTTTTTAAGAATTGAGCTGTGCAATTTCATATTTTGAAGAGAAGGAAAAAAATCAAGTTTATGGAAATTTGGGATTAATCCTAAGGTTAGACAAGGTTTTGATTTTTATTATGAAAGATGGGAATTGGTTTAATTTTAAATTTAAATCCATGCATGTAATGTAATTTAAGAGTTTTATTTAATGTAAACATGTTATGTAATATATTAAATTAGTTAGTTTTATTTGAATTACATATATACAATGTTTGCTAGAAAAATTGACAAGAAAATGAAGAATTAGAGCTAAGATCAAGTTTATAAAGTTTAATTAGAAATTAATTATTTTGGATTTGATTTCGGAAGTTGTAATTAAATCAAGCTCCATAAATTATATGTAATTTTATTGTGCATTTGATTTTGACAAAGACTTTTAGAATCATGAGTTCATGGGTTTCGATTTAAATATTATGTTTCAAGATTTTGAGCAAATAATTTATAAATAAATAAGAATTTAGGTTCTCTAAAGTATTTTCAAAGTTTTTATCAAGATGTATGGGTTTAAAAATTGAAAATGCATTGGCAATGTTTTTGCATATTCGCGTGAGACATGCGTGAATTTGGAGCCTTGGTAATGTGCTTTGAAATTTAAACAACATTTTGGAAAACCCAGAATTTGTCACCATCGAGCAAAAAAGTTGTCGTTCGAGCGTAGAACGCAAGCAACCAGTATTTTTGCAGACCAAGGGGTCTGCTCGAGCGACCAATGTTGTGCTCGAGCGAAGACTCCTGTTTCAGAAAATTTTGAAAAGTTGTTTCATATTTCGATTTCCATTCTCTTTCACTTCCAAGCATTCTTAGGCAAGAATTATGACGCAACAAGATTAATGAACTACCAATCAACATAAATTAGTTGATTAAAGAATAAGTCATTAACTTAGTAGTAATTGATTAAGAAGCCAAGTAAAAAATTGGTTTATTCATAAAAGAATGATTTAGTAATGAAAGAATATGTGAAATGAGAACCTAATTCATTTGAATAAAGAAAGAATAAACGTAGTAGACCTTCGGATTGTTTAGATAAAAGACAAGAGAAGTGTAACGCCCTCAAAAAAATAATATATAAATCCACCATTCATAGAATCATAAACATAATAGAAACGTTATATTTCATTCATCAGAGTTATATCACAAAAGATATTACATGTAGTTTCTAAATATTAACAATAGAATAAGTGCCCTATAGGCTTACATCTTTCCAAGTTGTTACTTGGTTTCAACAAAAAAAGAGTCCTAACTCTTTTACATATAAAGCTCTTGGCTTGGATTTATATTTAAGTACAATGATAACAACAAAACAGCAAAATGGAGCCTTCAGCCCCTAGCCCTCCCAAGCTATACCCTTGAAGGCGGCATGTCACCTGCACCTGAAAATGATATCCCAAGTAAGGTGAGCCAAAGCCCAATAGAGATATGCTAAACAACATATGAGAATTAACTAAGACATAAGTACCAGATAAACGTGCAACATTCTTAACCAATATGTATTCTTTTCAAGATCAGTTAATATAGATAGCCAATATCTCATTTCATTTCCATTTTTCCCATGCCGGGCAAATCAATTAATCAAGTTCATTATTACCAAAACAACCAATATGAGACTACAACTCAATGATTCACAATTCAACACATTCATCACTTCAACACTTCAATATCTTGCCATTTTACGGAACCACATCCGAGGGAACCGGCACCCATAAATATATAAGATTTCGGGACTTTCACCCTAGACACTCCGGCCAACTTAATTATCAATGGAGTCCATCCCCTATCTCTTCCTATACAATGGAGTACATCCCCTATCTCCTCCTAAACAAAGCTACATATACAATGTATTTAAACACGTTGTCATATACAATGACCAAATAAATCACATATTCAATGGTTTAATCCAATCGTCATATTCAATGACATAATCCAATTAATTAGTTTCAATTCACTTAATCATCATGCATTTTCTACAACAATCATAGCTATCCTCCACCGATAGCCCAAAACAAATATTTCTAAACAGATAAATAAATCTATCAACAGATAATTTATCAACTTTTCCATAGGTGAGTGATTTATCATTTCAACTACACCATTTAGTCACATTTTTCCCCAATTTCATAATTTCCAAACCAATTTCATAATTTATACAACTAGTTGATTCAACTCAATTTAGGGCAATTTTCCCCCCATTTCAAAACATTGACCCATAGGTCTAAATCTCACTATTTCAACAATAAAGAACCTCATACACAAACCCCCAAGTTATTTTTGTAAATCAACATGGAAACCCTTTTTAGTTTAGAGCCCAAACCTTAACTTTTACCCAAATCACTCCCAAATCCCTCTATTTATACAAAATGACACATATCTAGGTTAAAACCCATATATGAGAGTAGGATATCCCTACCTCAAGTGTAGAAGCTCAAAGGAGAAAAAGACAAAAACCCAAAGATGCTCCAAATCCCAACTTTTTCAAATCAAAAGGAAGCCCACGCAAT